>JAYDZK010000001.1:95218125-95244472 GCA_034509185.1 Euphonia xanthogaster | reverse complement strand
AAAAAACAAAAAAAAACAAACAAAAAACAAACAAAAAACCAAACAAAAAAAAACCAAACAAAAAAAAACCAAACAAAAAAAAACCAAACAAAACAAACCCCAAACAAAACCAACCAACCAAAAAAAACACAAATGAAAAAAATCCCACCAAACCAAAACCAAACTCCCCAAAAAACTCCTCTTCTGAGGAGCTGAGGAGCCCCTTCTGGATTACATATGTAAGTGCATGTAAAAATTTCTACTTCTTCCACTGAATTGAGGTAGCTATGCAACTGTAAATCACTCTTTGATATACAGCATGGTTTGTAAAAAGGATTTTTATTGTCATAAAATCTATTTTCAGATTAAAACAGACATTAGAGTTTTGGCACATTACAGAGCTTGTAATTTGGGCAGGAAATCTCAACTGCTTTAACATGCTGGAAGCCCAACGCATAAGGTAGTCACAGTTGCACAATCATCAAAGTAACCTCTCCCTCCTTACCTTCCAGGGCAGCTCAAGTTTCAGGTGAAATTAATTGTTAGTTCCAAGTTAAATCCCGTTCTTAATCTCCAGCTGATGACTGCAGCCATAACAGCATTATAACACACAGCAGTACAATTTGAAACACTTACACATCCATCTACCATTTCTCCATTGGCAAAGGGCAGATATTTTCCGGTAACTTCTTGGAGCATAAGCTACTCTCTTCCTATGCCTGTACTCACTCAGGCCAAATACTTCCAACATGTTGTGTAGACTCTTAATGGAAGTAGAAGGAATCTGCATGGACAAGTATAATGCTGTCTCTGAGAGCTCCTACCACCCTGTGGGTAGGAGCCTGACCCTAAGGAATGCCATCCATCCCTAGAGGGCAGATGAGGATTGCAGTAAAGGCAAGTGCAAGAAGCTGGATCCTCTGCTGAGGCTGGTTCCATGTCCTGCTTCATCTTTTGATATTTCATTCTGTGAGAAACAGAGCTGTTTCCCTTGATTTGGATACACTGGGAATAAGTACAAACCCTCATTTTGAGCAGATATATGACAGCCCTAAAACAAAATCACCTGGAGCTAGAACATTAATGATGACCAGACAACTCTCATTTCTGGGATTCCTGGAACAGCACTGATTTTGCTTGGGGAGCTAGGTTTTTAGGTTTATTTTACAGAAATTGAATGTGCCAAGATATGCACCCAATTTAACATCATTAGACCTGAACACTGGGTTCAGTCACTTCACAGCAAAATAAAAGCTATTTTCCAAGCAAAATTGAAAACAGAATCACTTCACACCGATAACAACACAAATCTCCAATAGATCATTTTTCTTCAAGCCCACCTCACACCACCCCTTCAGATCTTAATCTTTAGCCACCCTAATTATCACCAAGTGTAGGTTTTACAAGAGAGTAGACTTGCAAAAGTAGAATAATAAATGCCCACAGATTGAAACACGTGCTTTGATACACAGAATCAAATCAAAAACAATCTAAATTTTCCAAGCCCAAATCAGTTACAATTGATGACAAAATACAGGAAGAAATTCTCTAGTTAATATTCATAAATAGTTACTCCTGCTGCCAAAGCTTGTTTGTTAAAAAGCTGCAGGAACTATCAGCATGCCTCCAACATGGTCAAGTATTTTAATAACTGAATTCATCCATTCATTCTTCCTGCATAAACTAAGGCATCTATAGACAATCTCACAACAGACCACACAGATACTATGACTACATTCACACGCAAATTGTACCTACATCAGTATTACTAAACTTGGAGCAGTGAATGCACCTCTAACAGTGAGTACTCAGCTGTTTGCATTATATGTGCTACATTTAGTCACCTTCAGATGGGAATCAAAACTGGCTTTTAACACTCCTTCTCAGGTAGTACAGAGCTCTGCACAAGAATGTCTAAACCACCTCAAATAATAGAAAAGGTATCTTCATATAGAAAAAAAATCACTGAGACACACTGAATACCACATATGAGCTCCATGTGACTAATGGAAGTCTAATATTTTATAGTTTTACTCAAAGTTCAGTGAAGTCAGCAGAAACATGTGATGGGCTTTATGTGCCAGTGCTCTGTTATGTATTACTATATTATTATAAACCAACAGTAACCTGCAGATGTTGATCCTAACTCTTCTGGGATCCTTCCCCACAAATACAGTGGGGATATCCTACCTGAGCAGTCCTCTTGTGTGAGAAGGTCCATTAGCCTCACTAGATTAAGGATTTCTCTAATGGAGCTGACTGGCCTGTCTGGTCACCACTAAGAAGATAGAGACAGAAACACATCCTGAGCCCATGCTGCTCCAGCACCCCACCTTCACAGCATATATGTGCTTGACAAGCTAGAAGCAGTGACTTCCTGGCACTGACAAAAAAAAACAATAATCCTAAATTAATAATTTAACTCCCTCCCCCTTCCTCAAACTGTGTAAGACAAGTGTATTTAAATGATTACGCTGTTTTCCCCCCACTTTTGCTCAGTACTTCATACTCCTCTCCTTCCCAAGCAGAAACCCCACAACCCTTTCTTTAGATTTATTATGAAGAACAAACCATTTTGGTCTCACATTTATCAACATACTCATGTCCTCCTGCACTGTTCCATAAAAATCCCCTTCCACCCTCGCCTAAGCTCTGCACATGTTGACAAACAGCTCACAGCCTGGGAAACTTTCCACCGAATTTTCTTTCCACACCACTAAAAGCTCAAGGCTTAAAAACTCTCAGGCCTTGACCCTTTGAGTTTTACTGAGTGACTCTGCCACTCCATTTGCCTCCATCCCATACTGGGATGAAGAGACCACCCAAGAAAACTGGTGGCAGACCTCTTAGAAAGTAGCAATGCAAACCACCCCAGTGCCTGGCCCAGCTGGGAGATGAGTGGTTTTGCTCAGCAAGACCAAGCACACTGAAGCCATGTCTGCTTGAGAAATGGGAGGCAAATTTGAAAGCAAAAACAAAACGCTCTTTTCAAAGTCACCTTCCCTCTTCCACACCTGCAACTCCAACAATCCTATAATGAAATTTTAATTTGATGCATTTGAAACAACAACAATGCATAGCTTTTTTATTCCCCTCAACCAACAAGTTACAAAATACACAAAAAAGCCAAGAGAAAGGCACCCTGAGCACTGGCTTATCCCAACATCGGAAAGAAGGGGTGAGGAGCTGCCAGAGCTCTTGAGTGTCCCACGTCCTGTCCAGCCGGGCACAGCCGTCGGTACCTACCCAGGCTCCGTGCTGGGCGGTGCCTCCTCCCTCCGGGTCCAGGCAGAGCTCCCGGCTGGCGGAGCAGCCTCCCGTCAAGGAGCGGGACCGGCCCGAGAGCCAAGCGACGGGGCCGAGGCGGCCGCGGGCGTGTTGGTGGCACCCTCCTGGGCTCTGTCCCCGCCAGACGCGGGCGGTGCCGGCCGAGCAGAGCATGGGACTCCTCAGCCCTCTGCCACCGGCTGTCCTGTGCTAATCTGCGGCCGCCAGCTTAGGGATATAATTAGACTCACAAAGGAGCCTTGTTAGCGCTCCCCGCTAAGAGGCCGGAGCACTCCAGATTAGTCAGACCCGCGACTCTGCCGCCGAACGCTGCTGCGGAGCTCGGCGGGGAAAAGCTGAGCAAAGCCCAAGAAATGAAACCAGAGGACTCTTCCTGACGGAGGAGGAAGGAGGGGGATTTTTAGTTTTCGTTTTAAGTGGCGTTTGCATGGCACATGCAAAATGCACTGACATTATGCTGCTGAAACTGTTCATTTGAGCTGTTCTATCCTTTTCCAATATTCTAAGCAAATGCATGAACAGGTAAATAGATGGGTCTGAGGCACTGCATTGTAAAGAAGTTAATGTCACCTATGAGATGACAAAGCTAAAAGAAAATCTCTTAAGAGCAGATGGATCATCAGTGGTAGTGGAGAGTTGCAGCTGTTTTTTCTACACAGACAGTCTTCTCAGGGAGCAGCACTTTCCCTAAAAGAGAGGCATCCTGTAACATCCCTAGAAATAAACCACCTCAGTATGCAGACACTGGCAATCATCTCCCCAGGGAGAGTGATGTTAGAAATTCTGGGGAGTTCTTCCAAAGGGCAATTTAGTTTAAAAGTCTTCAGAAAAAATAAGCTTTACCCCATAGTTAGACAATTAATCCCCTTCTGCTAGCCAGATTTGCACATGTAAGCTTGGCTTGATGGTTGTTGACCATCATTATACCTGAGGATAAAAAGGATACAGTAACAGGCTGCACAGAGTTTCTTTGAGGGAAAATGAAGAAAACTAATTATACTGTACCATTAAGGATTGGCACAGCAGAAAAAAGATAAACTTTCTTCTTACACACTGGCCTATGTGCCACAATCATGTTTTCCTTAGGTTCACTGACCCATCACACTAAACAGCAGCTACACATTTATTTGGTTCTGTTCCATGACAGAGTGGACTGATTGTACCACAGCATCCTTACCAACTGACTGACCCCCATCCTGCATGTGTAAAATGGACAGCTTCTCACAGGTCAAGGCAGGATGCATTTATAGTTGTAATAGTCGTAAGGAAAATCTGAAGTTCTAGGGATTTCTAGAAATACTCCAACTTCAGGAAGGAGGTTGGCTAAAGGGCAAAAAGTGGTCTCATTTTATGCAAGCATACATATTTGGATTTTAGTAAGAAATACAATTAAGACAGCATATGACAATTACAAATTACATAGAAGTCCAACAGCTCAACTGTGTGAACCTGCTGGAAAGTTAGATGGCATCTGGCGAAAACTTTCTCAGCCAGATTGATATATTCTATTAAAAAACTGCACTTCATATAGAGGTGAGAGTATAGATTACTCAGAGATGTTAAACCTCATGTAATGAGGTCTTTTTGGAAATAGCCTTTAATAAAGGTAAACTAAACCTAGCATGATGCCTTGCTTATTAACATTAACACACATCTGTTTGTGCATGTGCATACTCAGTCCACAGAAATGCAGACTCTAACTTAAGGGCTGGCTTTTCTAACAATGTTTCAGAAAGAGTCTAACAACCATGGAGTTATTGCTGTGTTAATGAGGATGCACACCTGACAAATATTATTCTTAGTGACTTATTTGGAAAAACAGACAAGTAAAATTCAAGTGGGGAAAAAAGAACTTTTTTTTCTGGATTTCCAGAAGCAAGTCATCCTCTCTCTACATAACAGAAGAATAAATTGCATAGGGTAGATACATTGATACAGTGGTAAGAGACAAGGAAAACCAACTATTTCCTTAATTTTAAAGAAAAAGAAAACCTGAGCCTCAAAATACAGTTGACTAATAGGATTTTTAATTTGCTTTAAAAAGCCTCTTTTCAGACTTAATCTGCAATCAGATACTGCTGAGCTATCCTGCTAGACTGCTGCCAAAACAGCAAACAAGCTCATCTTACCTTCACTTCAAAGACTGCTGGGCACAGCAGTACATTTGCTGGAAAACAGCTATAAACAGTCACATAATTGCTATGAAAGCTTTCCCAGAAGACTAGTTGAAATTTTAAAAATATCCCTGAAAGAACTAGGATTATCACAGTGCTTATGCGACATATAGGATCCAAAGATGAATGAAGGTGGGTGATCAGACAAATGCCACACACGAGAGGTCAGCCTACAGAAAAAGAGAGACTTTTCAGTCCAGGGCCAAGATCCCTCTCATTCAAAGCCTTATCTCAAGTGTAAACCTGCCTCTCTAAGAGAATACAACTAAGTAAACAACCTGGAATCATTACTCCAGTTGCTGTTGGGTTAGAGCATACAAGGAAAAGGAGACTACACCCAACATCACACCCTGGGTATTAATAATGCAGACATGCTTATAAAGTTATGACACTGGATGCACAATCCCAATAGTATCAAGTCTATGAAGTAGCAAACAACTGCTAATTAGTAACTGTTCTTGAAAGAGGAAACTGTCCCTAGTTCAAAGGAAACCCCTGCACATCACAATCTGAGCTTCCAGGCTTTGCCTCCTTACTGAAAATTAAAACATCAGCTCAAAAAGTTGTATTAAAAAACAGAATAGGTCAAGAGTTAACCCCCATCTTCTCCTTTCCCAACCCCAGAATGAGAAAACACAGATTTAGGGTGAAAAGTTTTCAAGTTTTCACCAGGAACACACATATCAGATTCACTTAAAAAGTTTCCCAAATAATTTTTTTCATTCCTTTTAATAGCCAAAGTTGTAGGAAGTAACTTGCTCATCACCAAGAGCAGCACCACAGGAACAGCAGCATCTGCAATCAAGCCAGTAAATGAAGGTGCCCATCCCTGTCTCTCCTCCACCTGACTGGCTGCCAAGGCAGATTTCATTCCCCCCCAAGCCTCCCCCATCTGTCCACCGTCCAAAGGCATATGGCTTTTCACAAAAGTATACCAAAAAAAGAGGTTAAAAATCTGAATGCTCAATATGTCTGTCCCTTTCAGATCTTCTGGGAAACATGCTTAGGAACTTTTGCCTTAACTGACCTTGCTGCATTATTAAAATATATATAACCACATTTAATTTAGGAACTTGCAAAACCACCACAGTATGCTTATCCAACACAGACTGTTGTGTCCTAAGGCAAAAATTTCTAAATAATATACATATTTTTGAAATCCCTTAAATCGTTTAAATGAAAGTAACAGCCACAAGAGAGCGCTACCATCAAAGGATTCTGTCACAGGGAGAAATCAGAATTTAAGTTATCGAGTGCAATAAAAAAATAAAGACTGTGGTTAGGCAGTCTTATTTGCACATCCAAAAAGTGACCTCAGACATTTAATTGCTATAGCTGCGATCTTCAGGAGTCAGGAAATATTCTGGATGTCTCCATTTCTGAAGGTGGAATTTGAGATACAGCATTGACTCTCTCTCTCTTTGTTTCAAAGGGAGATTAGTCAGCAGTTTCTGTATTTTTCACACCTTTAAAATGACCCACTCCAACACTTAAAATTAAAAGCTTTTCTAGTATTACCAGGATTTTCCTGAATGTTTGTAGCTGACTAAAACTAAATGCAATGAGTTAAAACACAAAACTGAGGCCTTGTTGTTGTTTATGATCTCTGTGTACTGAGTATCTGAATGCCCTGTACTCCCTTCTTATTTATCTTTTCAAGAAAAGTGCCAACAAATTAAAACAACAAAGTCAACTTATTTTTCTGGAAACAGCAAATGGAACTGCAGCACTTTTGTCCATGCAAAACAGAAGGAGTTCCTGTTTTTGCAATTTCAGCTTCTAGTATCTTATCATAAAAGGAAACGACTTCCAAAAAGTATCCCCAAAAAAGAAGTGACCTAGAACTTAAAAACAATAAAATAAAAAACATAAACACATGCTTAACCTACAGACTTCTTCTAGGGAGAAGGAGAGGCTCTAAAAGAGAAAGCAGTAATGAAAGCAACCTATTAATATTCAGGTATTCTTACAACGGCAAATTGAACCGGTATTTTGACAGACAAGTTATTGACAGAATTCTATTTTATGGGTATCTGTAGAAATCCCTAAAATTTCAGCAAAGCAGCATATTCTACCTTAAATGCCCATTCTCACATGCCAAAATTCACACAAACATCTACACAATTGCCTTTTGTCTTGCTGTCAACCATGGTGAGACCTATAGGGCCTGTAGCACTGCTCTTTGTTTTCTCCTCCCATGTATCAGGGAACCAGTTGGTCTGACCTCCCAGCTGACAGTCATCCTGCACCTGAAAAATGGAGCAAACAGCAACACCACACTGCAGCCAACAGAGCCTCTTTTAATGGAAGCCATGCTGGAAGAAGTATCACTTTGTCACAGCACAGCAGCTCCTTTCCTATGCCAGGCTCTAATAAATTGCATTTTACATAAAAAGAAACTAAAGAGATGTGCAAAATGCTCTGCTTCTTTCTGTGACAATAAATAAATGCAAATAAATTATCAACCCTAGTGCCCTTAAAGACTTCAGTCATTAAGTTGAAGAAATCAGTATTTCACCATCACAGTTTGCTCAGGTTTTCCTTGTTCCTCAGCCGAACTGTACAGGTTTGAGCAGGATGGAACAGCAATTTCATTTATAATTAAGATATGCACTGTCAACAAAGAGGTATTAATTTGTATGAGGTATAACATCATAAATCTTCCTGCCTTCTGAATTCACAATAGACTACCACGATAAAGCTCTCATATTCTGGAACTGTTTTCCCCTGCTCTGCCTTGGGGAATTAGAGAGACACATGTGGATGTCTAAGATAAAAGTATTGCTCTTGGAATTTATGGTATATTATATAAGCTACATAAATATTTTTCCCTCATCCTTATTTTTTGCACATTCTACCACCTTTTGACAGCTAGATAGCATTTAACTCCTGATGTCACCTTCTTACCTCAGTTTTTACCATGGTTTATCAGAATTCTTCAGAAGGATAATAAAACATTTTAAATGAGTATTTATCATTGGGAAATATCTAAAGTGCTTCACACATTGAATAAAATAATTCTGTCAGGATTTATTTTCAAGTATCTTGGAAATTATCATGCCACGTAAAGTGCTAAAGAAATTAACCTTTAAGGTAAATACAAAATAAGCATTATTTTATAATAATGCTGAATATAACGCTATTTTATAATATAACACTGAAGAAAAACACAGCCTCTGACACGGCCAATGCTAACAGCAGCAGCAGGAGTCCCAATGAGGGCTTTTAGGCTGTCTTACCATGGCTGAGGTGAAGGAGCAGGAAGCAGAGCAGCCTTCAGACACATTCCCTCCTGCCATCTTTGCCCAGGATGGGCAGAGTGAATGCCAGAGCAGCACACGGCTGCCTGCGCCAGCCCAAAACGCTGCCTTCAGCAAGAAGGAACTTGCCACATCCTTGGGGCACACAACCACAGAAACCCTGGTGCTGCTTGTGGCCAGAAACAACAGGTGTGTTTTGCCTCCCAGCCACTCACCACAGTAAGCTTACCCTTCAATAGCCATCCCAAATGACTTGAGGTTCCTCAGAAACCACATTCCAAATACTGGTCTTTCTACACAGGTGTGGCGTTTTCCCACACCGATTTCAGCTGTAGTTTACCTCACCACGTCCAAGGTGACCCAAAAACAGGAATGGGGAAAGGGAATTCCTCTTGTCCCAGGGCATTTTAGGAGACAGCCCAGCCCTACTTCATCTCCATCTTGGTTAAAACGCTACAACCACATGATGCAAATTACAGAGCCCCCACAAAGAACTGTGCCACAAGCTGGTACGGTTCAGGTTTTACCTGAGAAAGCTCTTTTGCTCTGACATGACCTATGCCAGACCAGTTACCATCTCCCAGAGCGCTTTCTTCCCCATCACATGCCAGACTGGTTCAGCTGCCCACCTGCTGCCAAGGCTGGCTGCTCCATGAGCCAGATCAAAGAACTGACTCTGGTTTTGATTACAACCCATCAGAAATTTCCCCAAACTTCAGCTTTTGTCATTCTGTCCTTCCTCTGCACTCAGCGTGAAGCTGGCCTAAAAGCACAAGGGCTGTATAACTCAGCAGTGTGGTAGCTGTGACTCTGTGCCAGACTTTGTTTTGCCAGGTGATCCACTATTATGCAGATTCAGTAGAATCAACCATAAAATACCCTGAGTTTCTTGTGCAAGAGATAAGATGTAAATTTCTTCAGTTATTCAGTAACTAAATCTGCAACACACTTGCATTCCTGCCCTTCTTTGAAGTGGTCACATTTCTGAAGTTAAGGGTTGGATTCAGAAATTATTTTAAAACTTCTTTATAATCTCCTCAAATTGAAAGGTGTTACATGTAGTTACTTGAGCAAGTAGAGCATAAAAATCTCTACACTCAATATGGTAGATACTTGATGCTGAAACGTAAGAAGTGCCAAATTGTCCAACTCGTCAATCATATAATCCTCAGGATGGGAAATATGTAACCTAAAATAAAATTTCCACAAGGAGAAAACTGCAACACATTGAAATAGGAGTATTATTCCTTCTCTCTTGAAATTGGATATGTACATCTCCACATCCTTGACTAGTGTTAAAAAACCCAACACTCTAAGGTGCTTAAAAGCAGCCCCAAAGAATTAATTATTTCAAAACATATAGAACATACACAGAAGCACACCTTCAACATGCAAAGATCATCTCTGACATAAAAAGATTATTCATTTGGTCTCTAATGGAGAGGTTTATAATTCTGTTTCAGTCAGGAGTCTGAAGATATCTACAGTATTATTGAACACAAAAAATGTGCGGGCATGGAAAAGTATTATGTGAAATGAGCAAGTCTTCAGATCCTCAAAGTTTAGAAGGCTTACTTGTTTTCCTCTCTCTCACCCAAGGGGCTACATATTAGAGTTTCCAGCACCTATACTGAAATTCACAAGTGGAAGGCAGTTTTCAGAAAAACTCCAATGTACCACCTCGTACAAAGCTATGGTTAGATCTTGTAATCACTTTACATTTTTATTTTCAGTCATGTGAGTGCTCTTACTAAACTGGATGAGACTACTCATGCTCAAAATTAACCATTCTGACAAGTGCATGCATGACTGAAGGAAAAAACCCACTACTAAAATCCAGTCATGATGCACCAGTTGTTATCGCTTGATGGATATCCCATTCCACAAAAAAGCTAGGTTGCCCAATTTTGGTAATTACTTAAAAAAGCTGAATAGCACTGCCACAAGTAACCTTCTGAATAAGCATATTCAAATTACAGA
This sequence comes from Euphonia xanthogaster, assembly GCA_034509185.1. Classification (NCBI taxonomy): domain Eukaryota; kingdom Metazoa; phylum Chordata; class Aves; order Passeriformes; family Fringillidae; genus Euphonia; species Euphonia xanthogaster. The sequence goes on along the minus strand of JAYDZK010000001.1, from coordinate 95,233,791 downwards.
ATATTCCTTTTACCTACAAGGAAACTGTGCCCTTCCTAATAGCTTAAACATTGTCCTAACAGAGCTGCCTTGGTAAAATATTGTGACATCTGTTGTCATTTTGGCTTTCTGTTATTTAAGCTTTACAGGGCAGATTTTTTAGATTTGCAAAGAAATAAATTACAGAAGTTGCCACAAAACAAAAACATGCCAGTCATGACATAACTATTTGAGAGAAGCCTGATAGCTGTATAAGACAAACATCCAAAATCACAAGATGACAACTTGCTCTTTGAAACCAGGGACAATACACCACCAACTGGAGAACTAAAGCTTACAATCACCTCAAGCATCCATCAGTGTGTCATAATAGCATGAATCAAATCATGTTAATGCAACCAAGAAGCAGGTGAGGTGGGCAGAAAATTAGGATATAAAAGTGCTTTTTAGATGTACAACCCCACCAAAAAGGCAGTTGGCATAAGAAACATCCTGGGTAGTATTGCTAGGGTTACGGGAAAGGGAATGTGGATTCACACTGTTAATGTGTTGGGTTAAGTGACTGTGATGCAACCAGGAAAAATGGTCCTCATCAGGGCTTTTCTAAGGTAAAATTTGCTGAAAATATAAGAAGGAAGTGTGTGTTCCTCCTTTTGTCATGTCCATTCCCCTTCCATCAGTAGTGCAGGATCACACAGTTGAAGGATGAGGAGCACAGTGGAGGCCCAGCCAGCCTTGTGTTTGCCGATGGAGAAGTTGGAAGGCAAACCTGAGCAGGAGGGGACCTCCATATGGGCTGGTCTACTCTGTGTGCCCCAACTGAGCGTGTGTGTACAGGGTGGTTTATTTGGCAGATGCTCCATTAAACATTCCTTCATAGAAAGATCCTGCTGGGATTACTAGGCACTCCTTAAAGCATAGGACATCCACCCCAAGGTTCTCCTGAGCTGGGCCTGGAGGAGCTGTGCATGATGTGCTTGCATGATGTGCCATGTTTGCGCCTATCTGGTTCCTGCCACCACACTGTGAGCCATGGTACCTCACTGGCAGCAGCAAAGGAGACAAAGTGATGCCCTAGCCTGGTCATGCTGGTCACATACCCTGAAAGATACGGCTTACCCCCTTCTCCATCACCAGCCATTGCTGGGGGCAGTGTATGTGTCCATACCTGACACACATTTATACCTGCCCATCCTGCTGAGAGCAAAAAAGGGGGCCCACAGCAATATGCTAGCCAACTTCTCAATTTGCCAAGTGGGAGTTAAAAAGTGCCCAGCCCTTCCACCAGCTGTAGTCCCATAGAAATGTTCATGCCTCGCACTTGAAAGGTGTGTGTGTCTGTTACAAATACCCATTCCCAAAGATCTGCGGCGGCACATCCTGTTACCCAGCTGTCAGTTCCAACAAACATGGGTGACAAGGGGCTATCACACCTGCCCACTTCTTACAGCAGTGGTACATGTATGCAGATACAGCCCTGGAAAGCCCTATTAGAGTTTCCAAATTCTACATTGCCAAAGTCTGCTTGAAAACACAGGAATTTAAAAAAAAATTTTTTTAAAAATCCATTCTTGGTCAGTTAAGGCCAATGTCAATCTTTAAAAAGGAGGAACTATGGCTACTGGGCAATAAGAGAGAAACCACTGCTATTTGTTTTGCCATTATAAACCCGGGTTCCAGAAGAAATGAAATCTAATTGAAAGACAAATGAGATTTCACTTGTAATCAACAGTGGTTCTCCACAAGTGCATTTAGTTTATTGAGCAATGCTTTTAACCATAACCATAAGCAAAATAACATACTAAATGTTTAAAAGTAATTTAGTATATATGTAATTTTTCAGATTGTTTCCTATACCATTTTGGTATCTATGAAAATAGAATTATCAAGGCCAAACACAGGTAAGAGACAGAATTCATAGTCTTCCATCTCTATCTCATAATTGTACAGAAAAAAAAAATCACTCAATTTTCCCAGTCATCTCACAAATTGATATTCTCAAGTTTCACAGAGTACTTCTGGAGCCACAATGAGCCATGAAGTACAGAGTTAGCTACTCCACAGGTCATAAATAGGTAAGACTAGATCTCCTTGCTATGTTACACCAAACCCATTGCAGAAAGGTCGCTGGTGTTCAGCAGGTTTCTGCTCAGACTGTGACAAATTTCAGTGATCTCCCAACTGAACATTGTAAATGTCTGTCAAGACTTTTATTCACAGATTTCTGCTCAGATCTCAGGTGTCTGAAACAGTACTGTACAATCTTGGAGCCCTCAAAAATTCCTTGTTCTGTGCTTTAATTAAGAGCTGACTGTCTTCATGAAGTACCATGCAAATACAGATAACTCTAACTTTCCATGTCTAGGTGTTTATAGCACGAGTATCTTGAAAGTCACTTCCCTTGTTAGGATTTTGCACAGTAATGCCAGCATCCATACTATGCTTCCAATGACAAGTGTGTTTGCTCCCAGTCTTTCCCCCTTCTTTAACAAGGGACTTCCTCAGCATTGCAAAAAGAGCTTGCACTTCAACAACATGAAGGCACAATACCAAAATGCTACAGAAAAGGGAAAAAAAAACAAGTCCTCATATGTACACAGCATGGCCAAAGTCCAGAACTTTAGAGCTTGTTCTCAGGCACTGGCAGTACCTGCAGAGCTGGCCAAGTTAAATGAATTCCAACTTCCCATCACTAGCAGACCCTGTGGAAAAGAGGCTGCTCCTTCCCCTGCCCACCCATTCGACTGCTGCTAAGAGAGGACTCAAGCAGCCAAGAGGACAACCCATGTAACTTCTTAGGGTGACTCCCAGTAGTGAAAATCTCACCCTGCCTGTAATAAATAACACATGAAAGTCTCACCTATCTGCCAATTTTTAATGTCTCTCATGAATATATAGTGAAAAATCACTCTTACTATGGATTTATAATATATGCTTATGACTAGCATGTGCAAAAGAGTGAAGATGGTATGTCAACATCAACATTCAGTATCGACACTCAGATCAACTTCATTTATATGCAGATATGCACACCACTTCCAAACAAAAATTCTCATGTAATTCCTGTAAGAAAGGTCTTAAACACAGTCTGCTTGCCATTTTCCGAGGAAAGGAAATTACTCAGTACTACATTGGAGAACTAGCCCACAATTAAGATGTACTGTTTCTACAAATTCACTTGAGACAATAACATGAAGCCTCCTGAGTCCTATTTTAATCAGGACTGAAAGAACACTGCACTTGTTCTACCACCAATATATGTAAGCCACATTAATTTTCAAGTTTGTTGTTGAGCCAGTTGCACAGTCCTGATTTGGTTTAGACCACAACTATGCAATGTTTCCAGAAAATACAGCAAAGTATATGTGCTGATAGCAAACACGTTTATGGTGAATATTTGGCACTGCAGACAGTTTTATTGGAAATCAGTGTTATGTTCCCTGTGTGAGTCAAGAATCATATTCTTTAAAAACAGTAGGTAAATATAATTTTTGGAAGCCAGCTACCACTGCAGAAAATCCAAGACCCTTAAGAAATCTTTGTCACAGACACAAAGTAATTGCTGTGAATGAAACACATGACTCTCACTAAAACATTTTCCCTTGGTCTTCACTGTAGGTACACTAACTAGACTTCTAAACAGGCAATAGCATGTCCTACTGTTTCCTACATACAGTTATATCAACATAGGATCAAGGCTGTGGTTCTACTGCTTTGAGAAGAAATTTCTCAGGGACACACTTCTCAGCAGTGGCAAATAAAATGTGATTTTCCTCCATTATACTGACATATATTATAATTATACTGACATTATAGCAAGGAAAGTTCTCTACTTTCCAGAAGAATTTTATTAAGAAGTAATTTTTAATAGCAATATATTTTTAGAAGCCTGTTTTTTCACTTCTGGATCAGTATACAAATAGGTAAGACAAACGACCCCAAGGAAAAATGTTTTCCACATAAAATCTAGATCTTGGTTATGCACAACTTGGTTAACACTGACAGATAGCAAGAACATGATTAAAACAAAGATTCTCTTAAGCTTCAGGACTGAGTTGAACTTCAAACCTTCTGTCTATTTTGTGCTTCAGATTATCACACTGAAACCATAGAGAATAAAATGTTAAACCAATGCTACAGAGAGCCATCACAGTGCTAGACAAAGGACAGAGAGCAAGCAGACAAAAGATGCTAAAATGACTTGCAGATCAATACCTCATCTTCTATTTCTACAATGAAAGGACATTTTAGGACTGTTTCCAGTCTCCCCAGGGAACAGTAAGTAAGATCTAAAAATGTAACGTTAAGTGTGATCTAAAAATCCTACAACAGCCATTTGAAGATTGCTGCAATTGATTAAAATGCAGACTACCTCTGAAAAGTGGCAGTCCTACCCAGCTGAAAACCTACTTACTCAAGTAATTTTGTAGTCAGATCAGTTCCCTGATCCAATTCAATCCAGATCTGCAGGAGCGCTCACACAAAGACTAAAGAACTGGTTTGCTTAAACACATGACTGTTTAAAGTACTCATAAAAATTCGGCCTAAGATTTAGGGCAAACAAAACAAAACTAATACTGTTGTTCAAACCATAACTTCTGACAGAAAGCATGCAACAAGATTTTACAAAAACCTGCATCATTTCAACTGCCAACAGGAAAAGTTATTTCAGCACAGTGACAGTAGTGCATGAGAACAAGCTGGCCAAGAATAAAGTAAGACTGGAAGTTAAAAGGTTTCTGACCGTCAAAAGGACTGATGTCCTAAGGCAACTTTCCAAGAGAAAGAGCAAAGTTGAAAAACCAAGACAAAAGCCCCAGCTAGTTTCATTCAGTAAGTTTTATGAAATTTTATCTAATACTATGCAGGCTTGTCAATGACCCAAAGGGCTATTGCCTCATTTGGAAGCTATGAAGTCCTTAATGAATTTCAGACAATAATGTTTTCTCTAACAAAGCCACTGTTGCAGCCTCTTGGCTAGACCAGCTAGCTTGTTTTTGACCATTGCACACATGCTAAGGAAGGAAAAAGGGGAGGGATGATAAAGGACTGATGAAAATCCATCAGTTTTTTTTCTTTGCACCGAAGTGCTCAAGGTCATGTACACCAATGGGGCTCTGCTGCCTGCAGAGAATGGCCACAAATCCCCAGCAGCAAATCAGCACTTGATTAGCTGTAGCAAAGTTCTCCAAAACCACATGCATGAAGTGAATCATAGGATCATCAATGCTGAAAGAGACCTTTAAAGGATCCAGTCCAACTGTTCACACAGCACTACCACTGTAACCCCTAAACCACTAAAACATAACACCCAGCACCAGACCCAGGTGCCTCCAACACCAGGAAGTGACTCCACCACCTCCCTGGGCAACCTATCCAATTGCCTAACCACCCTATTGGTGAAAATTTTTTTTCTACTATCTAATCTGATTTTCCTATCTTAAGGCCATTTCCTCTTGTCCTCTCACTGCAGTCACAGTAGAAGAAAATGGCCCCCACATCACTGCAACCTCCTTTCAGATGGTAGTAGAGAGCCATGTGGTATGAATAACAAGAATGACACAGCTGTGCCTCTCATGAGGGTATTTCTGCACCAAACCTGCTGCCATTTCCAAAGATAGACCAGAATTCACAGATTCTAAGCAAATTACTGTCATAAAATTGAAAAGCACCAAGAGAGGGAATCTTTCTACTCGGTCTGAAGCTTTTCTTGGTAATTAAGACTTGCTGTCTTGGCAGATTCTTCAGTGTCTATAAAACTTCTCAACCCTGAAGTTCTCCCTTTCTCTGACAGAAACAACTGATGTAACCTCTGCCAACAAGTGCTTTTACTGGAATAGCCAGAGCAAGTTGGAACTGCTGAACGTCAACACAATTTACGGTAGTTGTGAATGTATTTTATTTTGCATTTATTAGCCCCAGTGCTACAAAAATTTGGTGAGAACTTCTGGAAGTAGCTATTGTTGAGGATATAAGCCATCAGCTGTGAAAGAGCTCCTGGTTCCCATAATTCCTTCTATCAAAATACCTTCTAAAGCCAAAGGTGAAAAGCACACTTTTGTACCTCTCTTACCTATCAGTGCTATTTCACAAAAGACTGTCCTTGTTTGAGACAGCCTCAGTCATTTATGGACTGGATCATCATACCTGTCAAGCTCAAGTTCAAGCTCTTGGCATTTTCTGTGTTGCGTCAAAATTCCTTTTGGATTCTAACAAATTCTCACATGAAAGACTGGCAGGTATAATTTGATAAAAGTAATTAAATAGAAAGTTCTGATACACTAGAGTAGGAAATTACCAACAAAAATCATGTTGTTCAGATTTCCTGGTTGGAATTTTTTTCAGCAATTACAAGATTTACCTACTTTAACATTGGTTCACTTCTGCCAAAAATATTTTATGAAAATTATTTTTAACTCAAGTTAGCAACAGATGTGTGAACTTAAAAGTCACAAGTCAAAATGTCAATAAGTTTTCATACCAAAAATATGTTCTGTTTTGATAAACCACTTCACTTTTCCCCTTCACTAATAACCAACTGAAAGTACTCTTTATGCAAACCACTTATGAAATGCTTGAGACCTGAAATACTTTCAGAGTAGGTAAATGCTGTTCCAAAAGCTTCCTATGTAACCCACCCCTCACAGCACCACTGGCCCGCATGGCAGATGCACTAGAGAGTATTGCCCATGTCTGCACACCAAAGGCAGGGAAGCAGGGCTGCCAGCCCTGCAGTGCTCTGGGCACTGCACCTCAGGAGGACAGAGGCAGTGTCCTGACTCATCACATCAGCACAGCACTCACAGAATATACTGCTTCAGGTTCTGTGCTGATCAATAGGCTGCCTCTCTCCACATCTTCTTCCATAAAGAGTCTGTGTTTAAGGATGAGTTGAACACCACATAATATGCACATTAATAACACTGAATGAAAGTCATTAATTTGCCAAATCTTGGCAAATTTAGTTGCTCAGTAGCTTATAGCTGAAACGCACTTGGTGCTCCAGCTAATGACACAAGCTTACCTTTTCACTACGAGCTTCAGCGTCTTGTGTGAGCCTTTCACCAGACAGATTGCTTCTTGTCGGAAGCCAGACAGGCCCACATCATTGATGCCAACAATTTCATCCCCAGCCAGTAACTTGTCCACAGCTGCAGCTTTGCTTCCATCTTCTATCTGGGGGGGGATGAAAAAAGTGTGTAACAAATGGTAGAATTATATAGGTTGCATAATGCCACCTTTACAATAAACGAATGAGCTTTCAATACTGGCTTCAACAAAAATTAATACAATAATTAAGTGCTTAACATAATTAGGAAGGCACATTAAAAATCACTATAAAGAAATAGTAATTATACAGAGACAATTAGAATACAAAAGAAATGAAAGAGAGGAAATGTCCTGAGAAAGCTAGAAAGCTTGAGGGAAATTTGGGAATATAAGGAACAACTTCTTTGCTGTGCATGCACTGAAACAGGTTGCCCAGAGAGGTTGTGCAGTTTCCCTTCACTGGAGACTTCAAGAACTGTCTGGATGCAAATCTGTACTCTGGGATGACCCTGGTCGAGCAGGGAGGATGGACCAGATGATCCACTGTGGCCCCTTCCAACTTGTTCCATTCTGTGATTCTGTGAAAAGCATCTGTCATCTTCACCTCTGTTCAATACAGAATGTGTAATCATACTTGCAAATAGAGCTTTAGGCAGGCATCTAAAAATCTGCTTCTGTAGAGAAGGCAGCCAATAATATTAACCGTTTAGTCAATAACATTAACACAGAGCCAACTCCAAAGTCTGGCATGCAATAAAATCCCAAAATATTGCTTAACAGGCTGGTCTAGAAAATGAAGGTATTTTCATCAGGAACATAACATTTAGGAAAATACCTGAAAATTTACCATCCATACAGTTAATTAACAGCTCTGGCTTCAACACACAGTGATACTTAGGGAAATTCACTGAAAGATTATTTTGCTGCCACAGGCAATTCTTGAATGCATTAAATTTTTATACAACTATTCATAACGTGTGGCAAAAACACAAGATAAATTAAAGATTCAGGCTTTTGTAGTTCCCACCCCTACAAAGCTAAAAAACCCCACATTAAAAGTTACCCATTTTCAAAATTTAAAATAAATCTCACAGGCTTGATCAGACAGATTAACAAGTACCAAGAGTTTGAACTGATTTCAAACGATGATTACAAGGATGTTATGAGGTTATGCAAGGAGAAAATTAGAAGGCCCAAAACCCAGCTAGAACTTAATGTGGATACTGCTGTAAAAGACAATAAAATATTTTCATAAATACATAAGAAAGCAATGGAGGGCTAAGGAAAATCCTTATCCTTCACTGGATGTCTGGGGACCATTCCTCTAAAAGATGGGGCACTTCGGTACATGGTTTAGTGGTGGACTGGGCAGAACTAGGTTAACAGCTGGATTCTATGATCCTAAAGCTATTTTCCAAACTAAACAAGTCTATGAATCTGAGTATAGCTGTAGGTATTGAACACTTTGCAATTCAATCCCTTGGCTTTCTAGTTTCTTCCTATCTCCTTTGCTGTCAACACAGCCTCTGGCTTCTGAGTTGCTCAGCTTCATGATCTATGTATTTAATTTTATTGCTCCCTCATTTGCTCATAATCCATATCCCACATCTTCCCATACATTTGACACTTGATCTTCAAAGACTTTCATTTATGTCTTCATTATATTGTACATTGACTACAGTATCTCTGAGTCCCACATTATTAAATGCCAGCAAATTTACGAAGGGGAACTTCATGTAATCACCCCAACTGCAGACAGCTTCACAAAGAACTGCTATCTTCTGAGGCACCAAAGTCAATCAGCAATGAGATTAATCTAAAGGAAACTAACTTCATGAATTCTGAAGCTCACAGTACAGGTTTTAGAAAGAGTCCAGCAACAAAAATATAAATTAAATGAGCTAATAAAAAAAGCAATATCTCTTGATGAAAGTACTTTAGGATGATCTCATAGAGCACTCAATCTCATTGCAGGCACATAAAAGCTCTTTTTATGTAAGTTCATTATAGATGTTCTTAAAAATCTTCAGGCCTGTAAACCTAAGCCAAAAAGAATACTATGAAAAATGCTGAGTCTTATATCTCATTCTAAAACACTCATTATTAATAGTAATCAAGAAACTTTACTTACAGAACTTCTTATCTTAAAAAAAAAAACAGATAATTAAAGACAGAGCAAGTTTCTACGTCCTCATACATCTAGCTTTCAAGTTATGACCTGTCCTCTGACCTGCTCACATAGCCTCTCTGAGCATCAAGAACTTACCAGAACACCAAATTATCACTGCAAATCTTCATTTAGGTTGGAACCAAGGGAGTAGCAATGGAAATTGCTTAGATATAAGTAAAAATTTCAGTTCAGAGATGCCAAGCGTAGAGCATCTGCCATATAAGGGATACTGAAATCAGGCTGAGCAGAACAAGAGAACAGGCAGCCTGGGACACATATCTGAAGCCCAAGTAGGTTAGAAAAGTGGCACAAACATTAAGGAAAGTCAGAGCTAAATCACTAGAATTGCTGGAGGAAGGTCAAGGCAGGGGGGTGGGTGTTGGGATGGGACACACATGGTAGGAGCAGAGAGGGAAAGTATCTTGGAGGACACTTTAAATTCCAAGTGTAGATGACAAACCATTTAAACCATTTCAGCCCTTATGCCCCAAGCAAGGCACCCAAACATAATGACAAGGCTGAGACGCCCCTGGGCCCCAAAACACTATGTCTGGAAAAAAAAAAAAGGGGGGGTGGGGGCGCAAAAATCTGTCTCCTAGGATTTGAAGGAATGTTCATTGTTCTCAGTAAGCATGTTTGTTTTTTCTTCAGGCTGGCAATGCACTGACAGCAGGGAGTATTCAGTTACCCCCCCTCTGAGTTTTAATTTCATCAGGGAAACTACACATTCCACACAAGGCAAGCTTTCCAAAGAGACTCTGGCTGTCCAAAAAAACATTAATTAAAAAAACCCTCAAAAAGTATTTAAAAAAATTGAAACCTAAACACAAAGCTGAAGCCATCCTCATGAAAACTTCAAGTGGCTTTAAGATCTTGTCTTCAGATCACCTACACGTAGTGAGAATAAAAACTATACATCCATTCACAGCAGAAGTCTTTTCAAGCTGAATAAATTTGAACATAAACCTTTCATACTGAGATCCCCACATGGCTGTACAGATATGATTCTACTTGACAATACATTTTTAAGTGGAAATAGGAAAGTTAGATAGGAAAAATACCATTCCTTCTGTTACACTAGAAGTCATAACAACTAAAAACATTAGGCTTTGCACACATATAAAGAAACACAGCCAAAAATACTCACAAGGAAAAGGCCTCTTCAAACACACTGCTTTATTAACCTGCCTTCTTTGTGCAAAACTGGACAATACCATTCCAGTTTCAACTTCAGGTTTTCTTCTGTTTTATTAGTTTTAACACTTATTGTCTTTATTTATTCACCCACTGAGTAACTTTTTATCTCATCAGGCCTTAACTAGAAGTATAAATACCAACCAAACTACATAAACATTTTAGAACTACCAAGTACACTAAAAAATGTCATTGCTTGTCACACCTCAACCACAAATGTATTTCACTCACCATCTTCAGAGTCAGCTGTGCTATGCTGCGTTTGGGATTTAAGCCAAACTTTTAAGACTGAAGCCAGTATTACTTACCTACCTAGCATCAATTTCTTTCAGGATTTCAGGTACCCAGAAAAACTAAGTCATAGCTGGAAATAAAGCCTTGAAAATGCAGAGGGAGGTTTTAAGATGTCTTTCAAGAACAGTCAGGAAGAACAGATTTGCCTCAGCCACTATCAGCTGGCAAATACAACTGGATGTAACCCAGCAGGAACTGAACTCCCATAAGCACACGCATCTTTGCATTTATCCAGCAATAGCAGGAAACAAAAGACAGAGAAGAAAAACAATCAACACCTTATTTTCTTATAAAGAACAGGCATAAGCATTCAACAAATATACATAGTTACACAGCTTATCTTGAGTGAGCAAGGGTTCTAGAAATGCCTGAAACCATGCTTTGTTATGTACTAAAAAGTCATACCCTCATACTGTGCTAAATTAACAAGTGTAAACATGTTGACTTCCTATCCTTAGCTGCGATGTTGGTAGGCTACCAAAGAAAGTGTTTCCAAAAGGAGATGAAAAGGATGTTTGTTGACCAAAAGCATCTGCTTAGACAGTCTCCATCTCTCACCCTGCTGTCTCTGATGACCTCCCTACAGCCAAGAGCAAAAGCAAGCTTTGGGAGGATTGTGGGTGCAGACTTTGGAAGGAAGGAAGGATTGTGGGTGCAGACTTTGCCATCATAACAGTATCAACATTAATTGTCACATCTTCCCAAATATTTTTTTTTGCTTATGTCATGTCCACAAAACAGGACGAAATATGGATTCAAAATGTAAGAGGATTTAAAAAAATTGTTGAAAAAACAACACACGTGTAAACCTATTACGTGAAATTCTTCTTGTAAAAAGAAGATAGAGCCTTGAAACATGGAGAAAATATCTAACAGCTAGATGCACAAACATATTCGAAGGATACTTACAAGTCTGTATTCCCCCTGTTAGTAACAAACAGAAAGGTAAAAATCTTTCTAGCTTTAAATTGCTGCAGTGTTGATGGGGAGTACCAATTCTAGTATATGATCCCTTCACTTCAGTGTTTATCAGGTCCAGTGCTTTACTTAAAATACCCACATTCCTCTATAGGCACCTGTATAAACAAGCAGGAGACAGGTTGAGGAAATGCTGTGTCATATGAGAGATCTAGTTTTGTTTACAAAGCCAACAGTTTCTTGTCCACACTCTCTTTGGACAGGGTGGGAGACGGGATGGAAACCCAAACCCACAGACAAACACAGGAAAAAACAGCACCACTTATCAGCATTCTGCTATCAGCTGTGATAAACTATTTTATCATAATTCATTTCTTGTACAGCCAAGAAATGTTTCCCTGGTTGTTTGTATTATGAGTATCTAATACAGTTTTTCTACAAACCTAACAATCTTCATAGAAGATCTTCAGAACAAATAAAATGTGGAAAGTGTCAATTATTTTGATTTGCAAAGAGTTAAACAAAGGAGAAAAACCTCTATAGTTCAAGCCTGGCATTTGTGTAACTTTAAGCAATGAAGAGAAAAATAACAGATCTGACCTAACTCCAGCTATACATTCTGCAAATGCATTCTTGAGTGGCAAAGGCTGCATTCACCAGCACCACTCGTGGCTCAGACTGAGGCAGGATAAAAGAGGGGTGCAAACTCCAGCAGGACCTAACTGGTTCAAAGAAAATGGGGGTGTGTGTATATGTAAGGCATCACACACAGGCATGCATACACCAGAGGCTGAGCAAGGCTAATGCATTTGACTTTACATTCCTATACATCCTTCCAAGTCTATATGGACTTGGAAAGAGACTGCTTGAAGGACACTTGGAAGGGAAGAAATTCCAGCCCCAGTTTCAGATGGGCTCAGAAGCATTTATGGAAACAAGGCCCAAAACAAAGCAGCATGGCTGCAACAAAGCAAGGAATTCCAAACAAACCTTCACATTAATGGAGGGTACCTGTACCCTGAACCACCTCTTCCCACAGACTGCAGGTTAAATAATCAGCATTAACTACTCAACATGAACTTTAAACACCACCATATTAAAAAAAACAACTTAATGAGGAACTACCAACTTGAAAAGTCTGTGCCTATGCAATACTACCCAATATTATTAACTTGGCAATTGCTGCACTTCCATCAGAGAGGTGGGTGTCTGCTCCATTTGGTGACACTCTAACTTAGCACAGAAGCCAGAACTTCCCCTTTGCCTGGTATCATAAATTCACACCCCACAGCCATTGTCCATATGTGCTCTTCCTGAGATTATCTTTAAACATTACAACAAACAACATGAAATTTCAGGAATGCTTAGTCCAGGGCAATCTATTTCCCTAACAACAATTTCTTTCTTCCCTAGACCCAAGGGAAATAGTTCATGGTCATTGTCACAAAACCACTGAACAGGCAGAGAAATCCCCCTCACCCAGCTGCTCTTTCAAAGTGTCCCCCATTGTGCTGCAGAGATCCTGAGCTGGCAGAAGCCCTCCCTTCTGTCAACAAGTGATTCTTAAAAATCAAAATGGAAACATTTTTTTAAAGGGTAGAGTCAAGAAACAGGACACAGTCAATCACAGCCTTTTCTAATTGCTTGTTATTTAGTGTATTTAAACATTTGCATATATACCCAGCTATCTTTTCCTTCCTTTGTTGCTTTTTGCTTGAAAAAAAGCATATTTTGAAAGTTGGTACAGTTCTTTTATATATTTATTCAGTTTTCACAACAGTGTCCCTGCCACTGTTTTGACAAAGGGCTGCTGTCACTTTCACTAGAACAGGCCATTTTTGTGGGGGATTTATTACAGCTGTAAAAACTGACTCCAGGCTGAAACATAACTTTAGAGTTCCTCATGCCAGAAATGTTTAAGAAGTATGGTAATACATCCACCACTTCCCTTTCTAACCATTCATACATACACTGATGAACATTTTGGTTCAATCTACATTCAAAACAATACCTACCATAAGCCTGTGAGAAAATATATCCAATTACAAATCCTCGGTTACTATTTCTAAAGAGGTTACTGTTATTATACCTGTTTCTTTAAATCACAGGGCTGTTATGGACTAAATACCAATTAAAGTACTTGAAGTTAAGAATTTAATGAAACTTTCCCCCAAGAAACTAATGATAATTTCCAGATGAAAAGTATCAGGAAGCGAAACTTCACATAGATTTATAGGTTTTAAAAAACTGAACAACAGCTGTTTATTTTAAAGGTTTTTTTCCAAAGTGACTCCATTGTTTCAGCAACAGAAGTTGGAAACTTTTCATCACTGCTGAACAATTCTACTGGAAATAAATTAATAATAATTTTTAAAAACCCAGAACCCACAAACCCCCAGAAACCCTTGATGTTTGAAAAGCATAGAGCTCATGTATTAAAAAAATAAAGTGGGGCTGCTGAGTGTCAAGTACATAGCTGGTCTTTTGCCATTAGTACCTAAGCTTTACTAGTCACATTTTACAGCTTCTAAATAATATTTGCACATATGCCTGCATATATCCCACATCTACAAAGCAACTAAATACAAACTGTAGTCTTTGGAAATCTTTCTATGCAAGACCACTTCCAGGGCAGCACAAGACCCTCAGGGAAGCTTCCCAGCTCTTAAGAGCCCCTACAACCCTAAACTGGCACCCAGGCCAGAGCAAAACCAAAACAGACCCAGAACAAGGCCAAGACAGGAGCGGAAAAGACTGAAGTGAGTGAAGATTCTGGAAGCAGGGGTGATGGCAGAAGCCTGTTCGTAGTGTCGATCCTGAATCTAAACAACTCCAGTGCCATCCCTCCCTCACACCAAAGTAACAGTTGCAAAGCATAGCTTAAATTTTGGAGTTTTTTTCGTAGCACATCACCAACATCTAAACACCTTCCTACTGCTGTTTGGTACAGCATTCATTTAGACAACCTGTACTAAAGGAACTCAAAAATTACTGAGAAATAACTCCCATTTACTTTCAGCCATGAGTTTAGTTTTGCATTTTACAGACACTAATGGCACATCCAACCCAGAGGGACCCATCTGTAGTCACAGATGCCTTACACTGTTTTTAAACATATTCTGCCATACTTTTTTCCCCTTCCAAACGAAAAAATAATCTGGATAAGAATGGAGCCAATAACTGTGCTATGAAAAGAAATAGCCAGCTGGCCAAAAGAGAACTGCTTTCTCTATATGCAGTTTATTTATTCTAACAACCTCCAAGCAGAGAAGTTTGATAGGGTTGGATTACCCATATTTATTTGCCCAAGTTTACTTATGGATGACTATATATATAGGCTGTTTATGTATGCAATCTGTGCAGTTAACATTAAGCATTTTTATAGGTCTACATTTTTGTACTTTCAGCTATTACGAACAACAATAAGAATGGTTTATAAAGAGGTTATGCCTAGAAACAACTTGTATTTTATCTATTCAAACTGATAACAGGAACAGACTTCCAAGAGGAAAGATATGACCTGACAAAATAATCTTTCTGATCATAAGGTTCAAAGTTTTTTACCTTGCAACTATCACACACTTTCAACAACACTGGTTTATCTTTCTGCCTTCCTGTCCATCCCAGGAAAATAATGTCATTTTTGGTTTGCCAACATGCCCTTGACAAAAACAGACCAAATGCAATCCAACAGCTTACAAAACCACTGCATGATTAGGGAAAGGGTAGGAGTTACTGACAAATCAAATTTTAAAAAACCCTGTATGATGATGTAGATAGGACTGTGCATTAATTTAAAAAGGAAAAGACCAGTTTCATCAACTTGCAGTTTGTTTGTGAAGGACTTCAACAGGTCTGAGAGACAGACACCGAAAGACCTAGTGGTTGGCAACAGTATACCTGCCAAAAATAAATTTAAATTATTTTATTCAGGCTACCGGTCTAAATGTGACCTTTTACAAAAATTTAAGTTGCATCTATGTCTACAGATTGCTGTAGTTAAAAAAAAAAAAAAAAAAAAAAAAGAAAAAGCTCCACTTTTAGACACAGGTAGCACTGAT
>JAYDZK010000001.1:95185468-95218025 GCA_034509185.1 Euphonia xanthogaster | reverse complement strand
TTTACAGATTGCTGGAGTTAAAAAAAAAAAAAAAAAAAAAAAAGAAAAAGCTACACTTTTAGACACAGGTAGCACTGATTAAGACTCAGCAACAAGAAAAAAACTGCTTCACTGTGTGTTAGCTCCAAAAAGCACTATGATCAATCTGCCAAAACCCACAGGAATTTTACAGAGTGTTAGGTTTCCATTTAAAATATTTCCTCTTGAACAACCCATTTTTAACAGAATGCATATCTTGACTAACTCATACCATTACTTGGTTTTAATCACAGTTGCTGTTTGGGATCCTCCATTTTTGTCCTAGCACAAATGCTCACTTCTGAGACAGTTAGAAAGTATAACATTTCCCAATAATTCTTGTAATTACATTCCTGAAAATGTGATTTTATCCCAAAAATAAAAGTTATTTGTAATAGTTATTGCATAAGTATTTAAGAACCCATTATGTAGTGAACAGAATACAACATTACACATCTAAACAAAAATCTAGCAAACAATGAGAATGACCTGCTCTCATAATAACTGATAGCAATTCCTTCAGTAAGATTGCTCTGCTTTGCAAAATTATTCAACTTTAAAGAAAAGAGAGGCTCAGTAAGACACTGAATTTTAAATCATGTCTTTGTTTATTCCCTCAACCACTCCTCTGCAAAGAAAACAAACAAAAGACTTCAAAAGAAGGGTCAGGCCCCTCCTAAAATTTGAGCGCTTTAAACTTGAAGAACAGATTTTGTTCTTTACGTTAACTTTTGATCTCTGTTCAGAATTGATATGCACAGAGTATCCAAATTACAAACTGAAGCCATCCTTTTCCACCATCTTCCTCAACAAGTCAAATATTTAAAGCCAAGTTCAAAGAAGACAACACATTTATCCCTTCCTACCCCACCCCAGTGCTAAAATAGTCAACAAAACCTAAAGTTGTCTTGATTCACCTTTATATAATTTATATAACCCCGTTTACTCTAAGTTTGCAGTACTTCAAACTGAATAGATGCATATATCTGCTCCCACTGTATGAAAGCCATGCTTCTGGCTGTGCACTCTGCACACCATTTCAATTCTCCATTCTTAGAGCAATAAAAACTCGGAAGCAAGTGGGATGACCCTCAAGAAAAAAAAAGGCCTATTATAGAAACAAAAAAGGTCTGGGTAACCTTGCCCTTAGTCTGTCTTCTGTTCTTGTTTTTACTGTCTCAGTAAAGGAAGAGAGCTTCCCTCACTCCACTTTGACCCAGAAGTCATACTTGAAAAGATGAAGAAGCAAACACTAAATACAGCATTGAATATACTTTTTTAGGACAGGAACTGCAATGTAGTTGCTCCTAAAATTACCAAACACAGTTCACAAAACAAGTTGCAAAGGACTGTATGGCAGTTTCTACCTGCTGAGGTCCACTTCTGCCAGCTTGCAGTATCTGAGCTGCCTGGTACGGTCAGACAGAGGCTGCTTCTCTGGAGACAGACTGCTAATACAATCAACATAAATCTCTCATAAGGCTCCAGTAATAAAAAGAGCACGTCAATAAAAAACCACCAGTGTTTTATGCAGTTTATTGACAAGATGGAATAGTACTTGTCTGCCTTCCTAAGGCACACACTTGACTGAGTAGGGCATGAAACATTCATGCAGTTAGAGTTAAGCACCAATATCTGTTCTGAGTTGGGAACTTGAAAAAAAGCAAAATTCAGTTCTGTGGAGAGGAACTAATCCATAGCAATTTACACCCCAGGCATCAATCTCATTACGGCATCCCTGCCCTTTTTCCCCTAGCCCTCAGTACTCTGTTACCATATATTTCACATCTAACAAAAAACCAAAATCAACCAAGCAAAGTCAACAATAATAAAAAAATGGCTAACAAAATCCCCTCCCTCCCAGCAAACCCAAATTTTTCTTTGAAATAAATGTTCCTTTTTTCTAAACAAGCCTAGATGTTCATAATTTCAAATTCTTCATTTTGTGTAGTTTATTCTATAGACCATTCCTTAAAACCTCATTATTTTATATCGTCACAGAACATTAGAAGAAATTCCTTCCTCATGAAAAATTAAGCATAGGAATTAGATATGCAACCATTTTTGGCATCTCTGAGTATCCTGCCACCTTTTCTCTATGTCAGAGGCTTAATTCTTCTTAGGATTAATGAGAGATAATTAACCAATTAAAATAATTATACTGAGTCAATGACAAAGGTTATTTTTTCTTAAGAAATTATAGGGTTGTGCCATGAATTATCAATTAATGCACTAAAACCCCCATAGACTGCAAATTTACACAATAGAAGCTTCAAAAAGCTGCATGGATTTAACAGTAAATTATAACGTAGTGCTCAGGAATTCTTATATTCCTAAGTTAGAGTATGCTTAGTACTCTAAATGGACATTTTCCAAATTGGCTTTACTTTGTAGGCCTTTTTTCAAAAACTTTCCTGTATTACATATGCTACTGGCCTAATTTAGCTCTAGGAGCAGGCACATCACTTCAAAGACTTTAAAAAATGAAGTCCTATCCAAATATTACACAATTAGCTGCTTTTCCCAATTAAAAAATGTGCATTTAACGATGACAAAACTACCCAGTTTGACAAACATCTGTATTTCTGTTTGGCAAAACTATCTGTCATCTGTGCAGATGCACTTATTAAAAGACACATTCTGCTCAGGCAGCACAATTCACAACTTCACTGTGCAGTACTCACTCAAGTATGAGTGGAATTTTGGGAAAAATGTCTGTACAATAATTCCTGCGATACAGGAGAAAATTTATAATTACATTTTATTTTCTGACATTGGTGGTGGGGCCCCTGTATGTGCACACAAGCATCACACACAGAGCTTCTTGTCCCCCACTGCTGCCCATGCCATGAACATGACCGCTTCTCGGGAGCGTGTATTCCAGCAGCACGCAACCACACTCATGAAAAATTCATGTCTGAGCACACCAGTTTAGGATGTCAGCGTTGGCAGGGGGTTGAATGTTCAAATACCACATTGCACAGGAGATTTTGTACTTGCTCATCTTGATAACTGACAGATGATTAAAGATTGCCTTTAAGTCACTAAGAACACCAGAGAAACTATCTATTCTTCTGAATGATAAAAATTTAAATCACACACTATATTACACTGTATGCAACAACAGTGGCATACTGAAAAAATTTGTTTGCACTGTATTTAAATTATCTCCAAATTCAGTAATTTTTACACTCTAAATTGTAGGAAAACCTTTTAATAAAATTTTATTTATCATAGTAAAAGAAAGTTGAAGGTCTGACTAAAGCAGCAACTGGAGAGCCTTCTGCTGACTCTCCCCTCTGAATTAACCTGGGAGAATTTGGACTGTTTCTCTGTACAGATGTTCATATTGGGATACTTCTTTAAATAGCTCCTTGCTTAACAGGGAGGTTTCTGGATTACCTACTTCAAGCACTTAATTACTATAAAACTGCATATCCACTCCAGGAGCTAAACATCAGACACTGTAATGACCAATCTGGAAACCTCTGGAGTTTTTTGTTTAGCTAGCTATGGACCTGAAGATCAGTTAATAAATTATTTTGAAGTATGTGTCCAATCTCAGCTCCTGAAGATGAGCCTTGCTACCTTTACTATTAACTGTAACTCTCCTTTTAAGATATAAAAGAAATGGTATTCCTAAAATTAGATTTGGAGCTTTTATTTCCTTGCTTTTAATATTAAAAGAGTGTTTTATCACTAAATATCATCATTAAGGACTGCTGAGATTAAGAAAGTATTGCAAGGCTTTTACTAAGCAGGTCAGTCAGTACAAATCCATTGTGCTTTTATTAGACCGCTACTCCTATACTTCCTGTGTTGCTGTTTGTTTATTTACCTCAACAGTAAGCACTACGAGAAGCCTGAATTCCCATGTCTCCGTTCTTCTTGTTTATGTTCATCTCATGTTCCAGAAACAAGGGCCTGCACCTTCACAAGCACTTGAAAAGCACTACACAGATACACCAGAAAGACATGAAGCCGACAGAAATTTGGAGGAAGCTGCACTGGTACTCTTGGATTTTTCTTGTCTGATAGAGGTGCAGATGCACCTTTTGGGAGTCCATCCCAAAACTCTCAGCTTCCTCCCTCTAAGCTGAACAGCACTCTTAATTTCTAGTGAACTGTGGAGAACAACACATTAGCTCATGCCAAGATACAGGAAGGCAGAGATGGGCTAGCAATAGTCTTTTTAAGTTGGTCTGGGTCCACACCACACAGCAAGATATTAGCAGCTGTGATATTGTGCTGATGTGGGCTGAGGCTGATACCTCTTGAGCCACTCAAGAGAGGGAAGAACCGCAGTTTTTTACATTAGGGAGTTTCCGGAGCATGAGTAAGACTGAAGTGCAGGAAGTTAGATAACTCTGCAGTAAAAGACCTAAATTCCCATTTCATTATTTGAGGAAAGCTGCGGAGACTCCTGCTGCGTTCACATATTTTTCTGAGCTGTGTGAAGTAACTCTAAGTAAAAACATTTCATAAAGATCTCTCAAGTTCTCTACTAGTTAAAGCAAGCATGGGGTAGCTGCTAGACAGTACCTCTTCCTTCCTTCCTTCTCTAAGCCACTGGTTTATGCTCCAGTACAGAATATGCAGGAATTTTCTTACTTTGAAATATTAGCAAGTTACTTGGACAGACAGGTTGGCTACATACAGGATTTTAGAGCTACAACAGATCCATAACGGTTATCAGTCATAGGTTTTTTTCCTTGTTTGGGCATCATCCAATTTAAGTTTACAGATAAAATTTCACT
Organism: Euphonia xanthogaster; assembly: GCA_034509185.1. Classification (NCBI taxonomy): domain Eukaryota; kingdom Metazoa; phylum Chordata; class Aves; order Passeriformes; family Fringillidae; genus Euphonia; species Euphonia xanthogaster. Next base: position 95,213,250 of record JAYDZK010000001.1, on the reverse strand, counting down.
TCATTTTCCATATGGCTCTCCAAACCACAAGTTTCTGTCTTGCATTCATAGATCTCATTTCAAATACAAATCCCTTACTCTTCCCTCCTTCATCGACTATAATTATCTGTATTTCAAGATTATTTCAAAATTGGAATTAATTTTCTGAAAGTACTATGTTTTTAGTACATAACCTTTGAATTCTTCAGTTTTACCATTCCTATTTTAGAACTTTTTTGGTACAGTAATTCTTCCATGAAGTTTAAAGGCTGTGATCCAGAGAAACATCCACATGCTAATTCTGGAATACTGTTGTACTACATTTCATATTGGAACTGTGACATTTCCTATTTATCAGCAAGGCCCAATGTGCAATAAAAAGACCTTTCAGTTGAGAGAGTTTTGTTATTGACAAAAGTGAATGAAGCACTTTTGGGTCCAATACACAGCTATGTTGTTTAGCAACTTTGTGCGACTAAAACAGGAACTCTGTATGAAGAGCATTCGCTCTGCTTTGGAAGTTCACCCTCTCAGTGCTACCTGGCAGGGCCACTAGAGCGGCATTAAATGCTACTAATTTTCCCAATTCATTACTTCCTGAAATCTCCAGAGGAATACACAGAGCATAAACCCTATTGGACATGATAAGTTCTCTACAGTGATCTTCTAAAGACATAGGACCAGACAATGTGCTGCCAAAGAGCCAGGTATATCATCTGGGGTCACAGCTACAGCTTGCTCGGTAGCAAAACAGTGAACAAACTACTGAGTGTACTTAATAATGCTACAATGTACTCACTAAAATGGCTTAGAGCTGCAAAAGCGTAATTTTAAAAGTTTTCCACAAACAGGAAACCAAGACTTAAACCTGGATAAAAAAATTACCTATTACACTCTAAACCAAATGTGCATTTTCAGGATTCTTAAAATGTCTGTCAAGTGCAAGCAAGGAAAAACTGGCTGACTTTAACAATTGTGCAACTTGTGATAAGGAACACAATACTACTCCTGATGGAGTTATTAATTGGTAATGCTTTCCCCCATGTTGGTATTATGTTGCACCTCTGCCTTTCACCATTCCTTTTGCAAAAGGAACACATTTTTTCTTCAGGATGATAATCTAGATTAGGAGACAATATAATCAGCCTCTTAATTATATATATGCAGAAGGAACACAACAGTTGCTCTGCTTGTCAAGAGGATTTAAAGATGTAAACAGCACAGGGCCAGAAAAAACCCCCATCATTTAGAAAATTAGTCTTCTACCAGAATAGAGAAGTAAAAAAAGGTTTCTCATTTGCTGATATAAAAATCATACCTAAGATTTATCAGCACAAACTCTATGCAAAATGAAACTAATAGGAAAAGTTGCTTTTTAGTTAATTTCAATATTACAGATATTTTCAATACAGTAAATGATACATTTAAAAAGCACCTTTAAGGCAACTTCATTTTGCAACAAGTCAATTTTCTGAAGAACACAGTGAAGAAGTCACTTTAACTCCAAAATTGTAACAGTCTACTTCCTTTCACATTGTGGCATCACCCATATCCTACAACACTGTGAGCTGTTCCAGAAGTCAGTTTTTCAATTAAATAATAAGAAAAAAAAAGGAAAATAGAATGCTAAATAAAACTATTTCCTTACCTGACAGTTTTCTTTTGCTTTTATGTTGCCCTGTTACCAAAGGCAGAAAAACGAAGTGCATTCCATTAGTCAATGTACAACTCAAAGCAGTCTCCTGGCACCGGACCAGAAAGCAAAGCTGAACTGGCCCTAGTGAGAGGCCATGCTGAGGTTTGGTGGCCTGGCCACAGCCACCTCCCTTGCAGAGCTGCTGCCCACTGCCATGGGAGCCCCAGGGGAGGCTGCTCCAAGGTCCGTGGGGAACGCGGGTGCCTCCCTGAGCTGTGCTCCTGCCTAGGCAGGCAGGCGCTGAGCAGGGGGGGCAAACGTGGCCTTGTGCCACCCTGAGGGCTCTCACCCCAACCCACCCCAGCCATTGCCCTGGTCAAACACTTGGCTCTAGCATCAGGAAATTAGAGTGTAGAAAAACTAAAGAACATACAAGGTCACAGTTTTTCTCTTTCACCTTAAAATAAAGACCCTTCCCTTTCCTTTCAAGCGCAGAGTTTTTACACTGGACTATTACTCTGCACAGTACTGAATATTACCTTTATCTAAAGTATCTCGAGTATAAACTGCACTGAAATATTTACAGCACTGCCATGCTAATAGCGTTTTGCCTAAGCTTATCAAATATGTAGCTTTTCTGGGTGGAGGGGGGGAAGTCACAATGTATAAAATTGGAGTTAGGTATTCTCTCTGTTGGACTGCAGTTGACAAGTTTATCTTAGTTTGTACTGGCTGTGCATTGTTTGCCAACAATCACATCCCAGAGGCTAAACAAACTGATAGATAGAAGGGACAAAATACAGAATCCAGCCTTCAAAATCTGCCTGTCTGTTTGGTCAATGGCAGGAAAGTGCAAAAGAGCATTTTAAAGACCTTCGCAGGAAAAAAAAACAGCCAGGTTTTCTGTGGCAAAAAAAAAAAAAAAAAAAAAATCAAAATCGATGAATCAACTGGGGAAAACGAAGGAAAGCAAAATAACGAAGTCAGGCGAGGTGTACTTGTCAGCAGCTGTCCTGTGGCTGAAGAGACAAAACACCTCTCTGTTAAATGAACATACTGGCAACAATTGAGAGCGTTAAGGAATTATTTTAGGGCAATGCCTAAACATGCTGACATTTAACAGGTTTTCTTTCAGACTCAGGGCAACTGCTACACAACACCAATCAAAATATTTTTTAAATTATTTTTAGAAGTTGTTCAGATTGTACAGTATGGATAAGCAAACAACACTGCTGTAGATTATCACAACCAGCTATGTCCCATAGTATGATATAACCACAAATATTAAATAGTTATTGCTTTAATTGGCATGAAAGCAATACTGGGGTATATTTACTATTTCTTTGTTGCATTGAGCAACACCAAAGTAGGATCATTGCCAAAATACTTAATGCTAAAGCACATTTCTATTAAATTCATCGTTTGCCAAGATGCAGAGCAGGCAGAGTTGAGACATAGCAAGACTTTACCAGTTCATTTCTCTGGACTCAAGGAGAGTTTTAAGGGAATGCCTGCAGAATGACGAGGCTAGATAAGAAACTCCTCAGCTAATTTTGGCCAGCTCCCAAACTGAAATATTGGAATTGAATTTGGAAGTGGTAAAAAAAAGAAGAAAAGCTATCTGGATCATGACATTTAACATCTGACTTGTGTATAAACTGAAAAAAAGTCATTCTGCTAAATATTTTCACTCTTAAGACAGAATATATTAACTGAGGAAAGTAGAGGACAAATAAATGTGCTTGAACTCTCTAGCAGCATGCCTAAAGCTCAAGGCTGAAGTACAACTGACCCCACACAGAGCCATTTGAACATGTGCCAAATGCATGAAGCTCAGAAGTTTCATGCTCTGCTAAGGCAACTTTCACATCACTCACTGGCTTCATCTCAGATCAAAAGCACTAAAAGAAAAACTGTGCAGAGAATCTGATTACAGATGGCTTTTACTGATGCTTTCTACTTAATCTCCTCTGGAATGCGAGGTCATAGCCCTCCCATATTTTAAAAGGGATCCATATACTATTTGCACACTCACCTACTGTCATTGTACAATATTTTGCTTTCTCATCTGAGCAACATGACTTAAGGAGTTTATTGCAGCCCAGATTCCTACCCACAAAACACGCACATTGGCTGTACGGCTTCAGAGGAGACTGCACTTTCCGCAGTGCTCTTTGCCTTGTAAATACAAAAATATTTTCTATGTTGCAGTTACAAGTATTACAGCCTGTAAAAAATGCAAGGGCTGGAGTGGTACTCAGTGCTGAAAAGAACACCTTAAACCCCTCAGGACTTGTCTGCCCAGAACAAATGCACCTACATCCTGCAGGTGACATGGTTCACTCTACTTTCTGTTTTGCCCATAGACCAAAATCTATCTTCATGCATCCTATGTGTCACAGGGCAGGTTTCAACCAACAAAACCCAGAAAATTCCAGGCCTAGCCACCCTGGACAGAAACTGCATTCTTCTCTTAAGTCTAAATCTCCAAACTTTTAACAAGAAATAAGACTTCCTTGCTTTAACCTTGGTTTTCTCACAGTGATATTCTCCTTATTAAAAGCTTATTAAAACCCTAATGATTTGAAATCTGTTTTCACTGTCCTTAAAATTCTCAACAACTGTGAAAGCATAAAACTGAAGGTATTCAAAATACACTACTTGAAAACATACTGAAAAGCAAACATTCTTTGAAATTAACAAGTATTTGAGAATTCAAAAACCTTTCCTTGCTGTTCATTGAAGCATTGACTCCCTCTTTCTTTTCCAGCAGTTAAATGACAGAGAGGAAAAGGTTTTTTCTTTCCTGTTCTCAACCTCTGCCTAAGTTTAACTTCCAGTTTTCAGTGTCTTGTGTCTTCCAACCAGCACTTTTAAAAAGCACACCCAACTAAATTGTGCCACACAAAAGACATTAAATTTCTTCTTAGTGCAACCTAAAGTTGTAATACAGGATGCAGCGTTGATGCTCCAAATAAAATGTGAACTGTAGTCAATGTAAAGTCTTTCAAATTCTCATGTGACAAATTACATTGGATGAAAGTAGATCAGCAATCCTAGAAAAGTCAGCTACATAGCTCTTTTCTTCTTTAGCTTTTGTAGTAGTCAGGCTCCTGGACTTTGAGACCTCATGTTTTTCTGTTCTTTGTTTACTTGGCCAGAATTCCCTCCTCTAAGTAATTGTTTCACAATTTGAAATGCAAAGGGGTAATGGAGATTACCTTTATGTGAATATCTTCATCTGGGGAGCTCTTTTCCCCCATTTCAAACTATATGCATACGCTTGTAGACACCTCAAGTGTAGCAAACTGAAACAGCAGAAGTATCTTCAGGTTCAAAAGCCAGTTCCACCAAAGATAAGAAATGCAGACCCACACTGAACTATACAAACAATGAAAAGCTTGCACCAGGACCTTTCAGACACTCAAACACCAAAATCTGCTACACACAACATAGCTGAATCTTTCTCCATCCAGAGAAATTAGAATTAGAGAGGGCACAAAAAATGCAGTGATTCATCTGAACTCTAAGCACTGGTCCAGTCCTTTATGGGAAGCATCTACTACAAGCTAAGTGCAATAGAAGCAAACATTTTTGCTAAACCTTAGAGTAAGTATGAACTGAAATTAAAACTGTGGGTGAAGTACTAATAACTCAATAGCAGGTTAGAGAAAGTATACTCCCTACCTTTCATACAAGAGCAATGTACAAACAGAAATGCAGAACGGGATTCTCACCCCAATAATGGTGCTTTCAGCTACTTTACACCCATCTTGACTTACTCTACACAAATCAATCAAGAGATTAAACTCTGGTCAGATCTTCTGTACAGTCAACTGCAAAGCTTCCCCTGCTACCCCACTCAGCTGTGAAAAGAACTCCCAAGCACGGATGCACATAGAGATCAGGGACTCATGACCTGGCAATATTTTCAGGCATCTCTATAGTTTTTTGGGGTCTTCAAGGGATGCCCCACAATCACACTTCACAGGAAGTGCCAAAGGAACTTGTGGCCAACTTCAGTTCAACTGAATAATAGTTGCTAGCCTGAATCGTTTCCTGTAGTCTTATCCCAACCTAATTCTGGCTCGAGTTTCTATCTTACAATCTCCCTCAAACAAATGTGGACATAGAGGAAACAGGCAGAATAATCAGACAGCTTTCCTGAAGGGGATTTTTTTTCCAACACCCCAGCTTCCACTGCCTTGCTTGCCTGCTTCATGGGAAGTAAATCTATCAACATTGTTTGCATATATTACATCACCTCTAAAATGTCTCCAAAACTAGAGCAATGTTAACAAAAGCTTTCATAAAATTATAAAAGAGCAAGTCTACCACTATTGTAGTGCCACTCTCAAGCCCAGAGAGATATTGCACCATTCCTACTAAACAACAAACACAAGCAAAACAATCTAATAGCAGGGAAAGACTCATGCTCTGATAATCAATTCATTTCCAACCACATGAAAGTTCAGGAGGGCTTCTCAACTCAAGTATTTAACTTAGCAGTAAGTATAAATAACAATGCACAAGCAATGCATACTAGCTTTTAAGAAATAAATCCAAGCAATCCAAGCTTTTAAAAATGCATAGTCTCTTCTTATCTTGATGCTTACACGTACAGGTGGACAATAAGAAATTAAAGCTCCTTGATTCTCAATTGCTTTGAGCCAATTAGCCCTCAGTAATCAGATTAACATTAGAAGGAAGAGTTCTTCCTTATCAGTAGTAAGTGCTTCCTTTGCAAAAAATGTCAATTGCAATCTCGTTCAGGCACTTGCAAACAGAGGCCAAGAACTCAGCATGTATGAAAGCAGAAGTCCAGAAGTTGCTCACCCTTGGGAACAGGGCTCCCAAGGACAGGTTTAAGACACATTTAGCAGCATTGCATGAGGAAATTTGACAGCTATCTCATCATAGTTTTTTTTTTATTCTACAGATAGTAAACTGATCACCAAGGATGTCAAAATAGCAAATTTTTCATTAATCCCGATTTCAAAGATGAATGGGTACAGGGGAATGGAGATGTGAAGGTAAGCTAAGCAGCTCCTAAAGCTTCTTTCTTCAACAAGCAGGCCAGAGTGCCTATTACAGGTTAGGGGGCCTGGGGGGCAGGGGGGTGTGTTCAACTCAAGCCTGCAGCACAGCTGTTAAGACACCACAGGAGGGATCTGGATATTGTACTTAGTGAATCAGCTAAAGAAGTCTAAGCAAACTGATGTTCCTAATGACAACTGTAGAATTCCATTCATACAATGGGTGGCAGTGGGCCAAGGATAACTTGCTAAAAATAAGAGACCTAGAAAGATAAAAAAGTGAAAACATTTCTTGCAATATAGAAGTAGAAAAGGGCCAGATAATACTGCACACATAACTATTAAAATACTCCCTCTTCCTGAAGGGCCTTCCAAGAATATAACATTTCCAGTGATAAAAAAAAGGGGGAAAATGGGGTAATCCTTCATAGCTGGATGAAAAAGATAAAACTTGACCATTTGGGAGTATTAGGAGTATAGTAGAAGACTTGTTTTAAATTAACACTTAACCATTATCACTAGTCAACTTGATAAAATTCAATGTAAGACTGAAAAGGCCAATTTGAATCAGTCTTTGTTCATCTCACCTAGATGCTAAATAAAGATACTATTTACGTGTATTTGTTTTCCCTTATTTTTTTCCCTATATTTTAAAGATCCAAGTGATAAAACGTCAAAAATGAATATACCTAGCACTTAGAACAACAAAAGTGTGTTTTTTAATTACAGCTACATGGGTAGAAGTTTGCATCAATTTTTTTCCACATCCTCCATCCACATAGGTAAGCTGCTGTTGAAGATGCAAGATGAAACAACAGAGAATTAAAATGACAGGCTCTCATGACTGCAGGATGATTTGCCTACCTCTGAAAAGTAGTTCCTCACTATTCTCTGCATTAAGAATAACTGGCTAAGAGCAAAGAATGCATTCTGCTCCTAGCCCCTTCACCACACAAAACTAAAATCCCATTGATATAGAGTTTTTGGGTGGAGTAACCAAACTTTTACAAAGCAGCTTGACTTTTTCCCAGACAAATGACTTGGCTGAACTTAAGAAACTCCTTTCGCTATTAAAAAATTCCACAATAACTGCAGTTCTAAGAAAAATCCCAGAATCTAGAGTGGAAAACCCCTACTGAATAAGGCTTCCAAGAGTCAGCAAGTCTTAAGAGTTTATTTAAACAGAATTGTCACTCAAATATCAGCAAACTGCATGGACCACACTGAAAGGGAACTAAACAACATAAATCAGGTGACTATTGCAGCTTCCCCAACAAAATCTTAGCACTTTACAAAATGTCAAGACAGCTGAATCTCAGCCGAGTTCTTAAAATCGGCTGCATGCATTTAATTAAGTCAAAATCGAAGCCAGATGGCACATGATGCTTTTCCAATAGACTGGATGCTGTCACAAGAGGCACTACTTAAGCATTCCTTGATGATTCCTGGCACCAGTGGCTACAAAAATCTCTTTTTACAATCTACCATACACCCCTCCCTTTTTTTCCAGTCACCAAGCCTTTAAAGAGGGTGGGAAGGAGGAAAAAGAGAGCCCCTGAGATAAATTGACTCAGTGTGTGGAATGCAAGGCAAACATTCCTGTACAAATTCAGATTTGATTTATTTTCTCTAGAAAACTTCAGCACAGGAAGGAAAAAACCCCAATTGTCGGTCTTTGCCTTATACTCACTAAGGTTATCACCTGTCTTAAAGGGAGAAAATGAAAATAGGTAACTATAGCTCAAAAGTACTGCACAGCAGAGGATGATGTTAACAATTTAGCCAGTAATAAATGAAAGTGAGCTGGCTACAGAAGTCCTCAAGAATTTGGAAGTATATGGCTGAAACATTAACATTTTATCTCTGGACTGCATGATCTCTCAGTAAAAAAGGACAGTGGATGCTTCTGTGGTCAGCACACATGCAGTGAACTCCTACTCACCAGGAAGATTAGCAAGTTATTGCCTGCTGTAGTCAGCCAAAGTTTTACAGGGTTGAGCCAGAACAGACTGGCAATACCATATTTAATTCCAGTACTGTACACTGTACATGGAATTAAACAGAGAGAACACGAGCAATGCTGCTGGTCATGCTTCTCAAGGCTTGTAGAAGCCAGCTGGAATGCCCACCAAGGTGTGCCTCCAAGGCGATGGGGAATGAAAAGCATCAGAAGTTAATATAAATGAAAAATATGCTGCTGACAAAACACCTCTGCTTGATTTCTACTTTGAGATTTTTCTGTTCCAGAATTACTTAAGCAGCTGCCATATTGCTCCCAAAAGGATTCCTGAAGATGTTTAGAGCAAAAGGTGGGAACCATTATGTCTTTTTAATAACAAGGAAGGTTCAGAGGCCCTTCCTTGCATTCTCTCCATGCTTGCATCAAATAATACTGACTGTGGTTCACTTTTTCAATTATATCATTGTTAGAGCAATCAGACAAAGCATACACATGGACAAAGGCACAGGACGATAATTTTAGGTTATTTCTAACTGAACGTTCTCCTACTGAGCACTACTAAGGACAAAGGTTTAGCTAAGTTTTAATTGTGATTGCTACATTTACACATATCCAGTCTCATCTTTCATTTAAAAATGGAATTACACACTTACTGAGTATCTTACTCCTCGTGCAATCTGTTAAAAACTTATTTCCAGCACTGCTGAGGACAAAAACTTGTCTGCTGAAAAGGGTGGATGTGTTTAATAATTTCAGCAGAACAATTCCTCTCTCCTAGTTAGTTTAAAGCTCCATTAATCTTAATGCAAAACAAAACAGTTTCCTTTAACAGCCAAATTCTTGACCTTGAGCTGTTTCAGTGCTGGAGTTGGGGGCTGGGGTAGAAAGGACATGGACTGACTACAACTAAGAGTTGAAGAATAAAAACACTTGAACAGAAAAAAACAGGGGAAAAAAAAGGAAAAAAAAAACTCAACAAAACTGAACTAAAATTATCTCTGTGAAAGATTAACACCTCCATTCCTGCCACTGAAACCTGGATGTCATCTCCATTTTTGTTACCCATTTTCAGCTAGATTTTTAAATATAAGGAGTGATGAAAATTATGAAAAGACAACCAGGAATGCACAAGCTAATGGCTTTTAAATCGCCCATCCTAGCACTGACCCACATCATCAGCCACTAGAGTATTTTCTGACTAATGTTGCAAAAGAAATTCAGTCTAACTAGGCAGCATTATTTTCAGTGTGAAAAAATATGAGCTACAGATGCTTTATTTGTGGAAACTGAAGGTGCTTCTTATTTAGATCTGTTTTTTTTTTTTTTTTGATTGAAGATTGATTTACTCAAACCATTTATTACATATAAAACCAGTTCAGATTTTGGACAAAATAAGACCTTTAAACATGTAAGTATTCTCAACAGTCAGCATCCACAGGGCTTCTTACAAATGAGTTTTATGCTCCGTTTACCCACTGCTTTTCCATTACTAAGTGCTCAGCACAGTGCTTTTGTTGCAGGGACCTTACAGAGTAAGTGACAGGCCCAGGTAGCAGAACACATTTGAGCTGCCTCTAAAATGGCACTCAGATGCCTGTGATTTGTCTCAGTACTCTAAGCTGTATTAAAGCATAATTTCCTCACTACATCTTGAAAGGGGCAAATTTCATCAATTGATAGTATTTGCCCAGCATTAACTGTGGCTAAGGGGGCACACAGCAGTTTCCACAGGTTGATTTCTGTGTCTCTCACACTGGCATCACCTTACCCTGGAGAACAGCTCCTAGAGGCAGCTTTTGTTTGAAATGCTGCTAGAAGGAAGCTTTTTAAATGGCTCAGATCATCAACGAGTCATCCTGCATCAGTGCTTACAAAGCTTTGAGGGGCCTTCTTTTACAGAGAAGGACTGGACAAAGGATAAGACCTAATTTTGCTTATGAACTCTGGAGGTTCTCATCAGACTACACTTTTGGTCTAGTCTACAGTCACAGACACATTACAGAGAAAACAAAATAATTTGGATTACGTTCACAAATCTGATTTTCTTCCACAGGTATGTGCACAAGGCTACTTGTAAAACTAGAGGTATGCTGAGCAGTACTGTCCTCTCAGTACAAGAGAAGTCCTATGAACAAAAGTTTCTCACTCAACACAAAGGAATTTTTCCAATCATCTCCTGTGCTGATTCAGATGCTTTTTGGCTATCATTATTACCATTTATCACACAGTTCTGCATGGTTTACCTGAAGTCCCAAAACAAAGTGCCCACTATTCCTGCAAGAATACTTACATAAAGACACTTAGAAAGCCTGAAGAATTTACTATTCTTAACAATTTTCATTAACCAGCTATGACTAGAGTAGCAGAGCTAGCTTCACACACAGCCTCAACAGCTACTTCAATGTTAAAACCTGAGAATAAATATGCACAAAACACCAGCTGGCTGGATGCACATAAAGAAGGATCCAGCATTCTGTGGATCCAGGAGACTTAGAAGTCACTGGATAAAACTTTTTGTTCCCAAATGAGGAAAATGGTGACCAGCATAAACACTTAAGGCCAAGTAATACTTTAACCTGGTGGCCTCCTCAGTCTTCCTCAACTTGCAACAGAAGAAATTGCATAACAGAGCAATTGAAACAGCCCAGCAAACACAGCAGGTGGTCCTGTCTTACAAGCCTTCCACCAATGGCTTTTGAAATTTTACACTTAGCCTGGTATGCACCCACATACATTAAAGAGCCTAAAATGTTAAACATCAGAGGCAAACCAAACATTTACAAAATACAAACCCTATTATTTTGAACAAACCTTGCTGCAATCACAGAGGAATGTTTCCTTTGGCTGCTTTTATGCTCACTTCCATTTCTTTATATTAAGGAAAATAATGTTTGCTTTTTTTTTTCTGTTTTTTTTTTTTTTTTTAATTGGCTACATATGTTACAAAATAGTAAATGATAAGTCTGGAGAGCAAATTTCTGTCTTTTAATGAAGAGACTGATATGCAAATGTTGCTAGTATGAGATTTTAAGTTGTCTCAGTTGCAGAAGAGAGGTTCTGCAATTAAAAAAACCTTTGCAAGAATTTTCTGTCTTTCACATAGGGAAAAAAAAACCAAATACCAAAAGACAGTGAGTTTGTAATGACACACTTAAGACAGCCCAATTTACCTCAATCATAGTAATAACAAACTGCTGCTCTATTCTTTCACCAAAAGTACCAGAATACTTATCTTGTTAAGTCTCTCTGCATGTACGAGTTAAAAAGCACAGATCTGCCATCAATTAATCTTTATTAAGACTCTCCAGAACAAATCGCAGTTCTCAGTTTTTTTAATGGCAAAATGCAAAAATCTGAGCTCGTATTATATTTTAAAAACATCCAGAAATGCTGAGCACAAGTTGAGCAGTTCACAAAATAGTTGTCCTGCCAATTTTGCTGGATTTTATTTCAAGTTTTGTTTCATGACTATTACCTCCTTTTATCTAACTACAACAAATCAATGGACAGAAACAGAAAACTGTGAGCAACTCAGGCTTCCCTACACACAAACACAGCAGTATGGCACCTCATGGTTAATTAGCCCATTTACAGTAAATCAAGCCCACAGCTCAGCTAAGATGCCAGCCTGCTGTATTCTCCAACCAGCCAGCCCACACAGTAGGCTGGGAGCAATGATATTTTCTCCTAAGTACAGCTGAGTTCATGTAAGTGAACAAGGGTGTGACAAAATAACAGAAAAAGGAGATTACAAAGAATGCCTAAATCTTGCACTGAAGTTTCTTTCGCCAAAATGAGATTCAAAGAAAGAAGTGGGGGCCTTTTAACAAGTCCTGAAACCGGATCCAGGCCCCCAGGTAACACCTAGTTCACAACATAACCTCGCTTGCCCTTATTTTCCAATAATCTCTATTTTGGCACAAGATGCCTTGAAAAAAACTCCATAATTATGCAAAGACTTGTCATTTCAAAAGGCTCACTCACAGGTCAGAACTCTTCTTTAAATAAGAGAAGCAACATTGTAACTCTGGCTTTAAGGCAGAATAAAAGACTTGTTGCTTCCTTGTGCCTGAGAAAAGCAAATGATGTTCCTATCCAGTCAATGCCAGATAAGTGAATTGTGTTGTCCAAGCACTTGGAGAAATGAAAGAAAACAAATACAGCCATGCAATTCTACACCACAGAGAGAAACTGAACATACTGAAGCAACACAGAAAGCATTATCAATACATACAAGTGGGCTTGGGCCCAGCGATTATCAAATGTCAAGCCTCAGAGTAGTCAGAATATGAACTGAAAAAGCTCTTAGGACAGGACTGTCCAACAAATCCAGGACTGGTTGGACAGAAGTCTAACAAATAGGACTATCTTACTGAGAAACAGCTTCCTCCTAGAAAGACAAAGTCAATTATCAATTAAGCAATAAACAATACTTAATAATTAATTTAAAAAAACCTAACAAAAACCAGGCTATGGTCTGTTATTCCATGGGACTACACACACACAAAAGCCCCAAACCCTGAAGTAATGCTCAAACTTTGCTGCTAAATATCCCTGATCGTAAAATGGATTAGGCTTATGTCTTATAAACAAGGTATAGGAGCACTGACAGAATGAAAATACAGCTGCTTGTAAAATCTGCTTTTGGTCAGGCATCTGTGAGCATAAGCCCATTGCTCACACTGCAAGTCAGGTCACTCTCTAAAATCATCAGGACCATGTAACTTCATTTTGTATACAGTCTTTCCTGCTCCCTTAAAGTCACAATGCTGCTATTCTAACACATGTCAAGAACTACACTAGAGAATTTTGGAGATCAAGAGGGGAGCCTCAGTATTTGATTGGAGAAGTCAAAATGAATAATTTAGATCTGCATTAACAATCTCTACAGATCCTGAGAAACAATTTATGTGCAATAAACACACTCAGCAAGATGCTGCAATGCCACTAACAGTTAAGTGGAGCATTGTGTAGAATTTTAAAGGAAAAAAAGTTTCAGAGACAAACCTAGAAGTTCCTATATACCAGAATAATTTCATAAAAAATGGAGAATCAGTAGAACAGTCACACTGATGCAACAGCAAGAGGAAGAAAAATCTGGCCACAACCTTCAAAATAATCAAGACCAGGCTACATTTTAAAGCAACTCTTAATCCAGAGTAGGACCCCTCATTTAAAACAGCCTTGCTACCTCACAAAATGAAATCAATATATTAATGTCTACAGTAGCCCCACAAAAGTGCAGAGAAAATGAAGGCAAGCCCATGACTACTAGTTTCTACCAACTTACACGCTACAGAAGATATGGCATTAGTAAAACACAGGAGGCAACAGCAAAAGGTGATTTCTGCAGACTTCTGTCTTGTAGTTGAGTCACATTCTTTGCAACTCAACAGAAAGAATTATCTGAACAATATACTACACTTCTTTTCTCCCCAGAGAGGATTTCTTACTTTTTTGATGGTATTTCTTAACAAAATTTTAAAAAGAAACTATGCTGTCATAGGATTAAAAATAACTCCTCTCTAAAAGCCCAGTCCGGAGAAAACAAGGGATAGAAATAAAAAGGCCAGTTTCACAATATTGAAAGGATACCAAAAGCATTTCACTGGCATCTACACCATGGACTGTGCTGTTCAGTATTTCTGGTTTTAGGAGTTTTGGTTCTGGGTTTTGTTCATGTTGTTTTTAGTAATTTTTTTTTTAATTGATCTGCAAGAGGATGAACAAAGTTTGTCAGTGATGTAAGACTACCTGGCTTAGTCAAAGCTGCACTGGCTGCAAAGAGCCATGCAATGAAGACTGAATTGCCTAAAGTCACTGTAGATAAGGGAACAGACACACAAAACTCCACACACACCCACACACAACAAATACCACCCAAAGCAAGGCTCTCTGGGCATGCCAGAGATCATCACTTGCATCATGCTCTGCCTGCCGTGCTCTGAAAACAGCAGTTCAGTGGTCACCACCAAACAAGTAAATAAAACATCCGCAATGACCAGGAAGGGAATAGCTTGCTCTCTTTCAGTCACACGATGGTCCTGTGTCACTGAATTCCCTATGTTATTGTAAACAGAAAGTTCATGTAATCCCACCCAAACTAGAATCTGGCAGAGTTTAGAACATAAGAGCACAGAACATGCTAGTCAGAGATACTGACCCAAAATCTTCACAAAGAGAATTTAATCAGAACAGACTTGAGCTTAGAAAAGATGCAGCAAGAAGAATGATTATATAATAGACTGTAACACACTATTTTGAATCCAAAACAAAATCGAGAGGGACAGTTATTTCTCAGAATTATAACAAAGCCAGCAACAGCTGTGTAAAATAGCATCATTTTCTTAAAAGCAGATAGGAAACATTGACAGTAGATACCGAGGAAGGCAAAAGTTCAAAAATACAGTGAGTTTAAAAAAAAAATAAATAGAAGTGCCCTGCCATGAATTTGCTAATTAACTTAAACACAAACAATTCAGACACCCCTACCTTTCTACTAAAAAACTGTATCAAAAGTGAAAGAAAGGGAAATAATAATTTTTAAATTACATTATACTTCTACTTCTTAGAACTATTCCTCAGTTATTATTATCAGAACTATTCCTTAGCTACTTCCACAAACAGGAAACTAGGTGCAGTAGACTTTGCCCCTACTCAGTACAGCTGTCCTCATGTTCCTAGATACAGCAGATATGCCCATCCAGACAATACCCCTGTCTCACAATGCTAAGGAGGAAGATGGAGGAACTCAATTTGTAACACAGAGTACATTAAGCTGGCTATACAGCAGCTACTACAAAATGCATGTTAGCAAGTCAAGAAGAACAAAAAATAATTTCTTTTTTGATTTAAAAGTAGAGGATGCTGTCAACAACTACAAGGCGTTTTCAGAAAGAGGTGTAAGGTCATGATGTCTCTAAGCAACATGGTGATAGTCAAGAGCAACAGATGTTGTTTTCAGGACTAAACAGGTTTGGAAAAACAGTACTGGAAGACTGCATTCATAGAACAGATATTCATAAGATGGCAATCTCAAATGAAGGAGCTACAAAACCAACAAAGGTCTAACTCTGAAGACAAGAACAAACATTGAATGATGAAGGAAAAGAAATACAGGCAATATACCAAAATCCTTAAACTGTGTGGTACTAATTAGCCTGCAATATTCATGGCAACATTGTATGTGGAGCACTAAGAGCATAAAATACTAAGTATTTTGAGTGTATTTACAAACCAGAGTCAAACAGAAGCTTTTGACATTAATTGATACAAATCTGTATTGCTATTTATCAAAAATAAAAAGGAAATACTACTGACTGGTAAGCACTGCTAACTTATCAGGCTCTCTGGTTTGGACTGGACAGTAGATAAATCACCATTTTATCAGCACATACTGACAGAGGCTCATCACAAACAGACTCTACCAGTGCCAACAGTTACCATTTATGAAATAGAAGAATTTCAGCTGGGAATTTTAAAGCTTCATGAGGAAATTGTAACTCCAATCCCTAAATAAAGCTGACAAATACTCAATTTTTGCAAAATCTCAGACTACCAAGGCCAAGTTGTGGCAAAACAAAATTACATAAACTTATGACTAAATAAAAATAATTCACAAGTTTTTTTGCTTGCAGTGAATCCATAAATGCACACCGAAATAAATTAACAGAAATCTTCCTAGGCAACATATCGCCAGCTGAAATTACTGGTCTCCTAACTTTTCGAAAAGGACCCTATAACTACTTTTTACCTCTTTGAACCACCAGAGTATGTTCTTTAAGACCAGAGAATACTGGTTTTCTCTAAATGTATGAAATTTTAAATATGGAGCAAATTAGAAGCTGCTCTCTGAGAATACACAGAGATGTTTCTGCAACAATAATTATACAGAGATTGCCACAAATCAGGAAAAATTACGTCTAGCCCTTAATGGAAATCTTTGATTGGCAAAACCAAGACATTTTCCTCATCAGTGGGGTAGCCAATACATCACTATTGTTCATGACCTGCATGTTAAGAGCTCATCACATTTGCAAATCTATTAGCCACATTTATTTCCCGCAGATCTTTCCCTCTGAAACTACCAAGCAACCAGAAACTATGCCCTGACACAAATCCCACGCTCCAGCCAGGTTGCAACAGAGCGGCCGTGCATCAGTGTGACACAACCGCCCATAGGAAGGTTTCCTCGGGAGAATTACGAGCACAAAACTGATACAGCCACAGAGATAACCACAAGCTGCTGCTATTGTCATCTTATATAATTACCTCCAGTACTGCTGCACACCCTCAGGTCTCCACCCAAAAGCAACCCCAAGCAAGAGAAGTATCTTGGAAGAAATAGGCACTGAGGCTTGTTATACCCTTTGCACCAAAGAACTTTTAAGCATTTTCCTAGCTAGTGCACAGCACATCACAGAATTATAGAACAGTTTGGGTGGGAAGAGCTAGTTCCTCCCCTGCCACGGGCTCGGATACCTTCTGCTAGAACAGGCTGTTCAATCTTTTGTTTTCATTAAAAACAGGTTATGATTCAAATACATTTACACACCATCAGACACACTGCATCAAACTCTATGAGAAGGAATTAAAAACAATGTACAGTAATGAGAAAAGTAGGGAATCCAATTTAAAAATTAAATGCAATTTTGGTTTCAACCCTAAAGATTTTCAGGAGGTTTTTTTTTTCTTTACTGCCAAGGTGGTCCTTATGAAGAGAATGGATAATTTTAAGAATTTTTCTGCACCACAGAGAAGGCCAAAGAGAGCTTTACCTCCCAACACTACCATGACACTCAGCATAAGACTAAGAATCACCAAGAAGAGCAGGAAATAATACAGTATTCAAAACTACAGAGATATGACATTAAGCATAATAATTTAATTATAACTTGCATCTAACTAATCTCAGTAATTTTTTTCCAGAGCTACTGAAGCTATAGCTAAGTTCTTTAAAAAAAGAAAGTAGGGACACAATATAAAGCATGACTGAAGAAATTCCAACACTATCCTCTATAATCTCAGAAGTCATCTGGAGTTTATATGATAAATGAAAATATTGTACTATTTCAGTTTAGGACCCGATCTCATATCTTATATAAACAATCTTATGATCATGAAAAACAGGGCAGGGATTCAAAGCTGTGTTTATCTATCAACAAAGCCACATATTTTCATTTGAGTATCCTGCAAACACAATGCAATACAAAACAAAACCCATTTTTTTTTCTATACTTATCCTGAATGCTATCAGTCAAAACTTTCATTGCTCCGTTGCCCTGTGACTAATTAACGACTTGACAGATTACATATCCTATGATTTAACAGAATTTACTCTGCCACCATACAACTCCAGCTTTTTGGTTTTGAATCCCAATGTAGTTTTCTGTTTCTTCAGAAACTCTGAATGGACAACATATTAAAAGGGTCCATCAGCACACAACCCAGTTTTATTTCTGATCTGCTTTCTTTCAGTTACACTGACACTGAGCCAATAACTTCTTTCACATTGAGCAAGTATCTTTCAAAAAAAACAAAAAACAAACCACAAAAAAACCAACAACAAGCCACCAAGAGCAAAAGTAAACACAAGAACAAAGTTCCAAGAAATACTGCTTAAAGGGTAGAAACTATTACTATTATTTCAAACATGGCCAAGTCTTCAAGTTTCTTAAAATTAAAAATCCATTGATTTTGGTCTGTGTTTCAATCTCCGTGAGTGAAATTCACTTTGATGGTTTTTAGGTAACTTTGGCTGTTCTCCAGCACCATACTAGATTTTCAACATACTTTTAACAAACTGTAAGCTTGTGTCAGTTGTCAGTACCAGGATTAAAAAACCTGCCAATTTGTGGTGACTGCAACCTTGGCTGTAACACCCAAGACCCTGCACTATCCCTTCTTTTGTTGCCACTGCATCATCAACTTCACATTAAAACCTTAAGTCTCTTCTTGCCTTGGGGGGGAAGTCCCCATCTCATGTGCACAACCTGCACTGCATTACTGAGGTGCAATAACTGAGCTAACAGCTTACAGGTTTGGGGTTTTTCCCATTCCTGTGAGAATGAACTCCAGCATTCAGTAAACAAAACTTACGAACTTCAAGATTTAATTTTAATACATAACTTTGAAACCTTTCAAGAAACTGGCACCCTTTATCAGATTTTTGGTCAGTTCAGGAAACAGATCTGTGAACATAAATCAAATAAGAACAAAATGCATTTGAACTGTCACTTTTTTTTAAAAGAAAAAACCTCAAAACCAAACCCCTGAATATGCTGGAGGTCATAAGGTGTTCCTGCTTTCCTTCCAAAACTGCAAGCTTTGCATAACATGTACTCAAGAATGGAAAATTCCTTTTCTGACACTGTACCTTAAAGCTAGCTCTGCTGTTTAAAATGCCTAACTACTAGTCATGATCCTTCTGCCTCAACTCACAGCCTAATCAGAAACGGAAGTAACTCTCAGAATATCTCAGAAAGGGGACACATTTTTCTAGTGCTTTATGAAAATTTAATCAGCACCTGGACAACTACTATCAAACACTACAAAACATCCCCAAACCTTGCTACACACTCTTGTCTTCAAAACTAAAGCTGGATGAGATGTTTTAGCTGCATGACTCACAGAGACAGAGAAAAAACAATATGTTCTCTTGCGTACCAAAATTCACAGGATACTTTTTCAGGTCACAGTTTGTTATGTGTACTCTGGCTTTGAATTGAAAAAAAACAGACTGATTAACTTCAAATACAACTACAAAAACATAAAAGTCACTGCTCTTCCTGCAAGCTCTTGAGTTCATTTGTATTTAAATTTATGGTATAGAAAATACAGACATCATTTTGTTGCTCTTATTTACATATTACACCTTTCTAATGAAGTAGTTTCTAAGCCATGGTTACACAAAAATCATCTTGTGTCCTCATCTTACTCCAAGATCCATTTCAGTAATTAACTGCAGGTGGTATTAACCACTTCACTAATCAAAGTTGTTCAATGCTTCCATTTTGAGATCATATTGTTGTTCATCAACCATTTCAGTGGTTGATGAATTTGCCATAGTTCAATGAGTTAGGTAGAAACTCTCCACTGTACACCTAAGGTTCAAACATTGATTTTTTTCTTACATTTCAACTGAAATGGTTCACCCAGTTCCAAGGAACAAATGAAGAAATAAAATTATGAAAAGAAATCTTTATGTTAAGAAGTAAAACTGGCAACTACATTTTAAATACTCTAGTGATCCCTGCTTCAGGGGAAGAAGTAATCAAACAGCATCCACAATGTCATGCCTTATGTCTCTTCACCTTTAAAAGTGCCCAGCTATTAGAAGTCTCAATCAACTGCAAGTCCTAAGAGAAGGTCCTTCACATTTTGTAGGCTTTGGCCTTCAAAGGCAAAACAAGCTTTGGAGATAGGTAAAGAAATAGCATAGTGAAAGAAGCAGGTAAAGAAAGAAAATGTTGACTATTTAATGGAATTCAGAATCACTCATGTAGATAATAACAAGGGAAAAATACTTTTAGGTAAGAAGAGGTAACACTCAAATGGGTTAAAGGAAATTCAGAAAAGTCTGAGCCCAAGCACCAGAAAGAAGAAGAAATTACAACACATTCCCTCCAGAACCTGGAGACCAGGCTCCTGAATCCAAACATTCCTTTGGCAAAGGAGAAATCTAAACCCACTGCACAAGGTATCCCAGTCACCTAATGCTGAGTCCCACAGGAAAATTAGTTTGAAAAATGCAGTTCAGCTGATAAAATTACATAGATACCACTAGAACATCAGTTTTCTTTTGTCTTCTCTTAAAAAAAAAAATAAGTAAAAGCAAAAAAAACCAAACCAAAAACCCAAAACTATTACAAGAATATAAAATGTAAAAACCGAATCACTCTGTAAAATGATTTCAGACTGCTTTAATTGTTACACATACACAACCCCAGCCCACACTCCTTACAACCATGCAGAATAACATGCTAATGCTGAATTTCATGGACAAACAGAATCATAGAATGGTTTGGTTTGGAAGAGACCTTAAAGACCATCTAGTTCCAAAACTCTGGCCATAGGCAGGGACACCTTTCACTACATCACATTGCTCAAAGACCCACCCACCCTAGCCTTGAACACTCCCAGGGATGGGGCATCCAGAGTCAACAGATTTAAACAAATCAGAAAAAAAAATTTAGCACAAAGTTCAAAAACATTTTTTAAAATCAGTAACTACTAGCAGCATGGTATTGAAAGGTACAAAACCAATTTTCTTTAGTATCAAAACAAGAGGCCCAAAAAAAGTCACAGAAATGTCTCCAAATTCAGAAGAAAACTTGGCCATAAAAAACTGCAGCCAGCATCAATCAAATGGAACAGAAAATTCCAAAGTTTTAGGCAAAGAATTCCCTATAAAAGATGCAGACCCAGCTATAATATGTCATGACTTAATTTAGTGCTGATTTAGCAAACATGCTCTCCTAGATAGCCAAATGTCAAGTATTTTTTGGTAGCCAAAAATAAAAACAGGCAAAATAGTTTTCTTTTTACTCTGATATTAATAACAGTTATGCCCATTTTGTCCTCAGAAGAGAGGTGAACACATTTCAGATTCAGACTGCTTGTTAATGAAAATTCAAAAGTCAGGAAACAGGAGGTAATTATTTTCAAAATTATTTTGGTACTTGTATTTCATTCTCACTGGAAGTCAGCTGGACTAAAGCCTGTTAGTCACTGCAGAGCATGTGACTGTATACCATGATGTTGCCACTCCCTGCTGATCTTCTCCTCTCCCTCTAATCAGTTAATTAAATTCCTCATGCAACATTTCCCCAGTCAGCTTTCAGCAAAATAAACCACGTTGCTAAAGACTCGATGTTTGCAGAACTGGATTTAAGGTGGAGCCTACACTAGCCCAACACCTTTAGGCTGAAATGCAGGGTGATGGCACCAATTGACACAATACAGACAGTAGCCTCCAATTACTGCTAGTAATGTGCAGACCAACTAAACTTTGTTATTTTGTCTGCAGCTAGAAGAAAACATGCACATGCTCCCCTCATTCTGCTGAAACTTGTATGTTGTGCTATCACCTTAGACAACTGATGAAACCATCATCAATCTTCATCATTGATAGTATCTTTCTATCACAGAGCTCTAAGTGTGTGATAATCACCAGAAATTGAAGGAAATTCAAGTGGTCAGCAAGGACGCATTTTGGCTACAAAATTATATTTCCATATGAAGTTTTATTATCAACAATTGTTTCAAATGGCTGGCTGACCTTCTATATAAGTAGTTCACACTGGGGTTTTTTCCCTCGCACTCAGGTGCTGACTCACCTCACTCCATTCATCTCTTCTACTTTCTGAAGCACCAAAAGCATCTATGCATTTTGGGTAGGTACTGGGTTTAATTTTGTAAACATAGACCTAACTGTACACTGTGGTACATTACTTATGATGAACACTGTAGATAAAACAATACTTTGTGCTTGTGTCTGCTGTGAAGAAAAATGAACAGAATCACCTAGCTGTAGCCTTTTGACACAACTCTGTGTACCCCAAGGGTTTTCAAATATGTGTGTTCTAGGTCCTAACAGAAAGACTACAAACTCTTTGTCACTGTAATAGTTCAGCACTTCTGCATCATATCTGTTTCATGAGAAACAAGATTTCTGTGAAACAGTATTAGCTCCATTCATCACCAGAGGCAAAGCAGACACAATTCCACAGAGGTACATAAGCAACCCATGGCAAACGAGATAATTAATTTACTAGATCTCTCAATTTTCAATGCAGTAGATTTCCAGTTCTTTGCTTCTGATGAAGCTTTGCCAACTCAAACCCTTTACTGTCTTCAAGGGAGCAAACAACCACCAAAGAGCCACTTGCATCTTCACTGGCATATTCTGATCACCGACATCTTTGACATAACAGGTCACAGCTACAAGATTTGTTAAGATGATGATTTCCTGAATCAGACAGAAGAAATTCAGTTGAGCAACAAAAGACTTGTCTTGCACCCCTCCCTAACAAGAGACTGAGTAATTACAGAAACTCCTCAGGTCTCCAAGGTGTCAGAAAAGGCACAGCCCTACTCCCTGCTTGTGATAGCTATCTTCCACAGCAGTCAGGAAAAACATCAAGTTCCCAGAGGGTACAATGTGTAGGAAAAAACTTATTTTACCAATATATCACTTAAGTTTCCATTTTATAAGTAGGGGAGCAAATTGTTTGCTGTTACCTTTTACAAGATAGGATAATGGGAAAAGAATAAGAAGTACAAAAGTCCTATACATAGTAAGAATACATAGTTTAAAAGGGGAAAAAATTACCTTGGAACTTAAAAGTTGTGATCTACCAATTTTTTGAAATTTAGGAGAAGCATTATGACATGAGTGTTGCATTTAAGAGAATTCAGTATTTCTGTCATACCTCCCAGCCACAGAACAATACACTGGTTTTTTAATTTTACAGAAGCCTTTCCATTTGGAAATAAAGACACTTGACCAAAATAGTCATGTAAGAAAAAGATTAAAAACTGTTTATAAAAGCTGTTCTTTAAAGTACACAGTTCTCTTAAGTCTTGAGTTAGCTATTCAAAACAATAATTATGTTTAACAGACACATGAAGCTTCAAGTTTTCCCTGCTATCCTAAAATTCTTTCCACATATAAACACCCAATAAAACACTACTTTATGTCAACACAGTATGTTTGCATCTTTCTTTTACTTGAATGAAAGGCTGTGAAATGGATGTTTTGCTATTGCATTAAAAAAATGAGACAACTGCAAATGTTTCTGCTGAAAATCTAATGTTCTGCTTTCTTCTAGGTCAAGAAAATATGTATTTGTAGAGAAAAGAAAAAAATTCTCAATACTGTAATTATTGCATTATCCAGAATCCAAATACTTATCAGGAGTTGCATAGTTCACTACATCAGATATCAGCCAGCTAAACACCCACAAGCCCATTTTTGCATGTAATTTGTTTAAGAAAATTAACACACTGATGACTAACTGACCCTGTGTAGGAAGCACTTCACTTCCTTTGTCATTAAATCATACTTCTACGATACTATCCTAAAATACTAGAGTATTTTAATGAAAAATACACAGCTTCCAAATAAAGTATTGCTATTCCCAAACTGTATTCACTGAACCAAATCAGAAGCTTATTTCGTAAGGAATGCTGACTAGTCTATATGTATTTGGGAAACTGG
Source organism: Euphonia xanthogaster (assembly GCA_034509185.1). NCBI lineage: Eukaryota > Metazoa > Chordata > Aves > Passeriformes > Fringillidae > Euphonia > Euphonia xanthogaster. The sequence continues at coordinate 95,189,419 of JAYDZK010000001.1, read as the reverse complement.
GAGACACTGCTTTATTTCATAATTTATGTGGAAGTCTTCAAAGCAACTGTGTAGCAAAGTATGTTTTATCTCAAAAGAGAGAAAAAAAATCCAAAATAATCTTTTTGTATAGCTTTGTGAAGGTTTTTGAGAAGAACCATATTTTAGGGAAGAGGAAAAGTACTGAAACTGCAATTTCAAGTACAGCAGTAGGTACCTGCTCATCACTTCTAAACAAATTTACTGCACTTCCATGCTCCCTATTGACAAATCCCTCCCTCCTTCAGCTATCCAGACTTGACTGCAAGTCCATTGTGGAGAGAATATACTAGAAGGACTGAGGACAAAGAACTTAAACTTCTTATTCTAAAATTAAAAAGTTTGGCCATTTTAAAAGACTCTGGATATTTTTTCAAGTAAATTTCACATGGATCTTTTTTCATTTAAAAAAAAACAACAAACACTCCAAGCACAACTTCTAATGAAGTGCACGCATTTCCATTATATATAAAAAAAACTTAGTTTCAGTAGGTATGCTACAGTTTCCACAAAATCAAATTGAATTCACCTTCACACATCAACAAAAGCATTCTTAGACTCTGCCAAACTGCTCAGAGATGCCTCTCTGCTATTACCAGAACACTAAACATCCAGTTATTGTAGATTACACAAATGCACAGCCGAAGTCGAAAGTATTTTCCGTACAGTAAGTACAAAAATTATCTAAAACTTATAAATATGATTGACAGAACATCAGAGAGCCTGGAGCAAAGAAAAGATCCAATAAAGCCACCTACAATCACAATAACAAGAAACACCCTCAATCATGATCCATTTTCCTTCTGAAAGGTCACTAATCCAGAGAAATGACTGCAAGAATGGATGAACCTGCCCTGTTACTAGCTGTCCAAAGGGATACAGCCTCTCAAACGGTAAAGCAGATTTCCCTACCATGTTACCCATTTCTAGCTTCCAGACACTGAGATTTGTCCCACCCTTTTTTGGACCATCTTGAAAAACAGGCCACTCTACATCATAAAAAAAAAAATTCCACATTAAGTACAGTTCTTCAGAAAATCTGTTCTAAGAAACGTGATAATGTGTTTCCTAGCTCATATATCAGTTAATAGATTTTTCTAAGCAAGTAAGAGGAATTTAAACATTTCAAAGAACCTAACGATTTAGACATGAACAGATTTAAATGGGGAGAAAGCAGGGCTGGTGGCAGAGGGGAAGTGTTCCTTTCTATATGGGGTGAGGTAGGAGAAGTACAGGGACAGGACGGGAGGCATTCCCCTCACTGCCAATACTACTGAGCTTTTGACTAAACAGCTCAAACCTTTCAGTAGATTTTGGAATTTCGTCAGGGCTTGAAGGAACTTTGAAATAACCACCTCTTTTCTATCATCAAACACTCAACTCCATCTGTTTCTACTCTAAGAGTCAACCCAAGAATTGCGTACCTGACAAAAGCTATTTGGTTTCTCAAAGCTGCAATTTGCTGCATTTCTAGCAGTTACCAGCAAGTTGGCTCTTTCTGCCTGGGGGAGTCCAGCACACCACAAAGACCTTCAGATACACAAGAAGGCCACTAAAAAAACCCCAAAAATTATGTGGCAGATGCCATTCCCTTATCTGCAATAAGAGATCTGTGCTTACCAAAAATGCCCTGAATTATTCAGAGACTGAACGCTAATACTGTATTAATTTATGGAGAGAGGAAGGAAGTTCTCTCCTAAGTTCATAAATGTTGTCCTTGGTAGGTAACAACTCTCCCCTGATCAGCTTGATAAATCAAATTGAAAAGCTATGCTCAGAAACAATCAGAGAAATAAACTCTTAAAAATATTTTAGGTATAGGCACACAAACTGATCTTGCTCAGTAATATTTTACCTTACTACAGGTACCCATGGAAGATCCAGGTATGTGCTGAGGAGCCAGGGATTTCCTCAGCTTCTCACACAGTAGACAGCAAGTGGCAGGCACCTCCAGAAAGCAATTCAGAGTACTTAAGTCCTGCCTAATTTAAATACTACAAAACACCTTTCAAAACTATCTCCTTCTAGTAAACATTCATCTTAAACCCAGATGAACACCAGCAGAAATCTCCTGCTTGGCAAAACACATACAGGGGGTACAAACACATTCAGAAGTCCGTCAAGTTGACTTTTGAAAAGTGATTCCAGTTCAAAACTTTGTAGACTATTCCTGTCACTGAATTAATGCATTTAAACACGAAACATTCAGTTACCCATTTCAAAACCCTTACATTCTCTCTTGCTTGTGCATGACCGTATCTGTGAAGTTAGAAGTAGTACAAAAATTACAACTCCCAATAATTCCCCCCAGAGTAGTGATAATATTCTTGGAGAGGGTATGAGGGGATAAGGAGAGCACAGCATACTTCCTGCATAACCCTTAAGAAACTGAAAACATTATGCTACATGGAATTAGAAAGCTTCCAAGGTTGTTTCCTACCTTAAAGACAAGCAACCCCCCCCCCCAGACCCCCCAAAAAGCCCCAAAGTAAAAACAAGCCCAAACCCAAAAGTAAATAGACAGCTGAAAGCAAGTCCTCATAGATTAAATGAAGTCTTAGCATAACTGCATTGATTTTTATTTTACCTGTGAAAATCTTTATGCACTGTAACCCTTAAATGCACAGCAAGTAAAAAAAATCTCCTTAGGACCTGTCTCAAACTTCTATGACAAACTGACCCACAGAACTAGATCCATATACATATTAGGTATTTTATGTATAGATTACAAATGCATAGGAAGACTAAATACAAACAGCTTTTCTTGAGAAGAAAGAAGCTCACATGTAATAAAATACTGGCTTTGTTACTGCCAAACAGTTGTTTCCTCTAATCTATTCACAGCCATGTTTCAATTCCCATTTACCTTATTCTTTCCACATTCCCATACTTTAAACACTCATTAAGCAGGAGCACACACAATGAATCAAGGTCTGCAGATAAAAATAAGTACAGCCTATTGACTAACTGAGTAAAGCATATGTAGCATATGCGTAAACACCACACATACCCACACTGGTTTTCCTCTTAAAAAAGAAACAAACAATACCATAAACATGATGGATACCTAGATAATAAATTGCATTACTGGCAAATCTCTGGTAACAGCAAGCAACAACTAGAGGTGTCTTGCAGATCTCTTATTTCCACGCTAATGTCTAAGATAGCATCCAAAATTCATACTGAAAAGCACACGCTAACATATGTATGAACCAACAACCAGAGAAGTCAAAATTGTCCTTTAAACAGACCAAACACTCAAACAGTCAATCCAGCTCTCTCACTCCTATCGCAGTAATTATTCCCACAAAACATACAATTCTTCTGGTCGACACCACAGACATGAATGATTCTGTTCGTGTCTTCTTCCAAACTAAAAAAATCATGATAAATTTGCCCAAGTAGCTGAAAGAGGGAAATGCAGAGGAGATAAAAAGCAACTTGGAACCAACCAGTATATCCAAAACTTGGAAGTTCACTTGTTGTAACAATGTTTCTTAGTTCTGATTTTAAACAGAGCACTCTGAGTCCTCGGGAAGATTTTTCCCCTGAAATGTAGCGTGAAATGCACAAAGGAAGACTGCAATTTCAGTACTGCAAGCTCACACCATTAAACCCAACTCTCATCCTGTTTGACTGCTAAGCACCTAACTCAACTGACTTGAGACTTCTGAAGTCACAAGCCTTTAAACTATCCTTTCATTTCAACTCCTTACAGTTTTTACATCACATGTGGCAACCAACATAACTTTTAAATGCAACTTCCAAAACTGGTGCCATTTCAACTGTTAAAGCCCTCACAAAAACAAAACAAATCACCAAAAAACAAACCCATACACACACAAAAAAAAAAACCCAAACCAAAACAAACAAACAAAAAAACCCCAAAAAACAAAACTCTGTAAACCCAACCACCCAAGATTCAGACATCCA
>JAYDZK010000001.1:95109181-95179703 GCA_034509185.1 Euphonia xanthogaster | reverse complement strand
ACGCTCTTCCGATCTCGGCGAGAGAGGGCTGCTCCGCCCGCCCCCTCCCCTTCCTCCTCCCCCGCAGCCCGCGGTATTGTCTCACGCCGAGGCCGGAGCCCGGCGGCGGGGGGGCGGCACCAACTTGTGGCAACTTGGCGGCGGGGTAAATGCCGCCGAGCAACGCGGGGTGCTGGGAGGAGCGCGGCGGGGAGAGGCGCCCCCGCCTCCCCTTCGTCTCGGAAAGAGGACGATAAGCCGCGTTTCACCAGCGGGGCAGCCGCTCGCCCCTCCAAGAGAGCGGCAGCCCCGCAGCGCGATCCCCCGGCCGAGGAGGAGGGGGGAGAGGGGAGCAGCCCCGGGCCGGCCGCCAGACAAAGGCAGCGGCGAGAAGGTCCGTGAGCCCCGAGTCACCCCGGGGCCGGGCCCGAGGCCGTACCCGTGTCACCCCACCACACGCAGCGGCAGCCGCGCCTCCCCTCCACCCCCGTTCCCAAACAAAAGCGGCGAGCAGGTGGAGGGTGGGGTGAAAGGGCAGCCGGCGGCTGCGGCCGTCCCCCGGGCAGGGACGCCCCGCCTTCGCCGTGCCAGGCGGCGGGGGGCCGGGGGTGGGAGCGCAGAGGGGGCCGGCTCTTGCAGGCTCTTCCCGTCTCGCCGCGCTGTTCGGGGAGGGGAAACCGGGCAATGCGGAGGGCAGGTCAGGGGGCAGCCGCAGCGGGAGCCGAAGGAAGGAGGAGCTTTCCGCCGGCTACTCCCAGCCCGCGCTGCCTTTACCACCTGTGGGGCGGGAGGGGCCCGCGGGCTCCGGGCCGTGCTCTCCTGCCCGGCCCCTCTAGCGGCAGCCCCGCGGCACCGCCCGGCCTGGCCCGGCCCATCCGTTGTGGCAGCGGCGGGGGCCGGGCCGAGCTGGGCCGGGCGCCGCCTGGAACCGGCGGGAATCACAGGTGAAGCTTTCAGCAAAGAAATCCAATAGAGAAGAGATTTGGAGTCCCAGATTTTTAAAAAAGTTTGATGGCTGAGTGTGAGGCAGCACTAGAGGCGGTAATCTGAAGGCAAATCTTGGATGGAAAATAAGTGCAGGGTTTGGGTTTGCCTGATGCCTTCACTGAGTTAGTGGTGAGGCTGGGAGTGAAATACTTCTCCTTTGCAGTTCTCGCGGTTTAATTGAATCACTTTATAGGAGGTTTCAGTGCCTTAAATCAGGACCAGACTTGGCCTAGACTACCAGTGTGCTAACACACAATCCTCCTTGGGATTTCACTGCCAAACAGGCAAACTACTTGCTCTATGACAGAGGGAGATCTCTATTTTCATTTGTGAGAGACTAGTGAACATCAAGGTACTTTTTCATGTGACGAGCTGTCTCATGTAGGTGCCTGGTTATATGCAGTGGGATTTTAAGGTTTTGTATGATGATGTAACAGGTCATATATTTTGCTTAGTGAAAGTGAATCTTGGGACATTCTGATTATGTGGTTTGTTCCTCTAACTCCTGTTTCAGTTGGTTTATTTCTCATAAAACTCTCCTGCCTCAAACTAAACCTTTTTTTCCCCCTACAATACTTCTAGGATTAGCTACAGGATGTTTCTTCAATACCTAAAGAAAACTTTGGGTTCAGGATTGAGAACACCTGAGTCGTCAATCCCAGCAGCAGATTGGAGAACATCTAGAAAAAAGAAAAAGACACGATTAGGATGATTGTTGTTCCCTTGTGATTAAGGGACCGAAGGAGCAGTGGAGGGGGTACTCAAACTCATGCATCATTTTATGAGAATCCTGCAAAATACAAACCATATACCAAACCTAGGTATTGCATTAAGTTATTTAAGGCCTCTAACAGATCCTCAGTTAGATTTCTTCTGCAATTATTTTCGGTCATATGGACAAGCAGAAATACAAGTAGTTTTCCCCATGTCCTGTCTCCAATTCTTGGAATCTGAAACAAAGTCTTCATTTATGTTTGTGTAATGTGTATCAAGTTGTCTTCACAGCAATGTGTACTCAGTAACATATAGCTGGAAGTTTTAAGGAGCTGCAGTATGCAATTTGTTTTCTCTAAGTGTGATAATGAAAGTAAGATACAGAATAATTATTTAAACTTTAGTGTATCCCGAAGTATGCACACTGAAATGAAAATGAAATAATATAGCTCACATCATTAATGAGAAGAGCAAATACTGCTACCAAAAAATGTCTTCTCTGTTTATATCCCCCTTTTTCAACTGCCAAACATTAAGTCTTCATTTTGAATATTTTGTTGTCCATAGAAATTCAAGATTTACATTACTGTTCTGGGTTTGATAATAGGTCTTAAAAATTCAGTATTGAAGCATGATGAAGAAATCTGAGCACAGATTTTAAAACTGGAAAATCTAGAACCAGGAACTGGCAGCTATTGCAAACTGTCAGATTCTGCTTCTGTAATTACATCAGTGGAAGATGTGGACATAAAGCTCTTGGGAAAGCAGTTGGCTAAAGGAGGCATTTTGTTCTACAGAATTTATTCAACCTCCATTCTTTCTGTTGCACATATTAAACAAAGGATTTATTGAATGGATTCTAAAATATTACTTTTCATTTGTGTGATAAGAGAACCAATGAAAACTGTATGTGTCTAACAAAAGCCTCAGTGACCAAAGCTTTCACAGTGCTGGTTAAGAGAGACCTCAGTAAAGAAGAAGTTTCTAGCTAATGCTTGCTTAGAACCTGATAGTCTGACACAGTTGTCAAGCAGATCCTCAGTTTGTGGCTGACAATTCAGAAATCAGACTTCCTTATCTTGAATTACACCTTTTTTGCCTTTTATTCTTTGATGTTATCAATGCTACTAAGAGACCATAAAGTTCTTCATACATATGTTTGACCAGTCAAAGCAATAAAATAAATATTTTTTGTCATATTGGTCAAGTTTCTCTCAATTTCTTTTATATCCTCCCTCTCTGTGAAATCTGAAGCTTATTCAGAACTCAGCTGGAGATTTGTACTTTTACTCTTCTTAAAATATTGTGATAATTTTATTCCTTGAATTTCTGCAGCTCCTGACAGCTTTCATAAGGTTTCAAATAGTCATAAAGAATAAAGGATTTATTGAATGGATTCTAAAATATTACTTTTCATTTGTGTGATAAGAGAACCAATGATAACTGTATTTGTCTAATACAAAAGCCTCGGTGACCAAATCCTCAGCTTTTTCTCTTGCCAAATGTTTTCTGAGCACACAGAAGTTACCAATAGAAGGTAAAAATGCAAGATACATCAGGGTGCCATAAATATATCAAAGGAAGTAACAGACAAATTTTTCACACTGAGGACAGAGAATGATGCAGCTATTACCAACAAGGTATGAAAGGGATCCCTTTGTGTAAAAATGTGTGCAAAAGATACACGTATCGAAGATACTTCACTGTGATATACAAAAGTTGCCCAAGAGCCTTCTCCTGCTGAGCGAAAGGGGCTATCAGACTTGTAATAGGAGATGGTTCCCACTTCCCCACATTGTGTGTCCCTGCCCTGTGAAACAAAAGCTTTCTGTAGTAAACCAATCTCCTCCCATAGTACTTCATGTCATCCTACTTTGGTACTTGAAGCTTAGTTTGAAGCTTGAAGTGAAATTTTGTTCTCAGAATTTATTCAACCTCCATTCTTTCTGTTGCACATATTAAAACTCTCCATTCCCTATTTAGTCACTGAGATTATGAAAACTATGAATAAATTACTTTATGGCAGGATTTTATTTGAACAGGCACAGTATGATGTTAAGGCACAGCCTATTTCACCTTTGTGACTGTACAAAACATATATTTTCCTTAAGGCATGGCACCTTGCAGTGACTTGCACAGGATACCTGTAGGATGGCTCTAGAATAGGCTGGTTTACTCTCAATCCTGAGGTCATTCCTTGTGCTGGACATTGCAATGTCAGGAGGGCTTTTTTTTCCCCCAGAAGCCAAGAAATTTGAGATGTAGAGGCTCCTGACTCATGGTTACAGAGTAAAGAACTGAGGTGAGGTAAGCCTTTACAACCTCCCGCTTTGTTACCAGCCTTTCCAGAGGTAACCACCAAACATCAACAAGCTGGTGAAGAGACAAAGTGCTGCTGCCTCAGCCGTACAAAATCGAAGGCTGATGCCCTGGAGCATGCATGGTACATTGACAGTTTAAGTTCAGATGCCAAAAGAGAAAAGCCGATCCATGGTACATATTCTGAGAGAAATACAGGATCATGGAATGGTTGGAAGAGACCTTAGAAGATTATTTAATCCAATGGCCTGTGGGCAGGGACATTTTTTCACTAGATCAAGTTGCTTAAAGCCCCATCTAACCTAGCCTTGGACACTTCCAATGATGGGGCATGCACAGCTTCCCTGGGCAACCTGTTCCAGTGCCTCACCATCCTGATTGTAAATGATTTCTTTGTAATATCTACTACCTCTTCCTTGCTTGTCCCTTCTGAGTTTACAGCTGCTGATGGCAGCCCTCCAGGCATGCAATTCATATTCACCACATTTCAGTAATAGTGGGTAGACTGTAGCTTTCTAGTTAAACAGTGGCTTGCAGCTCTTTCCTGTTTCCAGCTATAATGTCTTTGAAAATTATCATCACAAAGAGCAAAACAACTGAAATAGTGATAAGAAGTTCCTGCAACAGAAGTGGATGGATTTTTTGATCAAGTTGTTCAAGGTTTGTCAAGCTGCTGGCAGTCTGTTGTGGAGTCTGAAAATCCTGAGAACCTGGAGAAACAGGTTGAGTAGCAGCCCGACAGACATCCTGGCACATCTGGGAGCCAGGAGGCTTTCCTTTGGAAACCTGCCATGCTGCTTCTGATGGATTCAGCATAATCATGCTCTTCTGCAAAACACTTTGATTCCAACAAATTACCCATTTTCCCAGAACGAAAAATACCATGTTGTAAAGTTCCAGCAGGATGTCTCTGATTTAGGCACCTTAAAAACCTTTCCCAAGTGTGTCTTGTTTCTCCTGTATTGCAAGTAAGGCTTCATCAGAACATAATTTGTGCTGGAGAAAACCTTAGAAGTTCTCAACCTTTCAGATATATATAACTCAAATACTTGATGAACTCTTTATTTCTTTACAATTAAAATAAAATCTGTGTTCTTTATCTAAAGTTTTCTATAAAGATGAAATTCATGCAAGAATACCAGTTCAAATGATGCTCAGATATTTCTGTCTCCCATGATGATTTGGATTCAAACTTTGTTCAATTCTCTCTTATTCTCACAGCACATAAGCTTTGTACCTCAGAGCAATTTTCTGAAGGTGACAACATGAACTGTGGAAGAAGGCTGAGAACTGAGGCTGTGAATGGCCAAGAGAAAAAAATATGAAAATTTGCTACAGATAATATTCTTGATTCAGATCTTGAGACCTATTTGACCTGTAGACAAGCAAAGGGAGATGAGTCTAACACAGACTCCTATAATCCATAGCTTGCTTAAGGATTTATAATTTTCACAAAAAGATTGAAAATCAAAGAAAAGGGCAATTCCTCATTTGGTTGCAGAGTCAGAAGATAGCATACACCTAGCAAGAGGAGGTGAATAGGTAACCAGTTTTCCCTGGAGATGTAGTTTTCAGCTTGTAGTCAAGTTCAGGCACAAGTTAAGTCCTGCCTTGGGCCATAGTCTCTCTGGTATCAGTGTATCTGTTCCCTTTCCAGTTCCTATATTATGGCCCTTAATCAAATCGTATTATATCTCTGAATACCACTTTACAGGGAAACCAAAGAGCAGAGTGAGAGCACAGAGGCTGAAATACCAGTATGTGGCAGTCCATACTGTTTCATTGTCAGCAGGGTGACTAGGCAGCACAGACTGGGGGATGATGTGGGCCAGGGACCATTACTGTGAGGCTCTAAGGCTTTTTTAGTCATCGAAGACAGTCCAGCAACATATGCATATATACACTATATAGCTGCATTTGATCATATGTATGTGCATTGCAGCTTCATTAACCTGGGATTTTTTTTTTTTTTTTTTGCTTCATGAAGTTTCATCATTTCAGTGAAGCATCATTTGTAAAATTTATTCTTGCTACCAAGTTTCTGATCATGGTACATTAGGGAGTGCTTTTCATGGTCCATCTTCTTTGATAACGTGTTACATGATAACATTCTCTGTACAAACTGTACTGTGCCACTTAACTCTGATGTACTATAAAACACTGACCCATTTTAAGGCGTGAGGGATAGTGTCAGAGGCTAACAAGAGTCTTTAATGCATTTAAACTCTGATATCACAGCATGTTATATCTGAATTCTGTACTTGCTGAAGATGGTCAATGGAGCCAAGATGGTCATGGAAAATGCAAAGGGAGGGTTTCAAATGCTCTTTGTGAAGAGAATGCTCCAAAGGCTTTTAAAAGGTAAGATAAATAGCAAGAGGCTGAAGTATGCATGAGAGCAGACAAAAACCTTGTAATCTGGTATTTTTCACTTGGACTTTGTCTTCATTTGCTAGCTAGCCCCAAACAGACCTTTTTCTGCCTATCAGCCATGTATAAATAAATCTCTCAGTGCTTTCTATAAACAGACACAGTTTCTGCATTACAACCGACCTTTCTACCCTCAGCTTGATTACACAGAACATGTACCATGTCCAGGTGAAGGTCATAGGATGTAGAACCTTGTGAGAGTTCATCTAAGCATGCATAAGGCATGAAGTACCTGTTCTTTTTTTGTTGTAGTGCCATAGGACTTTGCCCTAAAGCATCAGGTGTGCTCAAGAGGCTGCTGGTCCAGCAGTGGCAGATGCAGGATATTGCATGAATGTGGTGATATTAAGGATGATGTAAGGCTGGTTTGGGCATGCCCGGGAGTCCAGGCGGCAGAAGTTCTTTCTCTGCATGCCACTCCCTCCCAGACTGCTATGCCCCTTTTGCTAAAGGTATAGGTGTGGTCTCCTCTCAGTTCTGCTAACAGAACTCTTATCAGTTGATAGGATATTTGAGGGAATCCTTCCAAGTCATGCACGTGAGAAAAAGTGCAACATTCAGATTAGCTTCCCCTGGCAGGTGTTTGGCTTAAAAAGGATGAGGCTGTGGCAGGTACTGTTTCCTTAGCCTAAATTTTGTGTAAAGCAGACTCATGGCAATGGAGCATTGTTAATAAAGTCCTGAGGAAACAGCTTTTGGGTGGCGGTATATTGCCCATCTTCTTTTTTAACATAGATCCTGTCAGAACCTTGAAATTTAATTCCTTTTGAAGGTCTGCATTTGTGGAGTATTAAAGGTACACAGAGGATTATTCTCAGAACACTGCTTTTCTGAAGCTGTTTTAGGACCAATCAATTTCTTGGAATTGTGCTCACAGGAAGCTGACTAATAGAAGTAGCTGATGTAGCCAAGCTGTACTATAAAAGTATAATGTAGCTATATTGCTCACCTAAATGTATATCCAGTAAACTACATTGGATGCTCATTACTTCTTCCACCCTGGACTGTGAAGTCTACTTCTGACAATGAAGTCGTGGTCTTTTATTCTGAAGAGTAGAAAAATCAAAAGAGTGGATCACGAATCCTTTCTGCACTACAATGTTTCTGCTGCTATCACTGCATTTCCTCTGGATTCTCTGAGCAAGCTAAGCTGTGTTTTTTAGCTATCTGCTCATTTCAGAGACTTCAAGACAACAATTTGTGGAATCAAAGGTTGAAACTTTCCTTCACCCATTCCCAGGATGCTGCAGGTCTGACTGCTGGCCATGCAACCACTACAGGGTTAAAAATCCCAGTGATGCTCATGGGGTTTCCAAGAGGAACATTGACTGGTGTCTGTGGTCTGGACCTGGACTGTACATTTTGTCTGATTTCCCTTCAGTTACACTTGCTCACAGCGTCCAACAAGACCATCTGATTGGCTATGGTACACTGAGGTTTTTTGCAATTCAGCAGAGCTTTGGAGAGTCCTTGCTCTGTAAGAGTAGAGAAGTTAGTGCTGAAGTATATTTTGGTTAGATCACATACACTGGTCTGAGGACACAGGTTTTATAAGAGAAATTTTTTGTGCTAATGGGCCTTGAAAATATAACTACTGGGTGGTAGGAGATGTAATCTAACAAGATCCAACCATCTAGCAATTGTGTCAAGGATATAAGAGTGTCCTACCCAATTTCTCCTGAGGGAAATTATTCTTCCTTTGGAAGACACTGAGGACAGGATAGACATTCAACTTTTGTAGGTCGGGGTACAATGTTACTATCTGAATGCCTACAAACATTACAATCCAATTTTCAGTATCACAGTGTGTGAGAGATAATATTCTTTCTTTTCACAGTCTTCTTCATCAATCAGTTCCTATTCAAACTGTGTCTTGTAATGTGCATAGGTGTGGGACAAAGTCTCTTTATTACAGGTGCTGAAACTGGGATATCTTTTTGTTCTGTGAATTAGTGTAACGATGACAATTACTAAGGGTGGAATTCGTTGAGAAATGAGGCTGGCCACAAAAATCCATCTCAATGCAAGTTCAAAGACTGTAATATTCTCAGCATTGGCCTAGAGAACTGGGGATTTTTTTTTTCTTCTAATCTCTAAGCAAAAATAGTTTTCTTCAGTTTTATGGACATGTTTTTCTACTCAGTTGTTTTGTACTTCATCTGTATAAATCTTGTTTGCTAATTTAAACACATTAGAGGTACAGTTTAAAAAACTAATTTGTGTACGTTTCTTCACAAAAGCCAGATAAGGTAGCATTCCCTGGAGAAGGAATGTAGTAAGTCAATAAAATACAAGTAACTTGGTTGCATCAGTCAAATACACACAGTTATTTAGATGCTCAAGTGTACACTCATTTAATATATTTCTGTTTTTATTCTTTGAGAAAAATAACTCAAATAATATTACCTTTATGCAAATGAGATACATTTATCCTCAGCCTTTGAAATTAATATTCACCATCCTTAAAAGTAAATTATTATTTTACAATTCTATAATTGTATTTAAAAGACAGAGGGAAGGAAAGCAATTCCTCTGCTTTTCTTTCAGTAGTTTTTAATGGAGGCAGTAGCTGTTATAATCTGTTATAAAATGTTACACCTTGAGTATCACTATTGTTCCAAGATCCTTAATTTTACAGAAAACTAGAGATAGCAAGAATGGTGTGTGAATTTCTCCATTAATTTCAGTTATGCATTATGTTAAATGTTTAAAATTACCTTTTAAAAACTAGTACAGCTAATTATGGGCCGAACATGTTTCACCATTTTTTCCAAATTAAATCTAATTGCAGGAGGTCTGGGTAGATAAAATGAAGAATGGTGCTAAGGCCTGTGGAAGATTTGTTTAAGGAACATTTTGCAGGATCTGTTGCAGAGGTCATAACTGCATCCACTGAGCTTGAAGACAGACCTAGCTTTCTTCAGCTCAGAAATGTTATGTCAGGTAATGTGTAAAAGACTATGAGATCCTGAACTTTGACAAAGTACAGCTTTTACATTTGTGAGGTAGCTAAGATCGTCACTGGGACCTGTCAGGCAGTGATGAATTGAACCGTACACATAAACAAAACCCAACTATCCTCTGTCTCTATATCCACAAATTTCCTTTTCCTTTGTAAACCAGTGCTGTAGTCCCAGACTTAATTAAAACAGCAATTGAAGTATGTGCAGCTGCACACTCAAACATAAGCCATACCCACACTCCTTAACAACAGAAGTGCATGCCTGTCATATTTTTGTAAACCTGTTGTTTTCCCTTAGAAGCAGGGAAGCCAGTGTTTCATCTTAAAGTTGGTCACAGACTGGGATGAAACGTTGTGTTCTGGGTCCAAGAAGAGAGTGAGTAGGTATTTCTAAAAGTATGGAGCACATAGCTGTTTCCAAAGGAACACAGTATTGTTCTCATCCTTAAGCACACTGTTGCCAATGTCCAAAATCGTGACTGGAATTTCCAGTGTTATGCAGTGTTGTGCAATGTTGTATTTATGTTGTGAGTGTGATTGATTGCTGTTTGCAATGCCAGGAGGGTTTTTTTTTTAGTGTTTCTTGTATGTGTGCTAATGGTTGTCTCCAAGCTACATCATTTGCTTAGCTGAGATCCTGTCTTGGTGCAGAAATGAGACATACCATGTCTGCCTTTCTCGTACGCTGGCAGAAGTGGGAATTGTGTCAATAACTTCAGAGAGTAGGGAATTAGGACCTGTAGAACAATGCAAGTTTTGTAGAATACTAAATAAATGTCCTTAACAAGACAAAATAAGTATTCTCTTATTTATTTCACTACTTTTCTGCTTCCTTTGCCTTTGTCCCCAGCTTTTATCCTCTTATTTTCATAATCATAAGAAGCCAAATTAATCTTGAGTATAAGACTGCCAAACCAGCTTTGAATTTCTTTGACTGTTCTAACTCTTTATACTTTGAGCCCAGCAATGAGAACCAGAGACTAGCTAGCTCTTACCAGCTGAGGTGTTGCATGGCTCATTAATTTGGTAGATGCATCTCCCACTCAGCCTCAAATGTTGGCATATTTTAGATGCCTCTACTTCTATCATGGTAAGTATCAGTGCATTCAAGGGTCACTTAATTTTTCTTTTTGCATTTGGTGTGCTACAGGTCATGTGCTTTGCTTCCAATAAAAGCCACGTACTCCCTCTGAAGAAACTATGAAATCAAGTCCTGAGAAGTTACAGGAGGGGAGGAGCCCAGGAGAAGAGGTTAAAAACCAATGCTCCTCTCCAAGGAGTAAAGCAATAAAAGGAAGGGGCACAGCTGGCAAAACTGTGGCAAGAAAAGAAGGGACATATAAAAAAGTAATCTCCAGAGTATAGGAGTACAATTGAGGAATGAAAGCACTTTCAAAGTGGCTGAAAAAAAAGGGAGAGAGAAGTTATAATAATAAAATGGTAAATCCACACCGGCAGAGTAGATCACAGTCAAGCTCAATGAAAACAAACAATAAGCAGAAAAAGCAAAGTACACAAAACATTCCTATCTGTAAGCCAGAACAATCAGGATAATGATTTGACATGCTTTTCAAATTTTTGGAAGAAAGAAAATGGCTACAGAAATAGTGAAGGGAACAATTTTTGAAACTGATAGTGGGAACGAAAGTCTTCTATTAAACAGTTTATTGCAAAGTTTTGCTCTTCTAAGTATAAGCCAAGCAATATAAATTTTCCTTCAAATTAGAGCAAACTTTGTTTTCATTTATATGTCTTTGAGTTGTATATGTAGCATATAATGACTTAATTTTAAATAACAATCTGTCTCTGTGGACCAGAATTCCTTAGTTCTTCAGTAGCCAGGTAGGTTTCAATGCAGTATCTTGACAGAAATGTGGCAACTCCATGCACTACTGCTCTAGCAGAGGTGGAATAAAATCTGAGGAGTCCCAGACTTGTACTGATGTCAGAGCCTTGTATTGACAACCTCAGCACGAGTTTATATTTCTGGAGCAGAGCAATCTGATTTTGCAACCTTTCTGTCCCCAATATGTTTTTGTATACATGGTAGCAACAAACTGTAGGATTGCAACATCCAGCTCACTCACCTGTCCTCATCCAAGGAGCAGGGAAATCTCTTTTGCTGCTGGAAAGCATCAAAAACACTTGGCAAAACATTCAGCTCAACTGCCTGTGTTTCAGAGTCTTTGATGACATGTATGCCTAAATTCACATTATGGTCACTGGAGCCTCCTCAGCTCACCCTGTGCATTTATTTTCAAAAGATCTGAACAGCTCTCTAGACAAAGTCTAGACCATCAGCTTGGCTGCCTAAGACCTCAGCTGACTGCAGCAGGAGCCCAACACCTTGTTGATGTATGGCCATCCACGTGTAGGAGTCTGGCTTTGCAGGCTGACACCCTGCCCTTCGAGCGCCGGCACCCGAGCACAGCCCCGGGAGTCCCGCAGCAGCAGGATGGGTGGACACACACCAGCCCTGGCAGCTTGGGCTCCAGCTGCCCCCTCAGCCCTGCCACCACTGTCCAGCACTGGGAGGCTGCACAGCCCCCAGCAGCAGGCTGAAGAGCTTGGTGGAGTTTGTTCTTTTGCTGGGATCGAGTGTATGAGGTTTCTTGGCCAATGTCTGCAGCAGATACCATTTCACCCAGGGCTGCAGCTGGTTTCCCTGCTGAGGGCAAACTCACTGTGTTCATAAACACTACACACAAAACATTCCACTGTCATTCACTAGCCCCTCATAATTTCTGCCAAAAAAATTAGCCAGACCATTGGGGAAAAAAAAAGGTTAGGTCATTTGGTCTTATAGGGACTAATTATAAAATCCAGGACTGTGTTATTTAACATGCTGATGACTTTGAATGTTTTGGCAATGTTCCCTCCTGTATTTCCTGAATGTGTCCCTATAAACAAATTTTCTGGAAGGGTGAGGGCCAATACAGGGAATTTGAGACTTAGTTTAAAGGGAAGAATTACTTTTTGTGTTTATGATTGTATTTATTTGCTACTGTATCTAGCAGGACCCCTGTTATAAAAGATATTATCAAGCTTATAAAGGAAAAACAAGTATGGCAGGTCAAGTTCCTGTTTTCATATTAAATCCTTACCAAATTAAAAAAAAAAAAAAAGAGAGAGAGAGAGAGACAGAGAAATATGTTATTGAGAAATCCCAAGTCCTGGAATTTTCCCTGTCAAGCTGATCTAATGCAGACAGTACTGACTAAAGAGAGGATTTTCTGTGCTTGCAATTTAAATAGGATGAGGTTAATATTTTCTTCCCGAGTGTAATCTCTTTCTACAGTGATAGGGTATCATGTTTCTGATTTTATTTACATAGATGGGTGGGTTGGACCACTAAAACTGAGATTTGGGTTAGGGTGTGGATTCATATCCCTGCTCTTCCCTGTAAAGACTGGGACTGCTTGCGTCTGGACTCATCTTTTCAATTAATTTGAGGTAATTAAAGGGTGCTGTGTGGGATGGGGCTAAAGAGAAACACAATTAAAATGTAATGCTTCCACTTTGGTGTCTGCATCCTTATTTATTTTAAACCATCTTCAATGCTCTGACGAGTATGAGTCTTCCTGTATCACATACTGTGCAAGCAGAAATATGTGAGTGAACTGCTGCCAGTGGCTCTGAGCGAGCATGGGGCATGTTTCAGATTACACTGTGGTTTCTTGTTCGGATCTGATCTTGCTAGGAGAGGCTGAGAAAGGCAGCTCTAGGGGATTTACTTCCAGCAGCAGCAGCAGCAGCACATGATCCATCAATCGCGTGATTCTCACCACCGAGGACTAATGGGGAGGGTGAAGAAAAAGTGAATGCTGCCTTGGGGAAGCAGCAGCATTTTCTTCTGCTCGTGGGGCCCCTCCACCAGTCGGACGTTTCATGGCTTCTCCAAGGTTAGAAACCTACTGCTGCCCAAACCGGGATGCAGCTACACAGCTGGTGATGAACTTCCAGCCTGAAGTCTTCTGTGGAGTCTGCATTGGCAGTGCCTCCATCAGCTTGCTATTGACCATCCTGCAGCTCCTGCCAAAGAAGGGACAGAGCCCACGGAAGATGCCCAAAGCCTCCTCCTCCTCCACCATCCTTCTCCTTATCTCCATTTGTGACATCCTCGGAGGCTTAGGTATGTGCCAGCTTGATGTCCTTGCCATTGCTGTAACAGGTTCTTTCTGCTCTGAGGTACCACAGACCTCAGAAGCTGGTGAGTGCACAGCAGAGATTTCTGAGGGAAGCATGCTGTTTGTGTTCACAGGAAGATTTGGACTAAGTGAGATCAGGAAATTATGGGTCCTTGGGGAGAAGGTTCTTGTTTAATAGCTATACTGTGGAAGTGAAAGCTCCTGGCAAATCTACACCAAAATCTCTGCTTTAAAACAAACTAAAATCTAGAATGGCAACTGCTTCTCAGAGTAAGGCATAAAAGTGGAGGTGAGGCTTCACATTGGAAAATAAATCTGACATCAAACATTTAGCCAATCCATAGGACTGCATTTCAAAACCACTGTCCTCTATGCCCTCAAATCCTTGTGGACCAAGTGTGCCTCTTGCACATGTGCCAGCTGGTTCTCTGGGCACATCACATTGACAGAAAATGAGTTTGACTTGCAGCTGCACACAGATCATGCTGGACACAGGCTTTTGAAATGTGAGTAAAGCTATCTTATCAAGGGCAACCTGCTGCCCAGACCCTGGTGGATAGTCTGGAGGAATAAACCAGTGGAGGCTAAAACAGAATGCATGAGTCAAAATAAAACTAGTATGTGTTGAGCTGTCCCATCAGTCATTTGGTAATTTTTCCCATCAGTCATTTACTGTCAAATTGGGTATAAATTGTGCTATGAAAATACAGGACAAGTTTGTTTCTACAGTAGCATTTTCCCCCCTCACATTCCGTAAGAGAAGTAGTGGTGTTTTGTCTCACTGCTGGGGGTTGTGTGTGAGTCTATGCATCTGTGTGTCTGTGTGTCTTTCGTCTTTCACTGGCAAACGCAAACCAGTTATCCATTGTTGTTTTTGTATTAGACTCACTTCAGTGGGTGAGTCTAATACAGTTCATTCTTGGTGGGAAACCTGGTCATTTTGTGCTGCTTCCTGTTGGTGCTTTATTTCAAGCAAACCTAGAAAACCTCACTAACGAACTCTAAGTTCATTTTTTAAAGCAGCATTGTTGTTACCTAATTCAGAAGTGCTGCTTTTTCTCAGTCCTGTGACAGAGGAAAAGGGCTGTTTGTAAAATGAAGGCAGACAAAAATGAAAAATAACTCTTTTTCTGCAGTGGGGGGTTTTATAAAGAATAGAATATCAGTGTATGAATATATGCTGGTAAACAGTTATTTAGTGTTTCATGTCAATCTCTTAAACGCTCCCCAGTTTATGTTAGGGAAGCATGTGACAGTATCTCCAAGTGAGATCCTAATCTATGTAAATTTTAAGTCCCAGCAGCTTCCAGCTCTTGGGGCTACTTTCCCTGAATGATCACACTGTCATTTAAATAGCACAGTTGTCCCTGCTGTGCTCCTCTGCAGCCCTCGCCTTCCTGTAGACGCACAAAATCTGGGCTGCGATGTGAAATATGTGGCCAGGGAAAGGCATGTGACTCAAATCACACCAGCAGATTCAAAGCATTAATACATTTTTTTTCTCTAGGTATGATCTTCAGGTCCAGTGTATGGCTGGGCTTCCCAGGCTTCATAGCTAACATTTCTGTGGTGAACAGGACTGACGTGTGGCCTTCCACTTTCTGCGTGGGGAGCGCGGTAGGTACCGAGATCATCCCCCCGTTTCTTCTGCTCCCAATTAGGAGTCCCTCCACAGGGGGAATCTGAAAGGAAAACTGCTGTGTCCAAAAGGAAATGTGGCTGTGAGTCAGAGCCTGGATATGACGGTTTCAGCCTCTGCCACACCCCTGCAAGTGCGTTCATGCCTCCCTCTGTGAGCCTGGGTCAGGGCAGGCAGGGTGCTAATGGTGCTGTAGGTGGGCAGGGATGTAGGGCAGCTGGGTCAGACTGATCCCACGAGTTCTGTGGTGCTCACTCCTCACAGGAGTGCCAGGGGAGTGGAGTACGCTAAAGTCAGGGGCGTGGAACCAAAAGGATATAAGCAACCCCCAAAGGGCTGTGAACCATTGTTTGGGTTTGTGCTGGCACAGCATCACCAATGCCCTAGCTGCACTGGCAGCATGAGGTTTTCTGTCCATCTTGTCTGTCAGAAACTGCAGCCTGTGTGGTGCAGCAAGGACCTCCTGAAACCAGCAACTTGGGTAGCTCAAATTAGCTTTTGTGGCATGAGCGTGTGTGTTTTAGACACAGAGGGACAGCAGGAGAAATATGGCCACAAATCTGCTGGCAGAAGGTCTGTCCCTGCCATGTGGGATTTCAGCTCAGATTGCTGGGCTGCATCTCAATGACTGCATCTGGCCAAGTCTAATTGAGTATCTTCTGAATTAAAATGCAAGAATAAGAAAACGTAAATGCATTCCAAAAGTGCACATTGAAACTCAGTTGCAAATTTTATGATCAAAACACTGGGAAATAGAATTTGAGCTTACTGTACAAGAATAAAGGTCACAATTTTTACCAAAACATTGACAATGACAAGTAAGACAGATCATCACTTTACCCAGATGCAATAGGCATGTGGGATCCCCAATGAATTAATGCATGAGCAATAGCAGTATTAGCTTTGCAATTCAAACTTCACAATGTAGAAGGGGATAGGTTGCAAGTAAATTCTTCAGCTCCAGTAGTTTTAAAACAAAGCAATGTGTGCCAAATTGAACTCACTGTGCTTTATGTGCCTATATAAAAGCAGCTTCAAACAGGATAGTTTTGTGCCATGGACACAAATGTAAATTGTATACATCTATCAATTCTATCACACAACTTTAAGTTTTGCTTATTAGATGCAAATGCTGTTGTTTTTTCGTTGAGAAAGAACCAACAATCTCAATATCGTGTAGCAAGAACATCCTACTCAAAACCCCTTCCTTCTCACGTTTCACTTTCTGGCCCATAACACATAAAATGTATTTTTAAACATGACAGGGTACTGTATGCAGACTGTTTGTTTTCCATTTGAATTTCAGGTTAGATGGTGAGCAGCATAGCGGTCTACCACAATTTTTATTTTCCCTTACTTGTGCTCCAGGAAAATGCTGTAATTTGAGTCATTTTAAATTTAGATTCAAATCTATTGGAATGAAAAATAACCTTTCTTCCAGTCATTTCCCCTAACGTATTCTCGTGTGAGTTAATAAAATGTTTCCGATTCAATTTTATTTTTCTTTTAGTACTATTGTTCTATTTCTCTTAACCACAAGCCTATCCAAACTGCAAAGAGTAAAACTTTTAGACATCTCCCTTGAATGGTTTGCAGAGGGGTACCCTTTCAGCAAGCTAAAAAGTAAGATATCATATGAAGTTTTAGGGCTTAAGTGCATCTGATTTATATTATTTTTGGAGACAGTTTTGTGTGTGCTGGATTTTCTGAAAACTGCAGTTTATTTTTGTATATATGTGTGTTTATGGGTAGTAAATTGTGCATTTTCCAACTGCAGCAAATACGTACATGCGATGATGAAGTTACATGCCGAGTGCTATGGGTAAAGTGCATTAGAAGGAAGACTGGGGTTTTATTTTCTGCCTCCTGTGCACTAGGAAAATATCATGATGCTTGAATTAAATACTGAATAATTCACGCCACAAATTACTAGAGGTAGGGTCTGCACCCATGGTGAAAGGAAATCTTTCCCAGCTTGATTTGCCTTTTGGAGGAAGGAGTGGTAGATCTCAATTCATCAGTGTTTGGCTTAGTACCAAGTGTGTTATTTCCAGATGTAAAACGATGCTACCATGGAGCTGTGATAAAGGATATTCAGATAAGAACTGAGGGACAGCTTGGAGGAAAGATAGCATGAACATTAAAACACTCCCAGACTATTACAAAGAGCCAGCTCCTGTGGGGAAGAAATGTGGAATTTATATACAATGGCAAAGAAAGGTCACTTTTCCTATATAAGCTCATGGGAAAAATGCATGGGGTCAGCTCAAGAATGTTGTGGAATTTGGCTTGACTTGAACCTGTTTGCTTTGGATTTTTATTGAAGAAATCACTCAGGGAGTTCAGTAGGTGCATTCTTCCAGAGCGTGAGTGATTTTCTCATTAATGAATTTTTTTCTTGATAACCATTTTGTCCATGGAGAAAACACCCAGCACATGCAGAACCCACAAATGCATAGGCACACTGTGGTTATGACTGACCTCAGTTATATTTTTATGCCTCAGCTACTGAGAAACAACTGCAATTTTAACCTAAAATTAAGGCATCCCTGCTATAAATTTCTTTGGGCTTCACTTACCATGTTCAGGTTAGGAACAGAGAGGTAAATGACAGGTTTTCTAAATCAGAAAATGAGCTGTGAAAGCAAATGCTGTTCAATTTACCTACAACTTGACCCATAAGCTACAACAATGCTGTTCCTTGAGTAAGATTTCCTACTTCATAATCTCATCTGTAGAATACACACATTTCAAGAACAAATCAGCAGGCCAAAGGTTTGAATCCCTTCCCTGCCCCAGTGGTACTGGAGAAGCAGCTGTGACATTTGGCACTTCTTTCCCCTCTAGATGTGGATCCAGCTGTTATATAGTGCTGGCTTCTGGTGGTTGTTTTGCTATGCTGTTGATTCTTACTTGGTGGTGAGAAGATCAGCTGGACTGAGGTACCAGAATTAAAGCTCTGAATTTGTTTTTTTCCCTCCAACACTGTATGTCTCTGTTTGCAGCTGCCTAAGAGTATAAGTGAGTCTTGTACAACCATCTGATGCTCATATAGCTACCAGGAAATGATAGGGATGTGTGGTGGTCTAAGTGCTTAAATTGCCAGGGCAATGCTCAGATACTGATTTATGTCCAACTTCTATTTAAATGTAACTGAATTCATTTAACCTTTGGAAAAATGTGGAGTAAATTGTAGTCTATAAACTTTATGGCAATGAGATGACTATTTTTGTCCCTATCCTGCATCTGAAAGTGATTTTTGCAGCAAAAAAATAGTGTTATCCAGAAAATGAAAATTTGGAGGGGGAAAGTGCTTGAACTTAATGCAGTTAATTTCATATAGTTAATTCTGGGTTTTTTTTTTCTTTTTCTCTGATATTTTATGTTATCCCTTTCTCAGTGAGTGTGGTCATAATTGCCCTTCTAATCACACTTTTAAAATCCCTCAGAAGAAAAATATGTATTTACCATATCTTTTTCTGCAATGTCTGTGACAGAAGAGGCTAAACCCTTTGGAAAGTACCATGCTTTAATGCCAGACAGAAAAAAAAAAAGTTTCTGAGTTGGTTGTTAGAAGATCAAAATAGCCTTAGTTGCTGCTGATAAAAGTGGAATTACGTGACTCTGCTCCCAGATGATACAGAGCAGTCACATACTAAGGATGTGGTTCTTCTGCAGGTGTAACCCAAATGAGGCTTTTGGAGTTAACATTACAAAATCAAGTTTATCTGAAACAGTCTGAAGTCCCATAGTTCTAGTCAAACAGCTGGGACCTGCCTCCTTCTCCCATCCCTGTTAACCAAAAAAATCATGTGCATTTGGGCTTGATTCTGAGATCAGAGTAAACACCAAAAGCTTTCTACAAACACAGATCTGAATCTCCCTAAGACGGGAGCAGTATCCAGCTCTGAAAGTTAAACTTCATTTTCTACAAATCACAAAAGGATGGTTTATTTGACTGTTCATCTCCATCCTTAAATTTTAATCAGCTACTTTGCTCTCTGCAGGAGAAATGAAAGATGCAGGGGTTCCTTCTCTGCAATAAGGGCAGGGAAGAAGTCTTGTTCCCTCTACCCTACAGGCTGGAGGGGACAGGACTTCCATGTGCAATCCTGAATAACTGCTTTGGCTCACTCTTTTTCTGAAGGACTGCCCCCACCCACCTGCTTTCCTTAGGTTAATGTATTGCCAGCGTTGTTCTGTACAATTCCTGTCTGTAAAACTCTTTTTCAGTGAGGGTCCTATTTTTACCTTGCAATGTGGGAAATGTGATGTTTGATATCTTTAATTGTGCCTGTGCTGTTTGGTGCCTGCAGTACGATTGTGCTGTACCACATGATGACGTGGGGCCTGGCAGTGATGCTCTGCGTGGAGGGGATTGCTCTGCTTTACTACCCCTCTCTCTCCAGGTAAGCAGGCTCTGGAAACAGACTGTGAAATCATGGCACTGTCTGCTCATTTGAATGTCTTTTGGTCAGCTTTAGAGGCAGACATTCAAAAGTTGAGCATTTTGGTCTTTGCCAAGGATGTCCCACTGATTATTTTCAGTGATTATGCTTGAAATACCTGCCTGGGCTTCAGGGGGCCCTGAAGAAATATGCCAGGCAATCCAGGCTCTTGGGCATGCTGTGATACTGCTTCTGTGAGACACTCTTCTCCCACTCCTGGCTTTAGCTTTCCTTTCAATTTGAGAAAAATCCACTGACAGTGCATGCTTAAAATCAACTTTATGTCCCATGTGAGCTGGTGGTAACGGCCCATAAATTAATTTTTTTGCATCTGATTGCTTCATTCCTGTTTATTTTTTTCTTTTTAAGTTAAGGGTGACATAGATAGAATAGCCAGAAAAGTGAGCTGTGGGGAAAAAGATGCATAATCTTTTAATGATTTCTTCTCAGCTGTGAAAATGGCTTGGAACATGCAATCCCACATTACATCACAACCTATGCCCCACTCCTGCTAGTGCTCGTGGCCAACCCAATCCTGTTTAGGAGGACAGTATCAGCAGGTATGTTCCTAATGGCCAGCATCAATCAGTCTGTGTTATTTAACAACATAGTACTGTAGAAAGTCATGGCTTTGTACTCAGTGATGTGTGACAGCTCCTTGTTAAATCATAAAGATACAGCAAAGTGTGAGAAGCAGTTGCCTATGGAAGTGAAGACACCATTTTGATGGGGAATTTGCCCTCGAGACAAATTCTGGTGACACAAAATCTCTTCTGTTATTAACCCCTAACTGCAGGTGGCCAAACGTTTCCATGTTACTTGATTTAAAGCTTTTGAGGCAATGTACCCTGGATGCTTAACTCTACTGGAGTTTTGCTACCAACCTTGACTTTGGAATGTAATTTATTCTAGTTGGTGAGATCTGAGAGTTGATTTAGCTTCTTGGCAGTCCTAGAGCAAAAAATGTAATAAAATGTGATCAGAATTTTGTCACTTCTGAGATTATGAAACAGATGGGAATTGTACACAATTCAGATGGGATCTTGACCTTCCAGTGCAATTTATTATCCAGTGCTCGGGAGGAGTGAGACTGAAAAAAAGCCACAGATTCAATGCATTCTTTGCATGCAATATGATCATTGCTGATGTTTGCAGTACCTCAATTCGTCTACACATTAATTATATAAAAAGGTGGAGAAAATCAAGTATTCTCAGTTCAATCTTTATCCCATTCATTCTCTGTCCCTCAGCCATACTCATTTTCAAAGAAGCAGTTGTTCTTTTAAG
This sequence comes from Euphonia xanthogaster, assembly GCA_034509185.1. Taxonomy (NCBI): domain Eukaryota; kingdom Metazoa; phylum Chordata; class Aves; order Passeriformes; family Fringillidae; genus Euphonia; species Euphonia xanthogaster. The sequence goes on along the minus strand of JAYDZK010000001.1, from coordinate 95,158,790 downwards.
AAGTTGTTCCTATAAGTTGTTCTCTGTATATTTGTTTCTGCATTTTTAGATTCCTCGTGATATATGAACAGCATGGGGCATAATTTTTTTTGCTGACAATCCCTCTTCATGTTTTAGAGGTGTAGCTAATGCTGTATAAATGACACAATGAAAAACAATGTGCATAATAGGATAGAAGATTCTATTCAAACATCACATGATAAGCATATAATTATGTCACACATTAAATAGAAGGTACATGCTATCTTTCATTATGAAATAGAATTATGTTGATCATACTATTCCATATTTTCAGTGGGATTCAGAGGAAAAAAATAGTGGAGTATCTTTCATTTTAGGAAGCCATCTGTGTATAATTATTTTCCTAAGTATTAGGCTACATGTGAGATTCCTTGAAAAAGATCCTTACAGCTTCTGAACAGCTGCTGGAGACAAATCCATCTATTCCTTTGTTCCCTCTTTCAGGCCTCTATCTTCTGGATTTTTGTGCCTAAACTAACAAGATGTGCATATATTAATGAACTAAATTGTATACTTTTCAGTTGCCTCCTTACTGAAAGGGAGACAAGGAATTTACACAGAGAATGAAAGACGTCTGGGGACAGAGATCCAGATGCGCTTCTTCAAAATTATGCTGGTATTTGTTATTTGGTAAGAGGTGCATTATTTTGTTTTAAAGTGCCTTTTTCCCAGAGGGAGAGAGTCAGGGACAGGAGTGAAGACTGATGGGCTGCTTCATTTGTTTGTCTTTATGCTTGGAAGGGAAGGTATCTAAGGAAGAAGCAGTTCTAAACCAGCTGACAAAGGAGCTGAATCACTCACAAGGCTGTGAGGAAATGATAAAATGTTTAACCAACAGAAAAGCAAAAGCAACAAGGAACAATAGCAAAAAATTCCCAATAGATTGGGCATGGACTGAAGCTGTCTGGTAGAGCAGGCTCCCAGCTCTGTGGGCTGGTAGATGGCTTTCTGTAATCAACACTTCTCAGAGCCTCTTGGCACCAAACACATCACTGAGGACCTACAATAAAAATGCTTCTGAGTCTGGCTTGATGGCTCTGACCATGATCATACAATGGAGCCACCTCTGTGCTCTGCAGTTTTCAAGTGTCTGAAAAACACATGGATATTGACTGGAAAATAAGGAAATGCCAGAAAGGAAAACTCCATATGATTGTGTGCGAAATTTCTTACAATTTCTCTCTTTTTTTTTTTTAATATTTCATCTTTCCCCATGGAAAGATGTACTTTGGCATAGGACAGAAAAGAGATAGGGAGGAGAAGAATGGGACAACAAGAAATGGTTCTGGAGTCGTGAAATGAAAAGGCCAAACTTAGCAGTCTCTACATCCCACTTAACTTCTTTATTAACAGGTGTATTAATGCATGTTACATTGCTTTAACAGGCTGAGCAGGGAGAAAGGCTGCCTCTTTTATCTTCTCTTGGCTGCTGTCTACTGGAGTGCTCTGAAAGGAAATGGTTGTCTTTTTTGGGGGAATGACAGTCCTCTTGGCTTGGAAGTGAAGTTTCCAATGTGAAGGGTGGGGTAGCCAGCAGAGGAGGGAGTGAGATACAGCAGTGAGGGATCCTGCAGCATGGCTTCCTGGAAATTGCTGAAATAATAAGGAGCAGAGATTCAGCCAAGCTCCCAGGGCTGTGGAAAGAAAGAGCCCAGAGGCACCACAGAAGTGCATTGCAACTTAAGGGATGGTGGCCAGCTTGATGATCTGGGAAAAAGCATGAAAGGAAAGGCCAATTTCCCATGGACATTGTGGGGACATTTGTTTATTTCCATTCTGTCTCATTCTGGGCTTTCCTAATAAAAAAAATTAAAATCACAGCTCTGGTTTAGGATTTTGCTCTAATAAAACATAAGCTCTGGAGTGTAAAAACTTTCTCAAAGGTTACCGGAGGGAAAGACTGAGGCATTCTCATCTCAGAAACACAGGGAACATTTCCTTCCATCCCAGAAGTCAAATATGGAATGCTTTAGTCAAAGACAGCAGGTTGGAGCAAAATAGGATAAAAGAGATGCCTACAAAATTGGGAGGGGAGAGCAGGAGATTTTACATTGTGATAAAGATATAATTGTGCAGAGGACAAATATAAAAGCCCTTAGAAAGTATGACATGAATGCTGATGGTGTCTTTTCTGAAGCCACAGTACAGCTATAAAGAAATTCTTCTCTCACTGTTTAGATGTCACAGGAACTTTCAGCCATTTGCTATAATCTCTATTTAGTGCAGAAAATATTCAGTTTCTTTCAATGAATGAGGCTTGATTATGTCATCCTTGTTTGGAAACAGATATTACCTTTATTAAAAATAATTGTTAACATTTTCAAGGATTTAAAAGTCAACTTTTGTGCTGCTTTTTGGTGTTTTTTAGTGGACATTCTGTTAGTCTTTAATCCAACCCTGAAATTCTAACTCCAGCTGGAAATCCTGCAGCCTTTTACAACAACATGTGCATATGTTTGAGTTCCTTGTCTGTGAGCACAACTCTTCTAAGGCACAAGCGAAAGAAGTCAGCATGCATGATATTCCCATTATGGATCACACTTCCTTCTCATCTCAATTTTATTCTGCAATTTACAGTTATGTAGCAAGTTAAAATTATCAATTTTTTTAATATTGATTTATATTGTCTAGGCCCGGGACAGTAGGTAGTCTTCTGGTCCTTGGTTGTGATCTCATAGACCTACGGGTCCCTTCAGATTGAGATTTAACAAGAAATCCAACCATCTTGGACTTGATCCTACTGGAGGTCTTTTCTCCCCTAATGATTCTATGATTAAAAAAATCTTACTGTCCTTAGATTGATTTTAATTTCTATAATTTGAAGGCAAAGCATATTTTACGTGCACATCCATATGTAACTGTCCTTTTCTTCTTTGCTCCTGCCATAGCTGGTCATCCAACATCATCAACGAGACCCTTTTGTTCTATCTCGAAATGCAGCCAGATATCAATGAAATGCCCCTGAAAAACATCAGAAGTGCTGCACTGATCACCTGGATTATCATGGTGGGTCAGCTGTGATGTTACTTGGCCTTAGAAATCACTGTTGTAAGACTGGTGGAACAACACCTGTATAGTGTGGGGTTTAGGATTTTGAGGGATATAAACACTCTGAAAATCAAGGAAGAAAAGAAGAAAGTAAGAGAAAGAAATGAACAGTCCATGGGAGGGCTTTTCACATGTAAATTTTGCCAAAAATATCCTAGAGGCCAACTTTTTACTGGAGTATGCATTCTCTCTGTGAGAGATCACTACCCATTTTAAGATACACAGCAGATAACTATAATGATTTCTATCCTCACCTTGCTAAACTCTGCCGTAATGCAAGCTGCAAAGTTTTAGCTCACAGATCCTGAAGGTTTCCCAATTAAATGGGCATTTCATGGAAATTCTCTGTTTGCAACTAGGGTGGGGTTTTTTTTTGTTATTGTAAGGAATGATTGCATCTTATGTCATGAAATTTGGATCATTATTTGAGAACAAATAGGTGAAAAATTTTTCACACAAGGAACCAAAAATAGCTGTGAGATGCTGGTCTCTTACTGTAGCCTCTTTCTCCTATTAGAGTATTTGACAAGGGATTTTTCAGCAGTGACAGTGCAGGTTCCTTTTCCTAGAGAATTTATTCTGGAGTTGTTAAATAGATGTAAGGCCTGAGCATGATTTGTGTAATTAAGCATTTGAGCAGTTTGGTATTGAAGGATTAAATGATGCAACTGATGTGATACAACCTCCTTCTGCTCCTCTGACAAGGAGTGAACACATTCATGTGACAGGGACCTTGCTCTTGCTCACCTGGAGGGCAAGAGGTCAAGTCTGGGGACTGACATCTGCTTTAAAATGGCTGTGAAAATAATTTCTTTTTTTCTTATGAGAAAAATAGAAGCATCTAGAGCCATTAGTTTGTTAAGCCTCTCATGGCACTGGGAACAGAGACAAATTTTTTGGCGATCACTTGGGATTTTCTTTTTCAGTGCCTCTCCCCATTTTCCCATCCCACTTTGATGGACATTTCACTGGCTCGGGAATCTAAAGCAATTCCAGACAGATCAATTCCTGCTATTTTTAAAAGCTTGACTGTCTATGCTGGTGTCTCCTCTCATATATTTGACTTGGCTTGTAACGAAAAATACACGTGCTTTTGTGAATAAAAAAGTCCAGAGCTTGTGGGGAAAGTTAAAAAACACACCAAAGGATTGACTGGCTAAACTTCATGCTAGAAAATCATTCTGTGCTCACCTCTTACTGTTAATGGCCTCAGCATTTTGGAAAACAGGTCATGGTATTTTTCTCTTATTTGTTTGTGCCTGCAATGGCTAAATTTTTATTTGAGTGCAAATAGTGTATTTTAAAGTCAGCAATCATTCAGTGAAAGGGAAGTTTTTAATACGTGCAAGTCATTTTGCTAGAGTTGAGGATGAAGCCTTCCTTGCTGGTGTAACTCCTGGTGCACTTCTCTTTCCTAGGGGGTTCTTAATCCCATGCAGGGCTTTCTCTTCACATTAGCTTTCTATGGCTGGACAGGATGGAGAGTGGACCTGAAATGGCGAAAGAGAGAAATACCCTGGGAATCTATGTCCTCGTCAACTGTGGGGGAAAATGCCTATCCCTCACCAGTGAACTACCAAAGCAACATCCATGACTCCAAGAAGATCTCGACAACCGACAGCCAGCAGACCGATGAGGCCATAAGCATGTTGTCTGAATGTAACACCAGCAGTGACGAGAGATTAACCAGAAGCTCTCCCATCTACCAGGGCTGGTAGTTCCTATGTGCAGAGCTGGATCCCACTTTTCCTGGATCTAACTTTTCACATTGTCAATACTCACAAAACCACGTCAATGTGTGAATCATTGCGTATTCTGGAATTAGGTTTGTGCTCAGCGCCTTGATGTCATTTCATGTAACTTGTGACACTGGGTGTGAGACAGAGAGAGAAGGTCATCATCTACCTTCTAAAACATGTATAAAGGCTTGAACCTTTTTCAGCAGGAGTATATCTCTGCAATGGTATTTGTTACTTATGATTGATTTTCATTCATTTTCTTCCAGTCTCTCTTGTAACCTCCTTATGGTAGAAGAGTCTTTTGTTTTAATAAATGGACTATTCATATGTTGAGTTTTTAAATGTGTTGCCTTGCTTGTCTTGCTCTGCATAAAATTCCTCACCCAGAATGACAGATCTAGGATTTCTGAGGCGCCATCATTTCCAGCCTTTACAGTCTGGTAAAGCATTAGTGACAGCAGACTCTGACTTCAGCACAAATATTTCCTGTTTGTGTTGACTCTCACTCACACAGTCTTCTTTTAGCTTCTGTAGGTGAATTTTTGGTGTGGTTTTATCCAGGGAGCTGAAAGGGTTTGTTTAAAAAAAATGAGCCCAGCACAGGCTCCACAAACACTTCAGAACAAAGATTCCAGTTCATGCCAGGTTAAATTAAAAATAAGCCCTCCAACTATTTTTTAGTACGGGTTCAGTCTGATCTTTATGTGTACTTACCTAACAGGACAGTGGCTACTGGGGCAGGTGCATTAAGAGACAAGATTTGCATAAACCACTTCCATGGCCTGAGTGCTCATCTAAAACAGAACAAATAGAATCAATAACCCCTTCTCTGAGGAGTACTCAGAGAAGTGCTGAATGAAGAGACATCAAATCCATTTTCCTTATCCCCTCAGATACACATGTTTTTGTGCAGTGCCCCAGGTACCTACATCCAAACAATTCCCCAGACTGGCTGAAAGTTAAGAAACAATGATGACTGTGTTTACCCTAAGCTTTTGACTTCATACCAAAAATAGCAGTAATCTGATTTGCCTGGTTGTGCTGGAAGCAGTTTACAGCACAGTTTACTGATGGCATGGTGGAAGCCCCCTGAGCCCAAGTAATCACCCTCCTCTTCTTCATCATGTGATCAGGCCTGCTCACATCCACTTTGGCTGAACTGTCTTGGCTGTTTCCACCTTTCATTTCCAACACAATTCAGTTTCAGCTATTGTAAAAAAAAAAAAATTATAATAATAAAAATTAAAGGCAGCTGAAAGGTTAATGCAAAAATAACATGAATAACTTCCTGGGTTACTCAGGGGAGTCTCGGGAAGGCTAGAAATTCAGGATCAGCAGAAACAATACTGAAAAATACTGATTGGCTAATTAAAATAAATCGCTTCTTGAGCTAATTGTTTGTTACAAAGGTGTTAAACAATGATTGGACTGCTATTTAGGCAGATCGTTACAGAGCTGTGCTTGGTTTGTAGCAAGTCTTTAACATTGTGCCCTTTGGAAACCTTCGTGGCTTTATGGCTTTTTATTGCTGCTCTCCTTGTCAGAACTACTGGCAGATCACCAGACCCTTTCTTTTAATCACAGTCATTTGTTACCTACCAAAGTATGAAAAGACAGCACACTTATGAGCAGATTATACTGAGCCTTTTGAAACAGAGACAATTTTTCAGTGCAATTCTCATCACAACTGGGGTCAAAAGAGCAGGAAAAAGGTGGAGGTGGATTTGTTAGTAAACCTTTTCATCTGCTGTGGTGTGGACCAAGCTGCAAAACCTTAAACCAAAATAAACAGTCTCTGCCTTCACTGGAACAATTATGTGGCATGAAAGCACTAGGGAGGTGACAGGCTGTAGCAAGAGCCTGTGATATGACTGAATGACTAATCCCTCCCTCCCTTCCCTGCCCCAGGGCATTTGTGTGGACCAGGGACAGAGGGGATGCCCCAGTCCTGGCCCCCAAAGCTGTGAGCAGCCCCTGAGCAGCGCCAGGTGTCTGCTGGCACTGGAGCACTCCTGCTCTGGGACAGCCTTCTGCAAGGGCCAGGCTTTTCTCCTCTCCTTTTCTTGTTCTTTCAAGGCTGTTGGTGGGGTGGTTATGGTGTGTCTGTGTATCAGTTATCTATGGGATGTCATCAGGAAAAATTAGGACTTATCTGAGAGCCTAAGAAAGAAAACTGACCTAATTTTGACCTATCTAGAAATTGATATGGGGCATTGCAGAGCACACTGACAGTGGGTTTTGACTTGCTGAAGAATGTGAGGAGAGTCTACTTACCTGCTGTTCCTAGCCTCCAGTGGATGTTCAGGAGGCATTCCTTCACAGCTTAAAATTGGATGAGAATTGATTCTACTCATGTGTAACCATGGCCACATTTGATTTCACCTTACACAAACCTTGTCGTTGCTTCACTATTCAACAAATCAGCAAAGCATTGCCTTCTTCAAGGATTGCAGCAGATTGCCCTCCCTTCCCTCCAGGAATGTATTTTTGAGGTCCATCTCCTGACTGTCCCCACTCCATGTGCTTGCTGCCTGCATGTGAGGGAGCAGCCTCAGGCCACCACAGCCAGCTTCATGTTGAGAGACACAGTGTCCTCCAAGGGTCAGCCAGGGCAAGCTACAGACACCACATCCTGGACAGCCCAGCTCTGACACCAACACCACCACTGCCTTTCTAGGTGTGCCACCCACTGCTGAGAGACCCTTGTGCTTATCAGCACACAGAAACACATCCTAGCTTTCATTCTGACAATGATTTCTCTGGCATGCATATTTGTTTTCTAAGATGAGCTTCAAACATGGCTTGGGCTAACAAGTGACTGCTCTTGTCTGTTCTGAAGTCCATTGGTGCAGTCTCTGGTCTCCATCTCACTGTGGGAGGGACTCACTCCCAGTCCTTGAGCAGGAGGGCAGCTGCTCCTCGGGAACAGCAAGGTGTGACTCAGAGCAGAGGTAAACAGAAGTAAAACTGGATCAGATACTGTCTAATAAAATACATGTAGCTAAAGTGTTGTTTCATGAGTACAGCAGTTGTCAACTATAGTTTCTCATATTTTGGGTGTATGTAGAGCACTAAAAAAATACTAATTAAGGCCTTCCTGAATTTATCAAAGGGAAAAAAATGTTAATTAGAATAAAAAGATAGCTGAATCTATGCACTGAAATATAATTAGTGTAGTTGAATCACACAGAGAGGATATCAATACATACAGGGTGATATTGTCTCCATTAAACACTTTCCTGGCCTCCCAGTCAGCTTATCAAATCCACCCACACAGTAAGCTCTCTCTGTATTCACCAGCACTTATTTTTAAGCACTCTGTATTTGACCTGCCAGCCTCATACATTTAATTACTATTTTATTTGGCCAGATGTTCAGGCTAATTGCAAAGCTGAAATATGAGCGCTAATAAAAAAATAAACAATATGAATAGGCAGATTTCTTGCATACCACAGTTCTGCATTTATGAGGTGCACCACATGTCTGAGTAATAAAATCCTAACTACATCTCTCACTAAGCCCTTCCTGTAGACCAAATACATGGAGCTAGAAAGTGAAATGTTAAATGTGATCCCCCCCATCCCCTGGATTACCATACTTGACTTATACTTCAGTGTTTCCCTCTGTGTTTCCATGATAATAAGTTATCTGATCTCCAAAAATTTTTAAAATTTTTATGGAATCTCAAGTTTACAGTAGTCCCAGAGGAAGATCACTAAACCACATGGTAGTTGACATAAGACAGGTCAGATGATGTCTGGCCATTAATTTTTTAAGGAACAGACATGCACACGTGTGGACATTGAAGCTGGCAGTGAAGAAGATGCAATCTTACTGAAAGGAAAGTAGGGAACAGAGTCCAGTCCAGGAATGCAGGCATGAATCTGTTTTCCTGGTTAATATTCCCTAGGATGTGCTGTGAGCTGTATGGAAAGCTGGTTCTCTTACTGCACCTTTCTAAGCAAACTCTTAATCATTCAGGGCACTGAAGTCACATGGGGTTTTGTAGGTAAAGCTTTCAAAAGGCTGAGAAAATTCGAGCATGCAGCTAAAGGTGGGAAAGTGATGGGAAGACTGTTTGCTGCTCCAGCATCTCTTGGTTGCTGGGTGTCATCACATTTTTGGGCAGCAAGAAGCTTTTGAAGCTTTCAGGCTTTTCCACAGGGGGCATTTGAGTCCTTGCAAAGCCAGTGCCTGGAGATGAGAAGGCTGGCAAGGTGGTGGCCACTATTGCCCTGGCACTATGGCCTCCTTGCTCTGTCCTGTGGCATGTGGCAGTGCCAAGGGCACCGTGGGTCTCTTTGTGGTGTCACATTGGGATGAAATTCCAGATTCTGCCCTCAATTCTATGGGGAGGAAATTGGGTCTTAAGGGGTGGAGAAGAGCTGTGAGGGATTGGGATGTGCTCCTTCCTCTGGGGAGTGGGACACTGGCAAGTCTGTTAACAAAGACAACCTTTGTTGATGAAGCCCTGTCCTGTCCTAGTTTTCCACCAGCCTTTCCATAGCTGAGAGGGACTCAGAGGGTAAATGGAGGCCTTGGATCCTTGCCCTCCAGTTGATCCCACAGAGGTACCCACCCACTTGAGCATCTGTGAACCTCCTGGAAAGTCTTGAGAATGGGGAGAACCGATCACACTGTGGGTGTTACTGAGCTGGAAAAGGCACATTTTAAACACATGAGTGCAAAACAACGTGGTGGGGTTGGCTTTGTGCAGTGTGAGGAGCCAGCTGTGTTGGGTGGGGTGTCCTTGCAGCCTCCCTCAGCCTCCTCCTGCCTCAGAGGGCACCACGACTCAGGACAGCAGGAAAACACTGGCAGCCATTCATTGCAGCTGTAGCCACATGACAGCATCTGCTCCTGCTTTGCTGCTACAGCAGATCTTGAGTGAATTTCCTGGAGGAAAAGAAAAAAAAAGGCAACAACACAAGTCCCTCCTTAGGCAAAAGCACTCAACTGAGCACCACATTTTATGTGGCAATGAAAGTCCTTCCACCCTGCCTCTGGTCATGTGGCAGCATGTGACAGGGAGCACAGCATTCTTTTCACCAGCCCTTTCCTCAAGGCACCAGACTTGGCTTGCCAAGGATCAGAAGCATTCCCCCAGCCACACTAAGTGCTCTGGGTAACAACTAGCTCTGCTAATGCCCCATGTCAGGCAGTCAGCCATTCCCTAGGAATGCAATCACACCCAGAACAATACAGGGGAGGCTAGATAAGGCAGCTTTTTCCTTAATTCCCAGGGGTTATTTTATAGTCTGAAAGCTGATATATCCAGATTCTTTCAAGTTAATAACTGAATTTAAAATAAAAAAAAAGTCTACCTTAGCAAAATAAATTTTGCCAAAGACAAGACACATTTTTATAAGCATCTTCAAGTGTGAGAGAGGTCTTTCACCCTTGTTTGCTGGGCTCTGTCACTAGTGAGTTCCATCACTTCACTGGGAATGGGGCCAATGTTGAGTAACTGGAAACCTGGGAAAGGCATGAATGGGTGAGCTGAAGACAGAGGCAGCCACAGGCTCCACAAGGAGAATCGTTCTGCTCTTCCAGATGTCTTTGTCATCTCACAGGGAATGGGGCAGTGGGAGCTGTTGCTCCTGCCTGAGCTGCTGCCCCTCCACTGTGCCCACAGAATTAATTCTTCACTGGGCCAAAAGAAAGGAAAAATACAAGAAATACTGGCCTTGGTGCTAGGAGACCCCCTGCTCCAGTTTGGCAGTATTTTTACAGGGGAAGCCCAGGGAGCTACAGCCCCTTGCTCAGGGCTCCCAGTGGGGCTGGGAAAGATGTCTGGGTGCTGCCTGCCCCTGGCATCCTGTCAGCAGAGCTGCTTGAGCACCAGCCTGCTAGCTTTGGGTCTGTAAAACCTTAAAAAATGTTTGTTTGTTTGTTTGTTTTTTCATGGCAACATCCTCAAATATTAGCTTTATTGGTACATTACTGGGAGACAAAAATTGCATGTACTGTCTTCATTTATTTTGTGAAGATATCATACTGTAGATAGCCACTTAATGGATTCACGTTATTCCAGATAAATCATACCTATGAAATTGTGGGCTGGCCTCTTGCCTTGCTTCTGCAGACACTTGTGAAAGGGACTGATAAATATTCAGGTACAACTACACAAAATCTCAGATGTCAGAGCACACCTGCATCACAACACACACATATAAGCACTCCCTAGGTTTTAAATTCATAGAAACATAGTTTCTGCTGATGGGTAAACAATACTTTAATTGGTTTTGTTTTAGAATATTTTGTTTTTCTTCTCCAAATGTTATTGTATTTTATTAAAAACAAGCACACCAGAAGATACTACCTGAAGTGATGAACAAATATTCTGTTTAAGAAAAATTTTCACATTCAGTTCACTGCTCCAAAATATCTTTCAAACACACCATCACAAATTCCAGCAACATTTTCTCATAAAATTGCCAGTGCTTTGCCTTCTCTATTTTTTTTTCAGGGCTGTTTTCCAGTTGGGGTGTTTGGTTGGTTTTGTTTTATTTCAACCAACTAAAGAAATTATTTACTGCATGAGCCTCCAAGAGGCCACTATATAGTATTTGCTTGAGACAGGCAAGTCCAAATGGAGCTTCCATTTCAGAAAAAAATCCAGATACAAAGCACTTGCTGGTTAATGGTATCTTCCTCAGCCCAAAGCATGCAGGGTATATAACATGGAGAAAGAACATATTAATGAATTAGGCCAAAATAGTACAGGAGAAAGTAAGACAGCATTCATTCTCTCAAATTATTTTGGCAGCTGATGAGCTTATCATTCCACCAAAGGAGGAATGAGCATCAACCCTTTTGTGGTTCAGACTTGGGAAGGAGTGGTTCAAGTGGCAGTATATAAAAAAATTAAATTTCTTCTTTTCTGCTAGGAGTGCTACTGTTCAATTCCTACTGGAATAGACTTGGCTCAAGAAACAGATTGGGCTGTTGGTGGCTGTTTTCAAAGTAAAAGTTTTGTAAGGTTTGGTGATAAAAGCTGTGGGACAAATTCTCAGCTTAGAGCTGTGCACAGACTAGTCCCTCTCTCCCCACCAGCTTGCTTCTCTGTCATTGCAGAAACCAAAAACCAGGCAGAAATGTGTTATTTTGTACAGACCGAAATGCTGAGTTTTTATTGATAAGGGGTCTCCAGTGATGTATGCAGTACACCACTGTACAGTGATGAGAAGTACTGTTTTTTTCCTATACCAACACCTTCAATTTCCAAATTTGCATCTGGAGAAATGCACCTCAATTTATTAATCTTTTGCAGAGCATTTTTTAAAATTTACTTTGTACCAACACGTTTTTTACCACTATATATAGGAGATCTACGATTTTCTCTTAAAAACTCATGTTGCCTGTACGTGACTAGATTTTTATAGCTCTTACTACAATCTTCATCAATGTCTCTGAACTGAAGCAGACCTAAGCCAGGATGCCACTCTAAATGTTGGTGGATTAGAAAGGTTACATTTTTAAAGATTGCTTTGATATGTATTCTTTGATCAAGTCATGAGACCCGGACCTTTAATGGGGATATTAAAAAAAAAAAAGGATGTCTGTGTGAACTGACTGAAGCACAGGCTCTCGGCCTTTGTCATCCTCTGTGGAGGAAGGTGAGTGGTGAATGATTAGACACGGTCATTTCATTGCACGCAAATTTCTCATGATTCTCCCCAAACCAGCCTCTGGGAAAGAAGCTGACAAGCAGCCACTGTCCAGGGCTTCAAGGAAGGAAACACCATGCTGAGGGCTTTTCCCATCAGATCTCTGTCTTGGCAGTCTGGGCTGCCTGTCACGTGAAAAGGGGAGATTTTCTCAAACCCTTAATGTTTGCTTACTCTGTCAATGTCCTTGAAGGACTCACATTAACAGATTACAGAATAATACTCTTTATTAATGAAGCTATGACAGGTCAGGGTTCAAGGATTGCTGGGGATAGTGTGTGACTGAAAAAATATATCTAAAGCAACATATAATTCAAAGCAACAGTGACAAGCTCCAATCCTAACAAAACTTAACTCGAGAAAATCATTCCATGCACATGGAATACAGGACATTGCCCAACAGGTGTCCCCCGTGGGGGAGAAGAATGTTCACCCCATCAACTGAGCCCAGAAGTCACTCTGGAGACTTCCCTGACTTCTTCCCATTCTTAACTTACTTTTACACTATTTCTTTATATTTAGGTGGAGATGGAGTGACTTAAGCCACACACCTCACTCACTGAGGGGTGGTGGGACCTTGGGGGTGGGTATGTCAGCAGAGTACCTTGGGATGGGGATGTGTCAGTCCCTGGAGAGGGATTTTGTCATGGTTACTAATTCAAGGGCTTTTTTATCTCCCTTGTTTTCCAGGTGCTATGCAGCTTTTCAGCTAGGAAGTACCACCGAGTTCCCTTCTCTGCAAAGGTTTGGCCAAATCCTGGCTGTGGCCTCTTCTTTGCTCCATGCTCTGTTTAGTGCCCCTTAGACCGTGTTGTGTGTAGGAGATCAGATATGCTCACCACGCTCATTCCAGGGAGCAGCAGCTGTATTTTCCCTGTAACTTCTGCACTGTCTTCTTTTTACCCTCAGTCATCTCCCCACAGTTCCCTCACTGACAGTACTCTCTGCAGGCACTCGACAACTTCTTCAGTCCAGCTGCCAGGACACCATGATTGTAAGGATTGCAGGATGTCTCAAATGCCCTCCTAAGGGTCTGGCATTTCTGTCTTTCTTGTCAAGAAAATATTCAGAATTTTTCAGGAACTGCAACACAACATTTAGGGATGCGATGCTCACTTGACACTACGGATTCTCACAAGCCTAGAGAGGTAATTCTCAGTTTTGGAACTGCAAAATGGCAGTCCTTTGCAGCCAAATCCATTTTTGTCTGTTGTGCATTTGACTGTGATGAATTACTCTAGTGAAGGACAAGGATGTCAACTTTGTCCCAGTATTTAATGGGAAGGATAGCAAAGTGATGAGCAGAATCTTTTTTTGATCTCTTCTATTGAAATAATGACTAATGAATCACATGGTGAAGTCAAGGCTTCTTCTTTGAAGGTAAAAGATGTTAGACATTGCAGCCATGAAAGAGGATATAGCTGCTTTCCTGCAACTATTAGGTTTTGTATTCTTTTGGTTTTTTGAGTATATTCAAAAGGAAGTGGAAAAAACCCCTATCTCTAAGGAAACAAAAGATCTTCCTTCCTATTGGGAAAGGAGTCAGCAATGATGATAAATTCCTTGCCAAGTGAGTAATTTCTTCCCTTAAAAGACTTCAAAGCTTTAAAAATTATTTTTTATACCATAGAGCTTCAATATGAAATTGTATGTGCTCTTACTGGTCAACGCTGATCTCACCCTTGGCCAGAAATGACACACAGAATGATGGCAGGGAAAGGAGTTGTTTTGAGCGAGATGCTGCAATATTACATCTTCCCAGAATAGCTCTAAAAGCACCCTTAATTGTACTGCACACTGACAGAAGTGGAAGCAAGTGTTTAGGACTGCTCAATGCTTCCAGTCTTAGTTGTCACATAATTTTCAGGCTAAGTAAATATATATAGAGAGGATAAATGCAGGAAAACTAAACTACAGTTTTAGCTTGACACTCGTACATTGTCTGAAAACATGCTTGAAAAATAACATGACTAAAAATAGGACCATGACATAGCATTTATTTAAGAAGCAGGTAAAGTGAGAACTTTATATAGCACTACCCCTGAAGCTCCAGCCCCACTGTAGCCATCTCCTTAGCTCTCATAGTTTTTATTTTGAGAAGCTGTTTTGAAGATATAAGTGCTGAGCAGATGTCAGAACATGAACTGATACAAGTGTCATGAAACTGCACTGCATTCTCTTTTTTTGAACTATGATGTGTTGAGGTGCTTATCATCAGCACACTGGCTTTTCTAGCCCCTCTGTCTTTCCAAATGTAATATATTAATCCTAACTTGATGCTCGGGGTCCTTAAACACCTCAGAACTAGATGATGTGACACACAGGACTGTTTTTGTTCTGAGCACTAATTCCTTTTGAAGGCTTTGGACAATCAGCCTTAGCTCAGGTCAATGGTTCAGCCTCTTACATGGTCACAAAGCAAGAACCCCTTTTCATGCTGAATCCCTCCAAGTACCATGGAAACCATTTGGAGGAATAAAACCCAACCAAAATCTACCAACATTCAGCCTGTTAATGCCAAGCAATCCCCTCCCCTTGCATCCTTTCAGGTCAGTGCCTTAAGCACTAGGCAGAGAAAGGAGCCCATGGGAGCTCCTGACACAGGGGATGACTGTGACAACTTCAGAATATTCCACTCATGTGAAGTTCTTCAAAAACTTCCAACTGCTTAAGCAAGGTTGAATTTTAGCCTGGGTAACTTAAAGAAAAATTAACAATTTACCTTGACCAGAACTAGAGTTCAATTTATTTTATATGGAGAAATGTCCTTTTAAGGAAACTTATTTGAAGGAAACTTTAAGAAGTACTTCAACCCAATTTTACTCAAACTGGTTCCTTACCAGCTGTATAAATTTCCAATAAATACAGCATGGGAGGAAATAAAATCAAACAGTAAACGTGTGATGGGAGAAGCCATAAAGGTGACCTGATTCAGAGAGAAAAAGTACTCAACAGGAGAAGTCTGCCAAAATCCTGGGAGAGAAATTACCAGAGATTGTGAGCCTGGGGACCAGAAGCATTCTTGAGACGTGCAGCCAGCATCTTTGAAATGCAGCTGGGTACCAGAGACATCCTGACCTACCCTCAGAAAGTGCAAGTCCAAGTAATAGTAACATCATCTGAAAAGCTGAAAAATAGTCTGGAAAAAGGGGTAACATCCTGAGAAAGAATGCATTGGTAACTTCCACTGGCTGTTTCAACTGCAAGAGCAGAAGTTCCAAAATAGAACTGAAATCATAATCTGTTGGGTGTCCCAGGTGAAAACCAGAAATTAACTGCATCCACTGGCTGCTCAAAGTGGTGGTGTCCTGAACCCTCTTATGTCTCTATGATAGAGATGATTTTCTATCCAAACCAGCTTCTCTTTCTCTTCCTGCAGTGCACATCCTTGTCCTTTTCCTACACAGGTCTGCAAGACCTTGGACCATCGTTGGGGAAGCCTTGCTGACTCCAAACTCTGTGACATGGATTGCACCTGAAGGGAGATCCTGCCTGTTGTTCTACTGCTCCCTCACTCAGCCCAAGTCTGGGGCTGGCCTCTTTTATCCTCCCACCTCTGGGATGGCTGGGCCCCTTCTGAGACCTACAGCTTGGTGTCTTGTCTGCACATGAAATTAACTTATCCAAAGTGTATCTGCTGCTGTATAACTGCCAAGTTTCAGTAGTAACAACTTAGTTGTAACCTGCAATATATAAATAAATACATACATACATATATACATACACACTTGCTAAAACTATTGGGTGCTGCTGTATTTGATTGTTGCTATAAATTTATTGCTGCTGTATCACTGATTGTTGCTATACCAGTGCTGCAGATATTACTCTGTAATATATATATATATATATATATATATTTGCTTTATTATAGGTGTACTTGCTAATGGTGAGTTGTGGTGTTTGTGGTAATCTGTAATAAAGTAAAGAAAAGTAGAGGCTAAAGTGTCCATGCCCTGTGTACTACAAAATCCTATGAACCCATGGTCAAGGTCTTTAAACACCCACAGGCCAGTGACACCAAATCACAACTTAAGCTGTGACACCGCATCACAATTTTAGTCACTCAACCCCAGTTCTTACGTAAAGGATGCAAAACAGCCAGAAAGAAGAAGGAACAACACGCACAGAATTCTCTAATATCAAAATATAGCAATTTATTCAAGACACTGAATATGATCTGTTGATTCTCTCCTTAAAACAAATGAGCTACAATACACAAGGTGAATTTGAAGAAAGTGTGGGTGGGGGAGAAACAAAATAAGGGTTGATGTTGTTTCAACAGAACCTGGGAAATGCTTAAATGAGAACCAAGTCTGGCTGCAAGTCTGACACAGACAATAAAAACTGCAGAAGCCAGAATTCAGAATTTCAGTGAGTGGCTGAAAGAACATTTCTGCAATTGACAAAGAACCACATCTTTTAAAAAGGCAGTAAGAGGAAAAAAAAGGAGGAAAATTAAAAAGGGAAAAAGAAAAAGAAACCCAAAAACAAAGCAGACCCTTACATTTGACAAAGTGCACTTCACTTGGCTCTAAAATTAGCTATTTTTGTCTTTTTTTTTTTTAAACAAATTAAAAGGAAATTTCTAAGATGTAGCATGGGGTTAATGTGTGTATAACCCTGTAAGTCAGGTCCTTTATTGCCCCATAAGGGACCCAGTGTTTCCTACATAAAAGATTCAGTATCCTTCTAACCCACAGAATATAGTGGTTTTTCAGAAACTGGGTTTTTTTCACTCCCAGGCCAGTTCCAGACAGCCAGCAATAATAAAAATCCAGCAAGTCTCTGGATGGTTTCACAATCCTGTTTGGTCACTTAGGTTTTTCCATTTCTCTTCTGTTACAAAGAACTCTAAACAAAATTCTAGGAAGAAATGTAACGAAGTCCCCTGGGCTGTTGCTTTGTGCAGCTCTGTTGCAGGGGAGTCACGGAGAGGCTGTGCCAGCTTGGGAACGCGCCGCTGCTGGAGGGGAGGGAGAGCTCCCAGGAGCTCCCAGGAGCACAGTGCTGCAGGTCTGGGCTGAGACACCCACCCTGAACTACAGCCTGGAAAAGGCTCTCTCCCCACACTGTTCATGTCCTGAAGAAACCATGTCCTTAGGTCAAGATTTACCTTTGCAACTACATTCCCTGCCTTCCTTAACAGCTCTCATTTCAGTTGAAAACTAGCTACAGAAGATGCTACCACAGCATCTTTCCTGTTTTTAGGATTTTGTGGAAGGTAAGAAAAGCAAATTTTCTTAGCTCTTCACATACACTGCTTTTAACTCTGATGGTCCATATAGAAAACTTTCTCACACATGAGCTTTGCAAACCAATTGATACTCAAATTTTGTTTCTCTTGGCTTCTTACCTCCATGTAGGCAAGCAAAGTTGTGTTCTGACAAATTAAAAAAAATGGAAAAAAAGGAATAGGTGTCACGGACACTGCCCTGTTATCTACAGTAGCTATCCTGGGAACAACTATGAAGCACGGGCCATGGAGCCAGCCAGTCATGGAGCACTGAGCAAATTAATCTCTTCAAGTCCTGAGGTCTGGCCTATTCAGGTGTCACTCAAGGGACAGAGGCAAGGCCAGAGCCCCACCAGTGTTGCCCTCCCACAGACCGGCAACTTCTGCTTGTTATTCTCAGAAATGCCCCCAAAAGCAGCGTAGGAATTTAACCGTTTACATGCAGTGACTGCAATCAAATCATTGTCCCAACAACGCGTCATAAAACCACACTGCACTTCTGTATTCAAGTTCAAGACTCTTTGAGCAAGTCCTCTTTTTTTCAAAAAAAGTAGTGACTTTAAATTAGCAGGTACATGTGGTTATTAGAAAAGAGTGCAAAACTGCCACATGGTGATCCACAGCCACGCTCTTGGTGCAAAAAACTAAAACCAGCACATAAAAGCATTTAACACCAAAAATAATCCTCGATACTGCCTGGC
Organism: Euphonia xanthogaster; assembly: GCA_034509185.1. NCBI lineage: Eukaryota > Metazoa > Chordata > Aves > Passeriformes > Fringillidae > Euphonia > Euphonia xanthogaster. The sequence continues at coordinate 95,140,378 of JAYDZK010000001.1, read as the reverse complement.
ATCCAATTATTTGAGATAAATTACAAACAAGCTTAACTATCACTAGGAACCATAATTCCACATAACTGTTTTCAGCTCAGGACTAATACTTTTAGCAGTTACTTCTTTCTATTATTTTCTCCTTTCCCAAGGTCTATCTTTAAGAAACGCAGCTGAAGCTGGCAGTGCCTAGTTCCACTCAAAGGACTAAGATCCCCTACAGATGCAAGCATTCAGAGAAGAAAACCCCAGAGAAAAGATGATGTTCAGATTCCACGATGATGCCTGGGAGCTCAGCTGGTCTCAAACCACCAGTTCAGCCCGAGGGCTCTGGATTTGCTCAGATCAAATCACACCTCCAGCAGCTGTGGTCAAACCACGGGGACAATGCTGTGTTACAGAGACTTTGGGCCACAAGGTTCTACATTTGTTAAAAGGTTTGTGGCCTGTTTAGTCTCTCCTACAGATCCTAGCCTAGGCTGTAGAGAAGACACCTGCATGACTCAGCCAGTTCTGAGGATCTAAGTCACGCCTGACACCACACCAAGGCTGCCTTACAGATTACAGCACTTTCAGTAAACTCTGCCTATGTGCCCTTTGCATTTGTCATTTCCTCAATTAGAGCAGTGCAGTCTGCAGCTGGTATCTGTGCAGCAAGGAAATCTTGTCCAAAGTGGATTGGTGGTGCTTTGGAACTCTCCATTGTTGTTCTGATCATTTCACCCCTACAACTTTACAGTGGTTTACACATTGAGATGGAACTTACATAGGATGTCATAACCTAATGAATTCACTGCTCCTGAGCACCACACTGAGGACACCCTCGAGGCCAAACCTGTCTGGGCAGACAGTGAGCCTCCAAGTGCAGACCCAGAGCTTTCCCTGCAGGATGCAGCACACACGCGGTGACAGCAGCACCACGCACTGCAACGGCAGAGCCTTCTTGCTGTGTGTGATCCATGGATGGACAGGAGCTTGGTGAGAGTCCATTCTTCAACAGTGACAGATGCAGTCAATATATTTCAGTTCACCTGGTCTCATTACGTCAGTGGTAAAGCCCCACTGACTGACTGGAATAATGAATAGTGGAAGACAGCACTGCTCAGCAAGGCCACAGGCAGCAAAACCCACATTCTGTCAAAATCTGAACTATCTCTAGAGGAAAGAAGGTACACAAGCATTTTCTCCCGGTTACTGAAAACAAACAAAAGTACAGACTAGAGAAAATGAATGTTATAGTTATAGTCTCAGGCTTCTGAATCTCTTTGAATAAGTTTACATCATGAAACAGCCATAAAAAAATGGAATGAGACTATGTAAATGGCTGGCTGCTGGAAAAGGACTTTAGTAAAGGACTGGTATTTCTTGTATCAAACACCATTTTTTCTTACAGCACTTTCTGAGAGAGGAGAGAAAAAGGATACTGCGCCTTTCATGTTCCCTGGACTCTGTGTCATTCTTTTTGCTTGAATTACACAACTGGTCTACATTTTGTGGCCATTTTAGGCTTTTAAAACTGTTTAACATAAAAAATATTTTTTTTTCAAAAATACACTGGGTTCTTTCTGTTAAAAGTCATCTTTCTCCTGTAAAAATCTTCCCCAGCACTGCATTCTTATATAAAGCACTTATTACACAATTTGCTGAAAGTGCCCTTGAGACGCTAAGATCTGAAGCATGGAGGATTTTTTTTTCTTTTAAATGGAGAGAAAGAAAGAAAAAAGAAAGTTACAGAAGAGAGGAGAAGCAGTCTGTCAAAAATTTTCATTGTCATGTCCACCTGGCTGCATCTACTATGGGCATACAGGGAAAAGAAAAAAAAAAGGGGGCAAAAAGAAAGAGAAAAAAAAGGAAGGAAAAGCTGGGAGTGGAAGGGAGAAATAAAAGGAAAACAAAAGTTTCATCCTAAGCCTGGGATCCTCCAGGCTGCAATATTCCAGCTGATAGAAAAACCACTGAACAAAAAAAGTAGTCTAGAAAATAGAAAGTGTTGTGATTACAAAGTTGAGCATTTCATCAGTACAAACTGGTCTTTGAACGTCCTTTGGGAGAGCAACTGTAGTGTCCAAATTGGAAGGAAAAAATACAACACCGCATGGAGGAGGATTTTTTTCCCTTTTGGTTTATCACAGCATTTTTCTTTTTTTTTTCTTTTTTTTTTTTTTCCTTTTTATTAATTTTTTTTGGCACAGCTTTTTTTTTCCCCAGCCATCAGAGCAAGTTCTCAGATGCAAACCAAACAGTGCAATGCCTAGCTGGTGGCTTCATGCTTCCAAGGCTGAATGTTCCAGGTGGAAACCATTCCCTCCCCCTCTGAAGTGACTGCGTTTTTACTCCTTGATGAAGGTTATGGACAAAATACAAGTCACCTGTGGCCAGGGAGAGTCGGTTTCACGGTACACTCTAACTTTGTTCAAGTTTGTACAGTTCTGGAGCTGTTAAGAATAGTTTTGAAGAGTGCTTCTCCCCACACATTCACTGCTGGTCCATTTGAAATTTCTTCTAAAACATTTCACTTTTACTTCCGCAGATCTAGAACACAAACCTGTGGAGAGAAGAGCCCGTGTTAAGAACATTTGTGAAGGTGATGTGGAAATGCCATTCATGCACCCTGTACACAGGTGGACCAGCCAGCCGGATGTTACACTTCCCAGCTTCAAATCAGCACACAAGTAAAGGGAGAAAGGCAGAAAGCCCAAGTGAAACCCACACATTTAACACTTAGCTGGGCTTTCACTGGTTTATAAACAAACATTTTGGTGGCACATCTCAAAAGATTATGGGATCTATTCAGTTCCCTAAATACCATGTCCACTTCCACTTCTGAAATACATCCAGAACAGACGCAGGCTTGGCAAGCATGACAGTGGACATGTGCCCATTTGGAGCAGCTGTTGGGAGGCAGGCACGGCACTGTCTGAGATGGCACAACTAAGCTCAAACAACTGAATCATGTCATAGGTGTTCCCTTTCTTAAAATCAGTCGAAAAATACTCTCTGAAGTAGTTATGCCAGCCAGCCAGATGTGTCCTGCACAAGCTGATCATGCTACAATTGATTTTTTTAAAAAGTAACATTAACAGCAAAAAAATAGTAAGGAATGATCAGTACCCACGGCAATATTTCTCCTTTACCACACGACAAAATCTTTGGGTATCATGCTGAAAATTTCCTACTTTATCTATTCCTATTCAAAGGAACAGGAATATTCTTCTGTGGAATCAAACTCTGAAAGCCCCAGGGTAACTGTTTGTTACAGAGTTACTGCTGTGATCTGCTCTTCATTAAACCTGACAGACAATGATAGAAACAACACGACTGCTGTTCTTGTCAAATACGTATTTGGAAGGCATTCTCCTCTTCAGGAGTATTCACCTATCCCACAAGCATTCTTCTTTTCCGACAGGAACACCACCTCCTAGTATTCAAAACCTTTCAAAGCAGGAGCATTTTTAATACACTACACAGAGCTACTTATAGCGTCTTGGGCTGCCTGTTGTCTTCGGCTCTGTCCCCAGGAGGCAAATACAGCATCCTGCTTTTTGTTGATGCTCCCAGAAAAGAAATCTCCACCCAACCTTTGCACTGTTTGACGATCCTTACCGATCCGTCTGATGCGCTTGCTCCCACTTTGTCTCCTCTAGCATTCCAGCAGACTTCAAAGATGCCCCCGGTGCCTCTGTAGCTATGTACTAGAGTTCCACTCTACAAAGCAAAAAAGCATGCAGACATTGGATACAGAAGTTCCCCTTCTTTCTCTCTGACATGTGGCACTACGATAAAAGGGGGAGCTATTCAGATCACCCAGCTATGGCCACCTCCATATTGTGATGGAAACTTGTTAGGAAACAGTCAGGAAAGTGGTCCTTGCAATGAAGAGCAACAGGCTCCTCCAGAAACAGCAGGACTCAAGACATCTGTTTTTGACAACTCTGTAACAGTAAAGGCCTGGGGAGTTAGGTTGATGCATTCTTCTCTAAAGTTTGCTGCTAATTCAGGTTGTGAGGTACCAGTATCCAGAATTACATCTGTGGAACTATGACATTCCACTTTTCTCGGGAATATCACCAGTCCCCTGCCTGTATATCTTTGTATCTATAGCTCCTCTTCACAACATCTAAGCAAGGAGCATTGGATTCACAGCTGAACTCAGCTGGTAACTAAATTAAAGTATCCCTTATTTCTAATCTACACCTTTGCTTCACAAAGCTGATGACCCAAAGCAATGTACCTATTTTCATGCATGCTACTTGTTTCAGCATACAAAGCAGAACTGTTCTGGGCAGTCACCTCACTGCACCTGAGTGACTCAACTGCCGTGGATTTGTGCCAGCCAATACAAGCAGGCTCACCCTGGCAGGCAGGTCATGCATGACCTGGGTACACACATGTTCCATTTCAGCTTCTGCTATTAATGTGTCATCTAAACCAGATGTGCTTCTCATGAGGCAAAACAGTACCTGAGTATTCCATATATGGACACATTTGTCAAAGGACCCACTGGCTAGATATTTTCCATCAGGACTAAAAGCTACACTGTAGACAGGCTCTTGATGCTTTGTTAATGTATGGATGCAGACTCCTCGGTCAACGTCCCACAGCCGAACCGTGGAATCAAACGAAGCACTGCAAGAAGCATTCAAACACGAGAATGTAATAATCTGGGTGTTAATCAATTTGTACTGTGATACTGTAGATGTTATAAGAGAATACCACAGGGTTTTTTTTCCCCTTGACTAAGCAAGACATAATGTTTGAAACAGAAAAGCTAAAACGTACCACAGCCTGTGGTACATTTTATATTAAGAACTTTTTATCTGAAGAACTACAGCTGTAGAACTGAATTCTTATATAGGGACCCTTAGGGCCTAAGTGGGTGTGCGCTATGTAGCCCTAAGGCCAAGCTCCCCACTTTTGAGACTCTACCTCCTGTTATTCAGGAAGGTCAAATATATCTTGTCATTAATAGGATAAATGGGTCCAGAGAGATCTTACTCCTAATGGATTCACCCTATGTAATGAACTAGCATTTCATAATTCTCTAGAACTGGGGCTCTTTTCACTTTGTTTCAGTGACATTTTTGCTGCATTCCATTTAAATCCCAAACCGTGGGCTTGGAGAAAGGCATAGGAAATAATTTGCATTAAAAATAATATTAAAAGAATAACTCCAGCAAAGTGAGGTTCTTCCATGTCCACTCCCAGACTAAGGAGTAAAATAAACCAGTTTTGATACAGCTTCTCCCCACACTGCACATGCCATGAGCCGATCTGATAAACCCACTGTACTACCATCAATTGGCACTCCAGAAGTAAATGCATCTCCTAAGCTCAAAGAAGAATTTTGCACAGATGTTCAAGTGGAACTTCAAAGACTATCCAAGCTTTTCTCTATTAGCTAAGAAGGCTACAAAAATTTTCTCTAACTGCCCAGGTGAGTTGCATGACTCCAGTCACAAACCATCCAGCTGCCTGAATCTTGAGAGCACCTGCCTCAAGACTGTCACTCCTAGCAACGCAATGCTGGATGTGAAAGTGCAATGCCAAATTGACAACCATTTTATAGAGGCATGACTCAATTTTCTTTCTTTGTTCCCCTTCTTTTTTCAAATATGAATCCTTTCCCTTTGTAACCATCCTCCTGACTTACATACACAGATACTTTTTAGTGGAATTGTCTGCAGGAAGACTGATGGCAAAGTGACAGTAGGGTTACATGTCAGAAAGATGATCCTTCTTGGCAGGCAAGAAAAAGAGGTATTTTTTACCTTGCTAACATGATGTTGGAGTTTGGGTTGCTGGTGCCTGGTCCTGTAGGGCTCCATTTGATAGTGTAAATCTCTTTGCTGTGAGCCTGAAGATCATGTACACAGGTATCTTGCTTCATACTCCATATCTAAATCAGAGAAATAATGAAGGAGGAAAATGGCAACATTATTCATCTCTTCTCAGCTGAATTAGTTCTACATTATTCTTACCTTTTGCTTATTTGAGATCTTGACTCACCTGAATACAGATAAATATAATTTATTAATGCAGCAATTTGGCACATACATTAAAATAACTCCAGCAGGGAGAAGAGTTACACATTTAATAGTATTTATTCAATAGATAAGAACTAAAGAATTGCTGTACTTCCAAAAGCCTGTAACTATTTTCACGCAGAAGTTTATCTATTTGAAGAAGTTTAACCAGAATTTTATTATACATTGCAACAGCAGTCATTTTAAAGAATGAGAAGAAGATTGCAGTAACTGCTTAGAACACAGCAATTTTCTCTAATGACAGTAAAATTTTCCTTTTCCTCATGAACTCCATTTGTCTCCCCCCTGTTTTTAACAGTATAGAAGATGGAAGACAGTCAGTTGTTTCTGTAGTGTTACATGGCCAAATGCTTCAGTGTAAGATGAAGAATATGCTCAATAGAGATGACAGGTAACCTATTACCTCTTTTTGTCAGCTAACTGAGAAAGTAAGATGAAGGAATTCACAACAGGGAAAATAACTCAAATTTAGTCAGCCAGTTTCAGAGACATATCAAAAATGTAGTAATGCTTTAGCTCAGTTGTTGTTAGTCTGACCATGAGAATGATGTGCTCTTATGCTGAATTCCCATCAGTGTACCTGAGATTGCTTCTGGAAATGCTACACAAAACTCAGCCATGTTCTATGGCTGACAGGCAGCACATTCCAAGAAGTTACAGGAAAAACTTGTGAAAAAAGTTGGAGAGGACTGATTTACAAAGGAAAAGGAAGAAGAATAATGCCTTAATTTGGAGCATTTGTTGTCTCTGTCACAGAAAGTTTTCATAAACAGGTGAGGCCAGGGATGGCAAACCACTAGGTCTTGTGCCAAATTCAGTGGTCAGGAACTTGAACTGGTAACAACACTGAACCATAGTGGCTTTTAAAACACAACATGAAACTGGGCACCAAAAAGATGTGTCACCACTGGGTCAAGATGTTTAAGTAGAGCAAGAACAGTTATGCAATAGTGCTTTGTGGCAGTGTGACAGGCAGACTGCTCCCTTTTGCCCGTTTTCTGTAAATTTCCAGCTGTGTCACTAGCCTGCAATAACACATCTGGAATCCAAAATGATAAAAACTTCAGTGGCAAAGACAGAGCAGAAGTCAGTCTACCTATGAACAGGAAACATTCATAACGCTGACATTCACTTAGCTCTCATCTGCAAATTCTGCTGCTGTCTCAGTTTCATGTCCCAAGCTTCAGCTGTGTCAATCAGCAGTGCAAAGAGATCTGAGTCTTAATTAACACAACCACACTGCAAGGCAACCATTACTGGTACAATTCTAGCTGCAAAACCAAATCCTTCCTGGGATATTTGCTTTCTTCAAGGAACCAGCATAACTCAACAGTCCAGCAGGAGGGCTTTGCTATAACATCATACAGCTACTCCTACACAGACAACCTTCATTTGATGTGGCTGGAAAAGAAAAATAAGAAAGGGTTTTGGGCTGCTCAAGCTCTCTATTATCTATACTTAAACTATGGCTTTTTTGTGACAGTGGCATATCAGTCATGTAACCTATTCGGATAGGATGCCTCAATTTCCCCAGTGTTTGCTTCTCTGTCTTCAATCTTTCAGATTTGCTTCAAGAAATAGAGGACAAAGTGGAAACTACTGTTCATGCAGAATTTGAAGTGATACACTACCATCATTCTGGAGAAGACTGAAAAAGAGACATAGTTTTTTGTCCTTGCTTCTTGAAAACAGGAATGGAAATTGTTTTACCTTTAATGTCATGTCATCAGAGCAAGACGCTAGTAGCATGCCAGACGGGTCCCATTTGATTGCATTCACCTCGTTCTGAAATCAAGAGTAATAATATTAAGCAAATATTCCAGCTACTGCATTGTACTGGGCACTCAGCAGAGGGCACTCAAGGTTTATGCATGGAACAAGTTCACCCACAAATTACAGTGCTGGTTCTTTTAGGGGTGAACAAAAGCACTGCTGCGCCCCCAACACGCTATTTAAGTGGCATTTCGGGGTGGAACCATCCTGTGCTTGTGAACAATACACAAGCAATCTTCTGATGTGTGTTCTGACTCAAAGTTGCTCCTATCCTTTTGTCATTTCCTAGGATTTAAATAAACCCAGACAGATTGATGATACAGCACTACCTTCTTTTTAAAACTGGGGCATTTCTTTCACTGATGTTCTGTAGACTTGGTGATATAAATTTTCAACAGAAATAATGATACTGGTGGGGTGTTTTGTTTTGTGGACTTGATAATTTTTCATATTTCAGTGCTGGTCTACAACAGTGCTGGTCTCTCTGAAGAGAGGTTTATGTGTAAATGAATTCCATGCTGGAATATGAAACAGTTCAGGATGCTTTCTCTATCAGTCCTTCTAGCACTTTGTAATTAACTAAGCCTAGTGCACTCCCTTGATAATGAGTATGTTTACCATGCTCTTCCACAGCTATAGGTAAAGAGAAAAAAAAATCTTATAAAAAGGGAAAGACTGTTTTCTTAAAAATCTTAATTGGCCCAGGGTCTCAGTGAAAACAATTCTGGAATATATTTAAATTTTTCTTTATACATTTTACAAGTTTCAGCAATAATTAAAAAAAAGTATAGATATATTTGAAGTGAAAGTTTGGATCATGTACAAAACAGTGCAGTTCATATAATCATAAAAAGCACCAGTCTATTTTAGGAATGCACAACCTGTCACAAACTATCAGTTTAACCACAGACCAAGATAAAGGTCTCCAAATGCATAGTTCTGGAAGCTAACATCTGAATTATGGGTCAGTAAATGATCACAGTTTTTCTCACAAATGGAACCTAGAAAAAGTAACCTTTGACAGCCATTAAATTCCACCAAGAAAAGAGTTGGTAAATACACCTTTAATATATCTTATTAGACTAAATCGATTCTAAAACTGAACAATGGCTGGAGGTAAACTGTTCTCTCCTTATTCATAGCTCTCATTTAGTAAAGGAAATAAGGCCAGTGGAAAACAGAATCTTATTTAAGAATGTGCCTTTAGTCTGCAGCTCATGCTACCCAGAAACACTCTCACTGTTTAAGCCAGAGGTGTTGCCGCCTGTGGTGATTTAGAACACTTTATCCCTTCTCACAGGCAGTGAATCCCTCACTCCCAAGGAATATACTTTTAGGGAAACAATGGGGTTTAACACCTTTGCTGCTAGAACACAGTCTGAAAATCCATCATCTACTATCATTGTAAGATGTTGCTGTGACTTTACCACTAACATTTTGGACTTCTTAAACTTACTGTGTGTCCTTGAAAGGTTTTAACGGGACGATCACAGCCAAGTCTGCATACATGGATGCACATGTCAGTACTGCAGGAGGCAAAAGTAGTGTTGTTCTGCCAGTCTACATCCAGAGCAGGAGCTGTGAATACAAACAACAGAAGGAATATCAGGGACCATGATAAAGAAACAGCTATCCCAAATAATTCTCCTCCCATCACCTATCTGAATGAAACGGACTGCAGGCTAGTTCTTGGTCTGTCACCTGCTGCCAGTTACAGGGCTGAGAGGGACTGTCTGAAGGGCACAGAGTATTTTTTCTATTCCCGTGGATAATCTGGATACTTTGCAAAGCATCTGCTTATGAAGATCTTTTGGGTCAAGTTACATGAGAGGGGGCAAAACACTACCTCCATCCTCTCTGCTCCCAGCTATGCATATCATGGGTTATGTCTAGCAGTCATCCCTCTGTAACCCAGTTCAGTGAAGAAACTGAAGGAAAACTAACCCAGAAAAAGTGTGGATAATTCCATCTGGGTTAGACAAGCATGTTCCTATGAATGCCAGACACAACACATGGGAAGGTGGAGGAGCAGGTGGCTGTGTCCCTTTGCACTAGAGCTTTATGCACTCTTTGATACAAACCTATCATTCTGTGCAGGCACATGGATTAACCATACTAAAATTCAGTTTAATTTGCCTGGGGACTGGTTTTAGGCAGGTACATTGATCAGCCTCATCTGAAATGAGAGGAAGAGTTTCTGTAGAGGGTTTGGCATTAACAAAACTCTGTGCACAGAGAGCATGTGAGCATGTAAGTAGCACATACACACAAAAATGCACTTTGGAAAAAGAATGGGAAAAAATCCCCAAACAACTCTTCCAGCATGTCACTGCAGAGTGCAAGCAGGAGCAGGAGGAAGCTCCTGACAAACAGCTTGCTTGTGTTTCTATGATTGCTGCTCGGGCTTTGTCCCTCAGGATAGAGTTTAGCTGCCCTCCAGAGGATGACATAAGACTTGCTAAAATACAGAAATCTTCATTCTCAGCACACTTTTGTGAGAAGCAAGTGTGCTAGAATGAGACCAGCATACATAGAAAGTTGGATCTCTTCCTGGCAAAGATACAACACAAATTCATCATTAAAATGAAGCCAAGAAATTCCTTACTCACATGTGTTTAGAAAGATACTCTGGTAATACAGAGTGAAAAGATATCTGTTCTGACAAGCCTGTTACATTTAAATATGTTTTTCCTATTATAATTTTTATGAACTACAAAACAAAATAGATCCATATCACCATCTGAATCATCAGGTAGCTCCCTAAATGAGAACGAAGGACTCACACTGTTTCATAGACAAGGGCTTTTTTCAGTATTAATGAAAAAGCTCAATAATTCTGTATGTCAGGTAAGGAATTACACCTTGCAGAAATATAAAGGAAATTCGTGTGAGGAAAGCAGACTACTTTTGGGTTTTCCAATGAACATGAATGAGGATCAGGAAACAATCAAAGATCTCTCTTTACCTGCCTGTTTGCCTTTCTTTTTATGCTACAAGCTTTGTATTACTATTTCAAAGCAAACAAAAAAACCCCCATCATTAATAGCGATATGCCTTCAGGGCTAATATCTAGTATGATATGTATGAGTCAAAAACTAATTTTCAGAGAGCTATTGGCAGCTAAAGCTATGGATTTACATTGCAGCATAATCTGAATCATAAAATGCTGATAATTAATACTGATTCATTTATTGGTGTACTCAGTCATATGTTTACTGGATATATAACTGCATAAAAAGGTTTGAAAAAATCAAACAAACATGGTTCCTGATGCAAATAGTCAAATTGCCAAAGTATTTCCAAAACCACAGGATACCAGCCATAAAAACAATTAGAATATCATAACATATCATAATAAAAGCAGAAAAAAATCCTTAAAAATGCAGCTAAAATAATAACCAAAAATGAAAGTGTTACAATAATTATCTGTCAATTTAGGCTTTTTCAGAACAAATTTAAGTGTGATTCAGAGCACTTAGATCACAGAATTATAGAATGGGTTAGGATGGAAGAGACCCTAAAGAACACCTAGTTCCACCCTTCCTGCTGTGGACAGGGACACCTTTTACTAGACCAGATCCCTCAGAGCTCCATCTAACCTGGGCTTCTCTGGGCAGCCTGATCCAGTGCCTCACCACCCCCACAGTACAGAATTTCTTCCTGATACCTAATCTAAACCTTCTGTCTTTCAGTTTGAATCCATTCACCCCTTGTCCTGCCACTAGACAACTAGATGGTTACAATTGGCCACACAAATACCTCTTTTGGTGTCAATTTAACAACTTGCTCCTGCAAGCATAGACATCAGTCTGTATCTATCAGTAAATGTCAAAAATTGGATTATTTAGCTCCTTTTTAAAGAAACAAGTTTTGTGAATATGTATTTTGATCAAATGCCCCACTTTCATAGTTCATAGTTTTGCAAAAAATAATGAAACACTAGAAGCTACTTATCTGCACAGTTACATATTTTGAACAAAAAACCTTAAAAATTACATGGGAACACCAACGACATAAAGACCTTCAACACCCAGACAAAGGAACTTTTCCTTACATATTTTAAGATGACAGTTTTGTCCACAAGGTGTAAACTAAACCAGTTGTTACAAAGAAGCAGACAGTAAAAAAACCTTATGTTTTTTCCAGGCCAACTACCTCCAGACTTCAAAGAAGCATGTGTTAAAGGAGGTGTATCCTGCCTAGACTAGACTTTTAATTGTTGAAATGCCACCTTTAATCCTAGTGTAGACAAGGTTTTCAGATTCCAGATATGGAAAGGAATTTGCTGTCAGTTTGTCCTGGTGATGCAAAGAGGACAAGGTGAGGTCTTTGTGGCTTTAAACTTGTGAGAACAAAGTGAGTAGAGCCTGGCTGATTTTAAGAAGGTTTTGTAGGATACATGCTTTCTCCAATCAAAAATTTCCTCAACGGCATTTCCTTAATAACTGCTTTACTTCCTTATGAAAACATATATGGAAGAGTGAAAAAGAAATTTAAAATATTAGCTTTTCCATAGCTACACTTCAGTTGTGTCTCATGTTCCCAAGATAAACAGCATGTGCAGTAAGAATTTTTAAAAAAATCTTTTCATGCACATGGCGATATTGTATTGGTAGACACAGCTGAGTTTTCAACTTGCTAAGAAGGGGATGGGGTGATTTGTCCTTGATGCTCATCACTGCTAAGACAGCTTATGTGTCAGTGAACATGATTCTGAAGGGGCAACCAAGTTCTGAATCCACAACTACTTAGATTACTAGTTAGGGATCAGAGGATTAGGAGTCTCATTAACTAAATCACTCCATGTGCACTGTTTGCTCTTATGGAACAGTTATAGTAGATAAATAAATGCCACAGTGAGAGAATCTGTCAGCAAACACCAACTCCTCTAAACCAACAGCTGCATTAATAAATGAGAGATGAGTGACAAAAATGCAGAGTATGGATTTGCTGTGCCCAAGGATATACTTTTTGTCTACTGCTGAATAACCATTTAGATTGCTACTGCATATTATTCACATCAGTGTAAATGTGAGAATAAGGACAGTTTGAGGTGAAAAGCATGTGCAAAATAATGTTTTAAAAGTAGTATTGAAATGTGTTTTTAAACACCATTGTGAAAGCTTGTTGTAGTTAAAAATGGATTAGCTACAGTGAACTAGGAAGATGAACACCTCTAGCATCAGAATCCAGAATGTTCTCATTGTTTTCAACTCAGTTTTACTATACCCCTAAAATTCTTCACTATGAAAATGTAGCCACTTTGGGTCATTAATTCAGCCATCATCTTACAAGTCTGGTCTCAGGTGAATTTCAGATTATACCAATGACTGTTATTCAAGATTATTTAGTATCTGTGACATCTTCCGTCTTCTTAAAACAGTTCTACAAGTAACCATCCTCACAGCACTCTGGTGCAGCAAGATTTTGAAACTCAAGGCTGGCAACTCATTTCCAATAATCAGAGAAAGCAAATATTGAAGAAATTCAAGTTAAAACTAAAAGCTAAGAAATTCTGAGGACCTTTGTGAGTGCAGTGGTAAATGCAAGGTGCATGAGAGATCTGCCTGCTTCTGCCTCAAATCAGCTTCATTGAAACAGGAGCAGAGAGAATTGAAAAGGTCTCAGACACCTCCACTGAAATGTTCTCTTAATGAATCACCACCTGGTACTATTCAAGCACATAGATAACAACAGGACTGCTCAGTTAGGTAGACATGGCTGGTGTACAAACTCTCTCCTAAAATCAGCTTTCAAAGCTAATTCTAACAGAACTGGGTCTTTCTGAAATGAGAATAAACCAACAAGCCATGATACTCAGGAGAGTTAAAGCACAAAAAAACTTGATTGAAACTTTTCTCTGGCAGATGTGGATAAAGTACATTGACAGAATTAAGAACCACATTTCCTTTTCCCAACAAGAGTTATGTGAAAAGTACCTGAATGGAAAGGAAATTGCTGTTTAGCTTCTCCTGTGTGAGCATCCCAAATTATTGTTGTCTGCATCCAAAGAAAGGGTGGAAAAAAAAGATTAGTGACTGTTCAGCTCAGAGAAAAAAACCCAAATAGCACCCTCACTAAATAGCAATTCTAAATGTTGAACTGATAAAATTATTGACTACAGAGAGCCTTGTGTGCTAAACAGTGGGAAAACCAGAAATTACTTCTAGGTATTACAGAATAATAATCTAAGTGTAGATAAAGAAGTATCATGCCTACAGAAGAAGCAATATAACTATGAAGAATGGGCATACTCTCTCTGAATAATGCTAGAAGACACCACTATACATTTTTAATAAGCATATTGGAAAAAAGTTTCAATTATGATCTTTAAAGAACACTTTTTCCCTTTTCAAAAGATGCAAGTTGAATTCTACTTCAAAACAATGCTGAAGCCCGTTTGTAACAAACGAATAAGTGAAATGTTTTTCTATCAGCAGAGTACACAGCACTTCTTGCCACTGAGGTGGGACAGACTCAGGTGGAATTGGCTTACTACAGGTTTAATTCATACTCACATCACATGTGAGTGTGTCCCCTGTAGAGCTCAATACCACCTTCTGAGAGAATATCAATTTATTGGGAGTATATACTTCCAGAAAATAAATTAAGGATGCATCATCTTGCTGATAATGGATCACCTAAAGAAATGCTGCTTTTATTGAGAATGTAAGTTTGCCAGAGTAATGGAATTACAACTGGGAGATCAGTGTAGCTAAATATAAGCCAGTATTAAAGCTTCCATTTCCACAAGGTTATAAAAATATAGGGATTCACTGAGCTTACAAAGTACAAATCTCAGCTGGACTCCCCTCTGCCAGCTGCTGGAGAGAAGCACTGTCAGAGCATCTCACTGGAACACAGGCCATGCAGCCTATCCCTTGGAAGTGCCATTTTTCTCTCTGAATTTTGTAAAGGAAGCCAAGGATGACACATGCATCTAATTTTTAGACACTGAAAGTCAGGCAAGATGAATGCTGTGTACTTTCCAGTTTCAGTTTTAATGGCTCATCGGTCAGCTGTTCATTTTAATCTCTAATGTGCACTTAGCTGTAACTACTGTGTTTTGCTTCATTTTCAGTTCAGAACCATATTTTTTTTTGCATATTTCCAGAGGAAGTCATATATATTTTATTCAGATAAAAGTGTTTCAACAACTAGATGAGCCAAAAGTTGTGGTATCTTTAAGATCACATTCTTCCCATAAACAGCTGATAAAACTACAAATATAAGTACTGGAAGCTGTTCCTTCCTTAACAGAGACACACTCAAGATGCAATTTTACACTTTTTTTTTGAAGTTAAGTATTTTCCATGAAAACAGTATGCATTCAGGCAGCCTCAAAAATGTAATCAACATGCACTAAAATATATTGAAAAAATGTAAACTCTCCAGGGTGCCTGGAGAAGAAGAAAATAATCTTAAGGAATTTAGCATCACAAGCTCACTCATCAGCATACTTATATGTTAGAATAATGTATTTTTAAAACTCACTTTATCAACACCAGCACTTAAAATATAATTCCCCTTTTTGTTCCATTTCAGGGCAAATATTGGACCTTTATGTTGACCTAAGGTGCTTGCAAGGTTACCTGGAATAAAGAACAGGTTATTATTACAATTTCTTTACAAACTGGTCAAATTACAGCTCACTGCTGTTTAATGCTTAAGAACAATTAATGCCTGACTTACCATCTTCTGTCCATATTCTTGCAAAACCATCATATGAGCCTGTAGCCAATAGTGTTCCATCACTCTGTTGGAATATATAAAAATGGCAAAGGTGGCTATGAGATAAAATCTGTTTCAATCAACCTTTTTCTTTCTTTTCAAAGGTTTGCTAATTGTGATTTATGATTCTGAGTCCACTCATTGAGACAGATTATGCTATGATTTGAACTAAAGGTTATGACTTCAGACAGCACAGGGGAAATAAAACCCTCTAACATACAGTGAAATACTAGGCTATACCATCAAATATGAGCCATTGAATCAAAAAGATTAGAAAAAGAAAACAAGATAGAACAAGTTCTATGGGCTTCTTCCACTTAACAAACAGATACTACTTAGACATAAAGGACCTACAAAACATCAACAGATGACCTAAACCCAGACTACATCCCAGTTCACTGAAACTCAGGCACCTTTACTTGAAAGAAGGCCCTAAGCCACATACACTCAGGTGAACACCTCAGATGTTATCCACCATCAAGGAATTGCCTTCCACTTGTCTGAATACAGACTTCCAAATGTTCTCATGGGCACAGTACCATGATGAAAAAATGGATTCATCGGTCCCAATTAGGAGGAAAAAAGTCCATGAATCTAATCAGCAATTATTCTGGAAGGAACCCTTCACAGAAGGATGTGTCCTGTGCAGCCAGTGAAGCTGGTGTGATTGGGCCAGAATAATTAAAACAGAACTTTGCCATCTGGTGACACTGTTGAAGCAGGGTATTTAGTTTTTCAACATTTCAGAAGCTGGATTGAGATTCATCCCATTTATCTCCAGACATGCAGAAGTCAGGAGTTAGTTCAGGAGTGCCACCTAGTCTCCCTCCATTACTAAGATTATCATGTCACTACAACTCTGAAGTGTAACTCATGAACTCTTTTGCTTCAGATTATGCCCAACCCAATATGAAGGCATGTGTCTCTGTTTCTGCTGACTTAAGGTGAGTCTAGAGGACTAGTTCAGAAGGTTAAACCTACAGGAAATTAATCCTACCCATGGTATCAAAGGGCATGATCTGAATATGACCTCCAGAAATAATCGTTCCTATAACCTTTATGTCATGTAAGTCACATAAACCAGAGAAGAACTAATTCAATACCACCAGTGTGAATATTTCACAGGGAAATATGATTAATATTGTGGTTCTAAACAAACAATAAAGGCAGATGGCATTTCTAGCTTGATGAATAGAAAATTAGAAAAAAGCATGAAATAATCCTTTAAAACATATGCCCACTCCAGTCCTCCAAAAACACTGACTCAAAGCACTTGTAAATTTAACTCAAATATATAATAGTGTAGGGGGAAAATATAATAACCTAAGTGAAGCTCACTGTGATGTACACTTCTCTGGACCAGTGATGAGAAGAAAGGCGATAAAGGGAAAAAAGAGAAAAAGAAAAGCTCAGGAACTTAGATATACAGTTTATCCTAATTTGTGGCTGGTAATTCACATTCTTTGGGAACCTCAAAGTAAGTTGGAAGCACTTGAAGTATTTGAATTAGGAACATTTCCCTACCTCAAGTGCTAGTACAGTGCAAGTGAAGTACCAATGAAATCTGGAAGGTAAGGAACTACTACAGGAAATACTGGAGGGTTTTGGACAATTTTTCTCCTAACTGCTCTGCAGTCATTGCATGTTTTCCTCTTTCAGTTTCTCTTTTCTTACTCCTAGATGCACTTTTTTCCCAACTATTTTTCTTCACTCTAATATCCACAGGAAACAAATAATGAACATAAGCATGAGTTCTATTTGCTTCCTTGACCCACCTCTACTTTCTGAACTATTCACCAACTTCTTTCATTGTGCAAATATAAAATACACAGGGGAAAGGTGACTTGTGCAGTGGCCTTATCTTTCACTTTGTCAAGCACCTAGCTCACCCGAAGGACAATACTGCAGTAAAGATTAATCGAAACTTGTTCTCTGGCCAGCAACTGAGACTCTACATAACTGCTGAAAATCCTTTCTGCAACTTAATTAATTTGTTTTCCTATGAAAACAAGACTAATGTGATCACTCTGTCTGCACTAATATCAGCAAAACAGGCAGAATGAAAATTAGCTTGGAGTAATTAAGGTTTCTGCAGGGTCTTGTAAGATTTTTTGGCAACAATTAGAGCTGTCCAAAGCACTGCCCAGAGACTGGGGATTCTGAACAATACCTGTCCTCTCTGCTCACTTCTGTATTCTTTGTGCAAGAGCACATTATCTAAGATAGGAGGTTTTGCAGGATGAAAGTAAAAAAGGGATCAGGCAAGACAGTTTCATCCAGAAGGTAAGGACAGAATAACTACACATGCTCCTATCAAGACACAGAAAATAATGTGAACACTGATTTAATTTTGCTGTGCACAGCACAATTCAAATGAGAGGATCTGGAGTCCAACCTCAGAAAAAGCTTCACTGGTGCTTTTATCTCCTTACATGCCAAAATAAAGTAACTATGAGATGCAAATACATTATTAATGAGGCTTCAGTATTACACAATTGTTTGTTTAATCTTTGTTCTTAAAGCTAGCTAAGTTTATTTTTACCCATGCTCCTAAAATAGAGATATAAATATATCATTGTTAAGCTTGAAGATGGCAACAGTCCTGGAAAATTACAGCATGTAGGAGAAAGTTCAGCCTGTTATGAGTATTTGAAACAAGAGGTCAGTAGGTTAGGACAGAGTTTCTGGTCACCTCAGATATGAAAGATATGGAGCAGCAACTGTAATTGCCTTGGAATTAAATTTAGACAGTTAAAAACCACGCACAGTCTTAGAAGTTAGCTTACATTCCAGTCCAATGAAGTCACATCCTTATTGCTGGGGACATCATGTCCTCCTTCTCTTATGCAGTGCCTCAAAACTAGCTGAGTGGAGCCGCTGTTGCTGTTCTCGTTGAGATTCCATATCCTGGCCGTTGAGTCTCCGGATCTATAAAGCAATTACGCAAATGAGTTGAAAACTCCTCATGTTGACCCAGCAAACTGTAAAAGCCTGTATTTCTGTTCTCATTGAGACAACATTACAGCCTTGCAGGAGACTGGAGGAACAAGAGCCGCTGGCCTGTGCTGTAACGGGAGCGTCTGACTGCACGGCGCTGCTGGGAACCTTCTGGCTCTGTACAAAACACAGGTGTAAGGCTTTGGTGCTGGAATTAGCAGAAGCTCACCTAGGGGAGGGCCCTATTCTATTGAAGTGTTCCAAATTTTGCAAGTGGAAGTTGTTTTGAACCTCCTGAGAATTTTGATGTTTCTCCTGTGCACTGCCCAGAGTAGATCCAACTACCTTTCCCTAAACCTGCTGAACAAATCAGGGCATTACAAGCCTTTAAGAAGTAATTTTTTCTTCCCAACTCTTTCTGTACTCCGTGTACTTTTCTAAAAATGTTAACTCATATTTAAATTATACCTGTCACAATAATTTTGTTTATTCAGGGAAGTTTTACCTAAAACTTTTACATAAACTCCTGTCTACATTTTACACTACATACCTAAAGCTGGCATCACCATAACTGAGTTAGTCTGGGGCAACTTACAGTAACTGTCTGTAGCCTGGTGCTTACATCATGCTGTCTGAAAAAGTGGCAAAATAAAAGTGGCAAAATAAGTACTGCCATAACAGAAAAAGACAGAGGCAGCATCAGGATTTTGATCTATTTGATAGACCAATTATTTTCTACAGAGGTGGTTTTAATTGAGGCTGAAACCCTTATTTTGCTTAGAAAAGGTTTTGAGGAGGAAGAGTTTATCATCATCTACTTGTAAATAATATATTTATTTTGACTTTGCATAAATCTTTATTCTACTGAAAAATGTCTCAGAGGTTCAGAGATAAATTTGCCACGGAGTGGAAGATATTCCACTTTAAAAGTTTACTGGGATTTTCTTGCACTCCCTCTCCTTAATTTTTTAAAACAACAACAATAACCAAAACCAAGTTTCCTGGATTGCTTGTTTTGTCCAGAAAGCAATTCTCATTTACATGCAGTAAGTAGTAACTTGGAGCAGAGTTAGCATCTCTCTCACACCTGCAAGAATTCATACAGTGTGGATGAAGTTTCATTGTTGATACATCTGATGTGTTAGCTTTTCCTTTTTTTTTTAAAGTAGTGACAAAAAACTTTCCTTCCTATGCACTATCAAGGACAAAAAGTCTTTCTTCAAAGATCCATTTTTGAAGAAATGGATCCACCTGTGACCCATTTTTGCTTTGATAAGCCCTGTTTTACCGAAAAAGAAATCCATCACAAGAGAATGCTAAGTTTTCTTTTGGTCTACTAGTAAAGCATTTTAATGATTAATACTAAGAATACCCAGTAAAATTTCAACACTTGGCATGTCTTCAAATGCAAATACTGACCAAGCAATTATCAAACTCCATTGATCTCGGTGTATTATTTTACCAATAATTTAGTCTAATTTTACACAAACATTTCAACAGTAAAAGCAAACACCTCTCTGCCTGTATCAGGAACTCTGAGCTCCTCTGGGTTATGGCATGCCTGGGGAATGAGCCCCATCTCCTGTGAACCTTTTGTGCCAAGCTGAGATGTGATGGCTGGCCAGGGTTTTGAACCCAGCTACTCCTGTAAAGCCACACTTTAATTTTCAAGATATATCTTTCACATTAGTGATTAAGAAATAATTCAGATCAGGGTAATTTTTGCCACCACACAGCTGGGACTGTAGTATGCACCCTTACTTCTTCAGAGGTCTGGAAAACTGACATTTTTGCATATGTTGGCTAGAAAATGAAGCAAGTTAATCATGAGGCTCAGAAGTTAAGGAACATTTTAAACTGTGGTAATTAACAATGATGGGAACATAAGTCTTTGAAGGACTGCTCCACTGGTTAACATGCTAAGTAGGAAATTCCTTCAGACCTGGCTTCTCTCCTATATAAGACTGCAGGACCATCCTGCCTTCATTGTAATAATTCAGTTTGTTCTTGGACCCTGTGAATAAAGTACTCAGTCACTTGGCTATCAAATACAATATCCTATTTGCTAGTTCTAAAAGGGTTATGTTTTGTTTTTCAACAGTTTTATTTAGTCGGTTTTCTGGCAAGGCCTAGGCAATCTTATTTTCCAGTATTTTAATTTTGTTTTTCCCTTTTCTTCTCCCAAAGCCACATAAGCTATTATGTGTCCCTGCAGAGAGTCTTTATAAGCCTACCAGTGTGCAGCAAGGGGATTTGTGTGTCTTCCCTTTTGTTGCTGGGGAAAAAAAAAAAGAGTCCAGAGAATGCTCTGGAAAGTATTCTGATTTCTGTTGAACAATTCAGTGAACCCTGCCTTATTAGAGGAGCACAGTTCAAGCACAATTCAGAAAGATATTTAATCTCCTCTGCCCACAGAAGCATTTCTATCTACATGATAAAGCAGCTCATTCCAACATGCAAGTCACGAACACTTGAGTAATAGGTATACTCCTCTGCCCTGAGGAAGAGTACTGCCAAATTTTAGGAAGGCTACTTCTGAAAGGATTTTATTTCATGCTCTCCTGCCCCAGTATGTTCATGAATCAAGGTGGACAAATGTTTGCGGAATTTAATTTGTGCCATTTAAAATCACCATTCTGTAACTGGAAGCACAGAGGTTGTAAGTGCTGCAGCTCGATAAAGAGTTTTGCAAGATGGTTGTTGAACCTTGGTATTTCTAATCTTCAGCTACAAGACTTAAAATCACGATTATTATGAGATGCAATATTGCTAATTTACTACTTCTGGCTCTAACAGGTTAGAGTTTTTGTTATTTTATTTAAAGAGATATTATAGAAAGAATTATGGGAAGGAAATTCCTCAGTTTTATTTTGACATCTAACATTTCCTTAATAAAGCAGGTCTCTTAAACTACATGCTTACTCTTCCTAGACAGTTAGTAGAAGAAAGTCCCTCACAGGTGTCCTGATTAAGATCTCTGCCCCACTGATTCTACAACATTACTCCCTGCTACAGGTGATTCAAGTCGACCTCCCCTAATAGCTGACCACTTTGCATTGATGGATTTGATGCACTGAGGAAACCAGTCCAAACAGTCCCCTGTTAACACATAAGCACTCAGAGTTAGCAGAATTAATATCTGGCACTGACACTGAGGGGTGGTGTCTGAAATTAACACCCTCAACCTGGTAAGTAAAAAGATTATTCTGAAAGGTAATTTACAGTGGATCCTAAACCACTGATATGAGGAGTGCAGTAACCTGATAGCCTGGAAACATCTTCTCTTGCTTCCAAGAGACACAGCCAGAACTGAAAGATCTCAGCAGCTTTTATGGACAATTACTTTGCTGACTAGGGAGAGCAAAAGGTGCATAGAGTGGTTTGGAAGAAACAAGTCACAGCCTCTCTGTGTGAGAGAGTCTGGCATAGATTAGCTGATAAGCAAAGAAACCTACTGCTGGTTTTGGGACTGAGGCCAGCTCCCTCTGCTTCATGGCTGTGTGAATTACTTGAAGGGCATGGCTGGATGTCACAGAACAGAACACTCAGAAACAGCAGTGGAAGACAATGACAAAATCATCCTAAGTTCAACTGGAAAAGGGTTTGGAGTTCAAGGCTTTAGCAGCCTTGACATTCACAGTCCATCCACTTCCACACTGGGAAATTCAAGCATGTTCAGAACACTCTGTGTCACCAGACCATGATGACCCGTGCAAGCAAACTGACAGGTTATTCCCTGGCCAGATTTTGGCCTGTTTTAATTAGCAGTCTTGCTTGGGTCTCTGATGTTCTCTCAGAATAACTCCTTAGCATGGCTTGGTGGTTACAATGTCCAGAGATGATTCCCAATGTGCAGTTTTTTTGGCAGGCAGGGCAGTTAGCTAGCACAGACAGCAGCCATTCTGTGCCAGCTGGCCTCAGTGCCCAGGAATATTCCCAGGCACAGTTAGTTTACTAATGTGGATGCAGCTGTAATGGATTTCTGCACTACACAGGGAACATAACCATCTGCAACGATTTAAATGTGTCATGAAATTAAAACTTAGATATTGAAAGATAACTAGTGGAAGATAATCAGTCTTTGGGTTTATGGCTCGGAATGGCCAAATCTTGAGATTTAATCAAGCACCTATTTTTTTGGCATTTTTTCACCTGTCCAAAGCACTCTCTGCAATTATTTGCTTTGGAATGTTGACTTCCTTCATAAAGTGCAGTTAATCATCTCCCATGGCTGTATGCACACACTTCACTCTATTATTATAATGCTTCTGTTCATAACATCTAAGCATTCTTTTCATAGGCATCTGGTGACAGTCATGCCTTTGATAGCATTTACTGGTATTTCTAGTCTCCCCAACGCTCAGCTGTAAGAGTTATGTGTGTGGTAGAGGGGGAAGAGCAGCTGCAGAATATATTTTTCTAGCTATTTGATCAGAGAAATTCCTGTCTCTCTGTTTTATTTTGAAATAGCTCTGTTTTATTTTGCAAAGCCCAGAGAGTACGTATTACTGTGCTAGTCTTCACACACTCGGAAAACAGCAACTGAGTAGATATGACATTAAATATCAAAATCCCTTTCTCTCAGTGGGATAGTCACTAAGTCTGGAAACCAGTGCTCTAGTTTTGGGTTATTCATTCTACATTTCTTTTAAACAGCTTGCTTCAGATTAGGATCTGAACCTGAATTATTCTTTTAGTTGAGGATTACATCAGGTTGCTGTCTAAACTGCTGCTGCTAGTTATTAAAAAAAATCTATTGCCTGTGTAACAAGGCTTCAGGAAAATACTTTGTCATTAACTGAGATTCAATTAGTCACTTTATAAACAAAACAAATATGTTATTATTTCCTCTATTTAATAGCTAGGTTTTGAAGTGTATTTTTTCAGATGGGTACAATCAAGCAGATGGGAAACTCAAAGAAAAGTATTGACTGGGCAGCACAATATGGCTGTTACAGAATCTAACAATCTGATGCTCACTCATCAGACTAACCGCAGTGTTCTTTTTTTAATCATTACTTTGTAAAGGGCAAACAGAGCTGCAGAATACTGTGGATCTCAAGGAATTTCTCTCCCTCGTTTAACTGGTGCTGTAACATGGAGTATACCTGTAGATAAAAGCTTGCACTGTTAATATACCAGACAAAGGCTTCTTTGTGCAGTGGCATAATCACTCACTCAGCTCTCTTCCTTCAGTTTCACCTTCTTCTGTGCATTCTCTGCCATTTCAGTCACTAAGCTTCACCGGGCACTGGCTGCTGCGTTACCCCAATTCCAGCTGCATCCCTACCTTGCTTCTTACAAGCAGGCTAAAATCTGACCAAGATGCACATGGATCTAAATTATTTGCATTGTCATTGCACTGCTATTAGACTAAAGCACATGACTGTACTTTGTAACCACATGTGGTTATGTGCCTCCACGGTCACTAGCAAAGCTCATTACAAAAAGCCTATTACACTGAAGGGTAAAGCTAAAGGAATGGCTAGTGAGAGGGTATTCCTCTGGCTCAGATATCTGACTAATAGTTCTGATTATCATCCTCCAGGTTTACCTGAAGCTACAGGTATACCTGTAAGATATCACAATCCAGGGATCCATCCACCAATGCTTAGCACCCTGAGGCAAAGTTAAACACACACTGAAACACATACCCTGGTTTATGAAATGCTCCACCATTTAAATAATGCACACCAGGACTGTGCACCATGGATCCTAGGGAAGCAGTCCACTGTGGCAAGTAGTACTGACTTGCTTAAAATTGATAAATGAAGATTACAGTACTACAGATGCTGAAAGTACTATCAGACCTAGATATTCCAGAAAAAAAGCATACTCAGCAGGATTCTGGTTTCCAAAATCCCAGTCTGTTGTCTGAAATTAATTTTTTGAAACTTCTATCTTCACTCTCTTAGAGATCTCTGCTATTCATCCACATGGAATTTATTTTATTTTTCTTTTCTATTTATACTGTAATTCCTTGTTTTCATGTACTGAGTGAAGTAAGTAAGAAGACTATTCTGACAATTTTGCAAAAAAGCTAGAAATAAAATAAGGACACTCCTCTTCCTTGTGAGGAAAGTACCCTAACACTGCTAAGTAACTCTGAGTGATTTACCTCCTCAAACTATGATCAGCTTTACTCCATGTTCCCAGTTAGATTTCTTAAATCTCGCCTTCATGTTAAGGTTTAAGTTTAAGCATGAACACAGGTTCCACCAGTGCCTGCATACAGCTCCTGGGGTATGTTTACAACCATGATTTTGTTTGAATCAAAAGTGCTTCTGTAAGTCAGTCTCCTGATCATCCCACTTAGGATGCTCTGGTGGTCAGTGCAGAGCAGTCCTGCAGAGGATAAACTGGACTCCCTTCCAATGACACTAAACCACAACATTCCCTTAAACCACTGCTTACTGTTCAGCTCACTGAACAAACTTAGGTCCAGTCTGAAGCACCCCCATCTCCATACTTTTGAAAAAACCCGGTTGACACCAACAACTTTCTGAGACCCTAGTGTGAGTCAATAACTAAGAGCAGTAGATTACATGATCGCCAAATATTCTGAGAAATTACCCAGAATTATTAAAAAAAATATTTCTAAAAATTTGTGTGTATTTAGGGCCACTGAATTTACATCTTAAATGTACAAATTCTTCATATTTGTCATCACCTTATAACTATTTAGCAGTTATACAGGTATGGTACTGCTGAGAAAAACTGCTGCAGGCTGATAAAACACCCCAGAGAACACTCATTGACATCCCAAATACGCTTGCAAGTTCTTGCATCTCTAAATAGTCTCTAATTGCAGGAGCTGGTTTGAGTCCCATGTCTTACCCAGACGCTAGCAGGTCACTGACAGGGTTCCAGGCACAGATGAACACTTCTGATTCATGGCCCCGAAGGACTGTTGCTTTGTTAGGAGGAATTTCAACATCCCCGTCAATTTCCATTGGCTTTGAATGATTATCTGTAAGGAGATATATCAAAATAAATAGCTTACAAGATGCAGTTAGGGCTGTTTTAAAGTCATGCCAGCTATCCAAGGCCTGAAGCTTACAGCAGCATATACACCAAAATTAATGCTCTGTGCTGTGTCACTGACAATATTACTCTATTTGCTTCTCTCTGGCCATTCAAATTTATGACATTTCTTCAAAATGTAGAGCTTTCCAAAACATTTTGTATAAATGTATAAATCTACATAGCTTTTCATCCCCCAAATACTCAGTTTAGTGTAGTTGTTCTTTTGAAGTTGGCCTCATTAAAAATGACTTACAGATTTATTAAAATATTTTTAAAAAGTAACAGAAAGCATTTGTATTTTCTTACATTGTCTCCTATGAGTAATATCTGCTACTCACAGCCAAAAAATATACTGAGGAGGGCCTTCATTCCTGGAGCACATCAGGGGAATGGTGAATGATCACCTTCTCAAGGATATCATAATACATACAAAGGTACCAAATGAGTCATAGATACACTTAACCTGCGTGCTGTAACTCTGCAGCTCTTCAGACTCATCACTTTTATAAACTTCCTTTATTGTCTTAAGCAAGAGAAACTGAATTTAAAATTATGGACTTCTCTTAGTAACAACAATTCATTCCAACCTGCATCATGAACCACGTTTTTACTTCAGACTTTTTCTGCTTCTGTATAAATCCTCCTCATTAAACTCTAGCTACACTTCCTGGCAGCATTACAAGATTATTATTCTCTGTAAACAAGACACCATCCAAGGACAGGTGACACACTGAAGCAGCAGACACCAGATGCTACTCTACACACAAGTGTGGCCCATTCTGCAGAAAGCAAATCCAAGAGCAGGGAGCTGGCAGCCTCCTGTTACCTAACCAATGCTTTGGCCAGCTGATCAGCTCTGACTGATCAAAATGCAAGTTCTCTTTCTGGGTTAAGTCTTTCAGTTAGTCATTCTTCAATCGCATATGAAGATCCATAGGTTTGCAAGTAGAATAATTATGCTCCCTTATTGCTGCATGTTTATGGCATTTAAAATCGGCCATCTGTCCTGATACTTCAGCTCTGCTAAGCTACTGCCCATCAGCTGGTGAAACATACAGTGACACTGCACAAGTGCCATTGGGAGGAAGATCTCCAGATTTCTGCCCTTACCTGGGCTTTCACATACCTGGCTGTCAGGCAATTGGTTCTGTCTAACTTATGCTGAGTCACACAAATAGCACTTCTCATTTTGTATTTGGTTAGCCCCCTAAAACTATGTCTGTGCCACAACTACGCCACAGATGGAATGGAATCTACATGAGTTACATAGAATCAAGTATTAAAATCAGGAAACAACCAACAGTAGTTTGACAGCTTATTTCCAATGAAAAATATCTATGTTTTGGCTACACTCATTATCTATAGACTTGCTGCATGAACACTGGAAATGCCTATTTGTAAGATCCATACCTATGCTGAGTCCCTATGTTAAGCACTGTCCTTGGTAATTCCCTATGTGTACGACTGAATACTGTTGAGATATACCTACACTCAAGATTTAGCCTGACACAAGCAGCTGGGATCTTTGATATTCCAAGCAGTCAGGCACTGAAGAGTGAAGCACTATTAAAACCCACCAGAAGATACAAGCCTAGAATTCACAATCCTCTACTGCTCAGCACAGCACAGATTCACCATGCTTAAAGCATATTTTCATGAGAAAAACAGCAGCATGACAATGGCTATGCATTCATCTGTGTCCTCTTCACAGTGTGAGCTGGAAGCTGGGGGTAAATAAAGAAGATGTTTCAAGCACTTTAATTTGAAAATTTAAATGAGATGCTATGCTTACGACATAGGATCCTACTGTTACCTGCCTGGCTCTAAGGGCAGGGCCGTTTTTCGCTCTCGATTAAAACCAAATGACAGCTGGGGAGCAGCATTACTCCAAGGTCCCAGAGTCAAGAGCAAAGCCATCTGATACCTAGGAATATTTTTCATTTGTATATGGCCAGATGGAAAAACCTAGACACACACTTTGAATTTTATTAACTGCTGTGAAAAAACCTCCACAAATAGTCATGCTGTGAAAAAGAAACCTTGACTAGCTGATACCTGGATTAGTACATGCGAGACCAACTGGCCTCTGGGAGCAATGAAATACCTGCAGCATTATTTTGTATTGTATCTTCCAGTAATGTTTTTTACAGAACAGTTTTGGTGGTTTATGAGAAAAGAGAGGGAAGGATGAGAAGCCTTTCAAAAATAATTTGCCACTGTTCACATTTTATGTGTTTTCTTCCTACTTGCATCAGTAGTCAGGAATATTCATATTTAGAGTGTTACGTGCACAGCACTGAACTTAAAATGCCCCATTGAACAAACAGGACAGTTCATGCCTCTGTGATACTGCCTCAGGCTCTTACCAGATTCAGAGAGACACTTGCAGTGTATGACTGATAAGATAATGGTAATAACAAAAAACTGCAGAAACCCCTGAGCACAAAAGGGCACCCTCTCAAGAGTGACAAGTTCCTTACCCAGCACGAGCTCTGGTCTCACCTGGAAATTTGGCTTTCCTAGGGATGCAGCTACAATGTGTGCATGGGGAGTGAGAATGAATAGGTAAGTGAGATGCAGCAACCATCAAGAACAGGCTTCTTTTGTTCTAAAGTACCTTCCAAGCAGAAAGCTTTCTGTTAAGATCTTATTTGAACAAAATTGCCCTGGGGGGGTTCTCTGAAAGAGAAGGCATTTCTACTAACTGCAGTAGAGCCTCAGGTGAAAAAACCTAAGTCTGCAGGTCACATAGGGAAGGACTCTGTCCAAACGTTAACACAAAACATTTTCTAAAGGCCAGGAGATCTTTGGTTATAGTCTACATTATAATTCTTTTCCTCAAATGTATAAAAAAAATCCCAAATTACTGGAAATTAGAAATCATATTACCCCAAAGTATTAAGACTGAGGGGATTTTTTAGTGTAAAAAGAAAAATTTTAACACATTGAACACATTGGTAAGTATTACTAACTATTTCCTCCAAAGAAAAAAATTAGATATTTTTAAGATCTTATGAGTGCTAACCCCCATCTTTTCTCAGGAAATATATATATATATATTTTTTTCTTTTTTTACTTAAATATTTACAGGCCTTTCACTAAAGTTCTTCTTTATGGCTGTAGTTTTAATAAAGGAACAGGGCTTAGTCCTCTTTCCAGAGCATTATTTTTTATAAACCTAAGCCAATCCTTGCAAATATAATGAAACAAATTATACTAAAAATATTTGTGTTGGAAAACAATCCAAAGTTTGGCTCCATTTCTACATGCTGACTTTTATTTTTTCCTGTAACATTTGAAGTGACTTAAAACTGAGAAAATTACTTGGGAAGCAACAAGACAAGGCAGCGACCTTTTTTATTCAGTAGTTGAATCTGCACCTCAAACTATTGTTATTGTTTTCTGTCTCCTCTCTTTCTTAAATCTATCATATTGTATTGGTAATGCCACATACAAAAACTTATAATATTAAATATTTTAAAACCTTTTTGGAAAGACTTAAGAGTGTCAGGGAGAACTCCATGCCAGAATAAATGCAAACTAGGTAATTTCTCAAAGACATCTCTTCCTCCCGCTCCACCCATTCCACTTTTTTTGAAAGCCTGGTATTTGGGTGACTTCCAGGTTATGACTAAGGACTAGCACATTATTTAAACCTGTGCCAATCTATGCCAGGTCTGTGGAACACAACAACAGTAAAAATTATGGTTTGGGAAGTTTCTCACAGCTTTCATATCAGCAGTCTTTTCTACTCATGATTATTTCTTTCTCCCAGGAAAAGTCCTTCTCCACATTCCAAGAAAAGGTCTGCAACTGTTTGTGAAAATTCCTCTATTAAAAACAGCTGTGAGAATCATTATTTTTTAATTAGAAAATGTCAGATTTGAGACATCAAAGCTTACAATGTGGCTAGAAACATGAAGTGATCTTTAAGGCTTTCCTTCTGTTAATATAATAATAGGTATATTTCTTTGGATCAGAAGGAAATACATCTGACTGGTTCTCCTTTAGTGATGAACCAATGACCAGTTTTCTACCTTAAGAATTTGTTTTTTTCTGGCCCTGAGACAGACTCTCCCCTAAAATTTTCACATGTCAGCTGAAGACGTGTCAACAAAAATGATGTCAGCATTTGATACATTTAACAGTATTTTAATTTCAGTTTGTACCCCTTCACATATGAAATGATTAAGTTTCAAAGCTGAAGGTTAGTTGCAAGTAAAACATACGCAATCAATAGTCTAAGAACAGATTAATATTTTTAAAATGTTCAGATCTTTTTTACATTTGCTTTCTCAAATAAAAATGTTATTTAAATAACTGCAGTTTTACTGGGGGAAACTAACCTGTCTAACTAGAATTCTTGGAAGGAAAACCTGTTTTGAAAGTGTTTTTCTCACTGACCCACAGAGGAATCTATTCAGATCAAAGAGAAGGTGGAGACTGATAAGGGTATCTACATCGCAGAACTAATAAAATCTGCTACATGACTACAGTCCTGACCTTGTCTAAGCCAAAGAACTGTTAGGACTTCCTACAAAACCTGCCTTGCATGTGCCTCTAGAGTTTTCTTCTAAGATAACTGGGCAGTAAGGGCTGGTTTCAGAAGTCAGTCAGTACACAATGGGCCTTGCACACAGAAACCAGAACCAGTAATCCCATCTGTCCCACAGTGTTAGCACAGGCATCAGGATCTAGTTACACAAGCAGGTAGGTCCCACTCCGTGTTGGAAATGTCTGACTTTGGGTGACTAATATATAAGTTCAGTCTCCCTTAGTCAGCCATGAACAAAGGTGAATTCGGCGCTCTTGAGAACCAACTGTTCCCAAAGACTAAGGAACTCTCAGGAAGGTGTGACCTTGAATTGGATACTTGCAATGGACTGTATGAATAAGCACATGCTATTAAATAAAAGGCTGAGGAACAATTTTGCTCTGTGTCTTCAAGACAGGTTGGCTGTATCCAAGCTGTTTGCTGGGAATGGTCCTTGGCACGTGTGCTTGGCAATGCTGATCAGGAATATGGATAGTTGGTGTAGTCCAAACTGGGCTAATGACTATGACAGTAAGGCTAGGGATGCTCCTGTGCTGGGCCACACTCTACAAAAATGGAAGCTGGAACATGCCAGACTGGGCCAAGGACCATGCCAAGGCTATGGATAATCACAGGACTGCTACTGCACAAGGCTATGCACTGGTCACACAACAATGACACAGACAGGGCTTGTAGATCTGTTGGAGGTTAGGATTACTCTTGTTTTCTTTCTCTCAGAGAATTTTCTCCCATATATTGCTAAGGGACAATAACAACAGGTACTTAAGAGAGACAAAAGAAGTTGCCACAGTACAGGGAAAGGGTGTGCCTGGCTACTCTATTAGGTGAGTGGTTTCTCTTGGAGCAGCAGAGATTGCAGGAGATTTGGGCTGGGGGAAGGGGCTGAGTGCAGCTCCTCTCTCTCTCTCATTTGTCTGCATCAGAGGTTCCCCCGCGGCTGCAGGGGGCGCTGCTGGCTCCGGCCGGGCAGGGCAGGGCAGGGCAGGGCGGGTGGGTGTGACAGCTCCCCCGCGGCTGCAGGGGGCGCTGCTGGCTCCGGCCGGGCAGGGCAGGGCAGGGCAGGGCAGGGCAGGGCGGGTGTGATGGCTCCCCCGCGGCTGCAGGGGGCGCTGCTGGCTCCGGGCAGGGCAGGGTGGGTGTGATGGCTCCCCC
>JAYDZK010000001.1:95058298-95109081 GCA_034509185.1 Euphonia xanthogaster | reverse complement strand
CCTGCAGCCGTGGGGGAGCCATCACACCCACCTGCCCTGCCCTGCCCTGCTCTGCCTGGAGCCAGCAGCGCCCCCTGCAGCCGCGGGGGAGCCATCACACCCACCCTGCCCTGCCCTGCTGGAGCCAGCAGCGCCCCTGCCGGCCGTGACTGGAACTGCACCCACGGGGAAAGTGCTGCGGCCGAGAGAAGGCTGGCACTGGGTGTGTGGTTCTGTCTGTTGTTGTTGCCAGTGTGGTTGTTTGTTTTGCCTTGTTATACATACACATACCAGTAAAGAACTGTTATTCTTTTTCCCATATCTTTGCCTGAAAGTCTCTTAATTTCAAAGTCATAATAATTTGGAGGCAATAATTTGGGGGTCACATTCTCCATTCCAAGGGAGGTCCCTGCCTCCCTTGGCAGACACCTGTCTTTCAAACCAAGACAAGGTCCCAGCCTCTCAACCCATCTCTCTCCTAGCCGGGCCAAAATGACAAGATTTGGCTGGAGCCAAGTTTTTATCCAATATCTAAAAAGATCTAGAAGGCTGATAGTAAAGTCTGGGTAGCCTGCTCCAACGAGAGAGCATACAGCTCCACCTCTTGATTTTGTCTTCAACTTGCAATTCTGAACATATCTGAAGTTTTCATATTGTTAGAGACAGGTAAAACACAGCCCTTTAGAAATGCCCCAACCTCCTGGAATGATTGCCCTTAGTTCTACCACCGCGCAGAAATCAGCACATTTTGCACCCCACCCTGCAACTAAGCACAAGAATATTGTGGAAACGCAAACTGCCCAGCGGTGGCAGGCAGCTGCATGTTGGCTTACTTATTGCATGTGCCCCATTCTCCTCTCCATTCACAGTGGCTTCTCCGTTCTTTGGTGTGTTCTGCTGGGAAACAGCAGTCGTCGTGGCTCCCGCTGTGGCTGTCGTGGCTGCCGCCGCGGCGGCGGCGCTGGCCTGTTGCTGCGCGAGCTTCTCTCGGAAGGCTTGCTGCCGGGTCTGCACGACATCAGGCATCACCGCGTCTATCAGAGACAGGGACTCTATTGGCCTGCCATCAAACACTGTACCATCCTGCAGGGAAAATGAGCAGAAGGGAAATCCCAGGTTTAGGATCTTCACCACTCGGGTGGCAAAGAATCACAAAACGAGGCTGTGTGAAGATAGTACACTTAGACTTATCCAATATGGCCAGAGGACTATGGACCGCCTCTCCCTCAGATCCGTGATGGTGGCACTCATGGTCCACTCAGAAATCTGATCAGTCAAAAAGTAATTTGTTGGAATTTTATAGAAAGTTTTACCATACAAATGCTTTATAGATGCAAAAGAAGTTCAACTGTGTTAAAAAATGTCTCACCAATGACAAAAAGTTTCACTTTGTTTTCTGTTTGAAAAAACAGAGTCATGGTTAAAGCCATGATAAAGGCAAACAGACTTTGGTTAAACTGTTTGTTTCCTACACTTGCAGGAGCAGAGGAATGGAATGGAAGCAGATGATGTATAATGAACCTCAGCCAAAACATGATGTATGCACAAATTCAGTGGTTTCTTAAGCGGTGTTTTTCAACCCAGCACCACCAGTTGTAGCTGATCATACAAGACAGCCTTACCATTATTTTTCTTTTATTCCACTATATTATTTATAATAGTTATTACTTTCATTTTGATTTCTGTAAATTAGACTTCAGCTTCAACAACCAACTGAGTAAACTTTTAGAGGCTGTTGAAGACTTAATACAGACTATATTGACTTAGCTTTTCTTCACTTTCACTTTCCTATTATCTTAAATATAGGGGAAGGATTTTAGTAGTCTTCGTAAAGTGCAATTTTGCCAATCTTCTGCAAACTCCCTTCAATTCTTTGAAATAATAATGATGTGGTGGTGAAAGATTTGCTCTTGAGAAAGAGCAAGTAAGAACAGGATACAGATAGATAATGTAGCTGATAAACAATATAATCTTCCAAAGGTGAGAACAATTAATATAGAAAAATAGCTGCTTGCCTGACTGGTATGTTTCTGCTGACCTAGTTGTTGCAATACCCCTTATAATTACAATGTTAAGATAATACATATTTGTTTCCTCATGGGGAAGAAAAAGGAGGAGACAGTAATTAGAGAAGAAACCATAATCTCTTTCTCCTCAACTTTTTTATGTGTGTCTGCCAAAGTTTATTTGAATATTGACTCAAATTCTTGCTACCCAATAAACAAAATGTTTGCCAACAGATCCTGACATCTTAAATTTTCATCTGTAAATGTGCTCACTGGACTATTTACATGACTGCCCTTTAAGAGATCACAAACATTAATTTTATACACGCTAGTTCATAGACTCACTGATTACTTGTCACTCTTAAATAACAGACATAGAAAAGTAACACACAGGGAAGCATCTATGGTAGTCCTTCCTGGGATTCACATGTAGCCTGAATGGCCTTTGCTTTGCTGCAATATACTTTATGTATTAGAACAGGATCATAGAATGGCTTGGGTTGGGTTGGAAAGGACCTTAAAGGTCCAACAGTTCCAACACCCCTGTCATGGGCAAGGACACCTTCCACTAGATCATGCTCAGGGCCCTGTTCAACCTGACTCAAACCACAATGAGAGAGCAACATAAATCTTAATGGTGACAACAGGCATATTTTCAGACTATTCTCTCATTTTAGGGAAAGTCTTGAAGCTGGATAAGTGCAGGCCCCTACAACCTGACTTAAGTAATTCAGAGCTGGAACCTTCTTACTGTGTAGCTCCAGTTTCAGGCACGGGGCAAAATGTTAAGTAGCAGCAAATTGAGACAGCTTCCTAAGACTGGTTTGTTATTACAACTGCATCAAAGTGCAGCTTGGCGTGAATGTCAAATGTTATTGCCCCATTTAGAAAATAACACATATACAAATCTTATACATGGTATTGAGTCACAAGAAGAAAAAAAAACACAGAATGTTTGAATAAAACCGAAAGAGTTTCTAAACTACACACTGCAAACAACACAGCCTTTCCTCTATTTTATATTCCTTTGTTCTCACCCATGCTGTTCACATGCTACATTCAGGTATAGAGGAAAAAGCAGTAGCTTCTGTGTATTAATATTTATTACAGACGTTTGTCCATCAGAAATATCTATTATAAAAATCTTGTAAGGCAGCACTTGCTTATCTGTCACGCTTCATTCCCTCTCAAAGCACCACATCTTTAAGGATGGCAGGGCAAAAACACTGGCTTTTCCCACATCCCTTCTGTGTTTCCACTGGCAGCTCAAGGAGAACAGAAACAGTCTGTGGCTGTTCATACAACATCTACAGAAAACCTGCATCCCAGCCACATTGAGAATTTACATGCAACTGTTTCACCATGAACATGATGCCTCATCTCATATGATCTAGGCCAAAGTCACCAAAATCACTCTCCAGTGACCTCTGTGGATTTTTGATCAGGCTTCTTATGGCTTGTGAACACTGCTGCCTGCTAGGAGGTGTCAGGTAGTAAGTTTTAACCTATGCTGCAGGTTCTTCCTGCCAAATTCTGCTATGACCTTGAAAACGCAAGGCTGTAAGCACAGGCACTTTTTCTTGTTTGCTGCAAGAACCTGTACACCCTGGATTTGCTGGCTGGGGCAGCAGAAACAGCACGAAACACCAGGTAAGCAGTGCAGAGAACACCTCCCTGCCACAGGTGAAAAACCAGAAACACGTCTCCACCTCAGAGCTTTCTGGCTCTCTGCTGGGATGGCGCAAAGTACGAGGAATAAATTAAACCAGGAGAAGCTGGGCAGTGGGTCGTGCTGGGGCTGCTGCTCGGCACACCCCAGCATGCGGCGGTGGCAGCGGTGGCAGCAGTGGCAGCAGTGGCAGCGGTGGCAGCGGTGGCAGCTGTGGCACTTACTTCATTGATGCTGATCTCGGCCTCCACATACTGGAGCCCCTTCTGGAGGATGGAGATGAGTGCGGCAGGTGGCACTAGTGTTCCGTTGATGTTGGACTGGCTGATGTGGCTCTCGATACCGAAGGTAAAGGCCGAGTGGGAGAAACCTGAGAGCAGGAAAAGGAAGCCATGATATGAAATCTAAATGTACCAGATACACCTTCACGGTCTAAAAATAATTCTGTCTTGAGATCTAAGAGACGCTGCCATGTAAGCAGAAGGGTGTGGGCTGTCTACTCGGATCTGGGGAGGTCAACCTGAGCCACCCTGACTGCCCATCCCCCCCTCCCTCCCCCACATACAGGGGAAGCCATACAGAAATGGAAATGCATGCAGAGAAAAATAACTGCACTAACCGAAACAAACCCCCCCAAAACACGTAAACACCAGCAATCGCCACAAGGGCAGGTCCAGCTTAAAAACGTGCCTCAAATCTCCATTTCCCTTGCTGAATTTCAGTGCTGGGTGTTTGTGGAAGCTGCACACTTAAATCCCTACCAGCATGCAAGCTGTATAAAATCAAGGCATAGATGCAGCTGACACAGAGGAGCCATTCCCTAATACCAGGGAAAAGATTTCAAATCCTCTGCTCATTTATTGCTTAGTACAATATGATGGGCAGAGCACTGCCGTTAAAATGTGAAACTACAGAAAGACCCCCCCGTGAACCTATTTTCTGTATGTGAACAGCAATAGCAAAAGTAATTAACTGGGATCTGCCACACAGCAGATGACAAGCTGAGGTGGCCTGTACTTCAGCCAGAAGTCTTTCTCTTCCCTCTTTCATTTTTGTCATTGTCTGCGTAAGTAAGTGGCAACCAAGGCGACAGCACTGAAAATTAAAGAATTTTGGCATACAATTTTAAAGAGTGCTGCCTGAAATTCTGGCTGAAGCTGCTCAGAACTGTTGCTGGGTATGGAGGCGAGTGCTGCAGAGAGACTGTACAGAGGGGCAGCTGTGGGAGGGGGGAGGGGGAACAGGATGTAGATATAACTGTAGGAACCCATTTATCATCACACTGTCTCCAGAGCATTAATCTAACATTAAAAGCCTTGGGGAAACCACCCATGCACTGTCTCAAACAGGAAGAGCTCTCATCATCTCCACCAACTAGACAAGAAAAAACAACAAACAACAAACCCCCCCCAAAAAAAGAAAAAGAAAGCAGCTTTCAAATGAAAATACTTCCGTTAAATATAGCTGTGCCTCTTCCCCTTGTCAACACCAGTTTCATTTATAGTTTTGTCCGTTAAGGGATTTCCCCTATATCACTGCAATGTCCAATTGTGTGCAGGCTGAGGATGTGATCTTGGGCTTGCTCCACAGCAGTGCTTTCCTTCTCTCTTTTCGAGATGCTTTTCCCAGCTAGCTCAATTACTAACACAGATAGCTAGCAAAAACAAGCTGAGAAACAGAATGCCTCCCACATTTGAAACCAAGGTATGTATTTCTCTGATTCTCCCCCTCCCCCTCTGCATTTTATTTTGCTGCTGATTTTCTCTTTTTCATTCTAACAGCTTCCACTCCCTCCCCTCCCACCCTAATTTCCCTTCCTGGCGCTCTCCCAGTTTTGGGGGATGCTTTAGACACTTTTTAGGAAATAGCAGGTCCACCTATGAACAGAATTCCATAGGATCACAAGGCATTAAAAAAAGGACAGATAAAAAAAAACCCACTGAAAAACTGCAGTATCATTTATGTAATCCCTAGGCCGATTTCTTATTCTGTATTGCTCTTTATGTCCTGGTCTAGTTTATGAGCTGCTGGACCTCCAGCTGTGAGATAGACTGTAAGATCTTCAGGGCAGTGTTTTTCCTTGGTTATTAGTTTTGTAGGACATCTAAGCACATTACTGGGAACCACAATCAGGAAGAAATCAAGCACTGAGCATACATAGCCTGCATCTGAGAGGTCTAGGGCCTAATCACTAAACCCTTCATGTGTATCTATAAATACATGGCATAAAACCAACCAGAATTAGAGAATCAAGATTCCTCTTAATTTATGTGTATTTGAGTTAATCAGCAATGGTAACACAATTTTCTTAAAACAGAATGATTGTAAAAATACACGACAGATAAATTGGTAAATCCACATAAGAATGAGAAAATTGAGCTGCTGTCCAAGAGCACTAAAGGTGACTGTTAAAATACCCAGCAGCTAGTTTGCAAGTCAACACCTCAGAAAATTGTAACATGGTCTCTGATTGAAACAACAGGTGGATGGCATAAAAATAACAACCAACAAATGTGGAGACAAAAAGAAAAAAAGTGGAAAACCATGACTGTGGATCTATGGCAGACATAAATCTTAAGTATGTCATTTTACATCTCATTATTGTATTTTGTATCTTACAGACTTTTTAGCTGGCTGCTGGCATATCTCAAGCCCCATCTCTACCAGGATACAGATGATTGTGCACACAGCTAAACCTCTTTGTTCAGTCCTGATCCCCAGAAAGCAACACAACTCACCCCACAGTATGTGAGAGAAGAAACTTTTCAGTACAAACCTCAGTTGTGTTTTTGCAATGAAACACGTTATTTTACTGTTTCTCTGGATGCTGAGAAACTATTACCAAAGCACCTGTTAGATGAGGAAACACAAAACTCCTGGTACACTGTCACAGAGGAGCAATCTCACTCACACACCTTCAGCAGCTGTGAGAAACTTTCCTAAAATTTTATCAGACAAGATCCGATTAACAAAAATCAGTGGCACAAAACTGTTTAAGTGGGTGCTGCTGGACATAGTGCTCCTCATACCTCTTGAAAAAAATGCACCCAATACAATTGTGGTTAAAAAAAAACCACCAAAAAACCAATAGAAATATGCCAACCAGTCCTCCAACAGATAGCTAATTCCCTCCTGATTTCTTGTACTACCACAGCAGGTATATAAGGCTCATTTGAAAATAAATGGTTTTAAAACCACCTCACACAGTCAAAAAAAATCCTCAATGAAGCTACCTCAATGAAACCTGATGTAGGTACAGAAACCTGTACCTACATCAGGTTTCTGATAGCACTGAAGAATCACCTGAGCTTTACTTTTATTGTTACCAGATGTCATCAGCTCTCTTCAGGGCTCTGCATTGAACGACACTAAATTGCAGAGCAAAGCTGCAGCTCCATAGTTTAGTCTTACAAAAGGTGATTTCTATCAAACAAAGGCATTTTTTTAAAAAATGTCAGCTTGTTAACCTGGCTCTCCTTCTAAGATCCTGAAGGGGACACAAAGCCAAGACACAAGCACCACCCCCACTCCCAGTCTGCCGAGGCACTTGGGGAGTGTGAGCAGAGACAGAAGGTGCTCTGCAAGTGGGGATCCGAAGGAAGGATGTGGTGGGGGTGACATGAAATTACAGCAGACAAACTGAAAATGCCATGGCAGCAGTGAAATGAATGAAAGATGCAAATCCGTGTCTGTATGCATTCCTTCTCATAAATTCTGTCACTGGTAACTGCAATAATCACTCTACAAAACAATAATTTCTGTTCAAATAGCACTAGTATACAAAATCTTAGTGCAACATACCCTTTGAAGACACATGCAGTGAGACTATGAGCTTTTAAGGTTAAAAGCATGAACACAAAGGGCTGAAGAGGAGAAAGTATGGCCACACAGGTTTCATAGCAGTGAACCAGTTGCTATTGCTGTGACATGACCAGTGCCCTAAATGGCATCTTTCAGCACACTTGAGAGAATGGCTTCCAGGTTTTTTCTGCCTCAAAAAAGATGGGAAAACAGAAACCATCAAGCTATGCATAATCTGTAAATACATTATCATAAATGAAAAATATGCCCATACGAACAGTGCAGAAAAAAATTCTTGTGCAGAAAAGAATTCATCTTGGGATGATCTTGGTATGAATGGAGGTGACTTATCAACTGCGAAATAGCTGGACTTGAAGTATTTCACAGAGCATAAAAGCAGAGAAGAAATAATGACTGTAGAAAACAATTACTTAAATGACCCCCCAATCTCAAAAATTATTACACAAGTCAGAAACAGACTTGGAAACTGACTGAAATTCCTAATTGAGAGATTCCCACACTTTTTTTGTACTGACAGTGGTAACAGGTCCTGGTTCTGTGCTATATCTTTTCCCACACTGAGGTGTCTGTATATACTCTCAGTGGTACATACACAGCCGTTTGGGAATTCTTGCCCTAGGCAGTGCCAAAAAATGCATATGTAGGCCTGTGTTTTGCAAAATTTCACTGATAGGTTTTGCTGTAACTGCAAAAACAGAGATGATGGAGGGTTTTTCCTTTGGCTGTTCCTTTTTCAGTTGAAAATGGCTTCCCTTTGAAGCTAGATTTGTCATTGATCATAAAATGACAAGGTTTTATTTAATGAACATAATGATGCTTGTTGCATGCTTGTTTGATCTGAAGGCTACATAGGTTTAATTGTTTACAATATGCCTGGCTCACATCAGAAATGCCTGTCAAACGTAGAAAAGGCAACTGGGGAGCCACACAGCCCAGGGAATGACTTTTCTTCTCCAGTGATGTGTCTCATCTCTTCTAGGAGCAAAGCATTATGCCTCCTTTTAGACTAACACCTGGGGTGATGCTGAGTGTTCCCCATGCTGGCTCATTTGGCACTCACAGCTCCAGCAAAAATTGACATCTACCAAGCGTTCCTTTAATTTCCCAATCTCTTTAGCACCACAAAAAGCTTGTCTTTGTAAAACCTCAACCTTCAATTGTAGCTGCTACAGTACCTACTGCTGTATTTGTACAGGTGAGGGGAATGACAAAGAGGGCTCTGTGGAAGCAAAGACCTTTGAACTGTTTCAGTCCTTACTGGTTACTGGGGAGTTACTTTGGGGATGCCCTGATGAGTGACAGAGAAGTGATCTGTTGAATACAGTTTTCTGTTTGTGAGCTGACTGGACTTAGTTTTTTCTGGTTAACCTAAATAGTTTGCTGTACAAATAATTTTTAAAACCAGGTGTTTTTCAGTTATTTGCCACTCGGTTCAATTACTCACATTGTAAGATCCTACACTGAAACAATTGCTACTGTACAATGAAACAGAGAATAGAGAATTATGAAAATCAAATTGCATTTTTCATACACTTTGGGCATCTTGATGATGAACAGCCTCTATCCCCACACTGTAACAACACAAGTAACAAGGCACTCCTACAAATCTTTGTATAACTAATGCCCAGTGTGGCCGTCTTTTCTGGAAATAGTGACATTTCATATGGAGATCTGTGTCATTTCCTTCAATAAATTTTCCTATTTCTTTAACTCAAGCAGTCCAGACTGAGGTTTGCATACACAGAGATCTAAACTCCAATTTCTGGAAATCACTAAATTAGTGATGTTACTACTTTAAAAGAGAGAAGAAAAACAAAGGAAAAGAAATGAACTATCTGACAATCCCTTTTTTTTTCTCCAACAATTTAACCATCTCCACATGGAAATAACCAGCACTTCTTGCTTAATTGATATCTCTGCCATTGTGTTGTCTTTCTTTTTTGAAATTTCCAATACAAGCTCCTCCAACCCTCACCTCTGAAGTAACACACAATGTTCCCCTTCAAAGCATTTGGCAGGTAGAGGAGACAAAAATGAGCAAGGCTTTAGACATTATTAAAACTACTGGTTCAGCAGAATCAACCTGAAGCTGCTATAATGGGATCCACCAGCAAGCCCAAGTTTTCTGGCTGCAGAAGAGCCTGTTTTCCTTGAGGTAAGTCTTGCACCTGGCACTACTGCTGGGACTTTTACCAAAGGACAATTCATACAAGAACAGAAGGCCTGTATAGCTATACAGGCTGCAGGGCAAAAAAAAAAAAAAAAAGTTTGTGAGGGGCAAAGGAAAGTCACCTTTATGACCATAAATGAGTATATGGGCAAAACTCCCAGGAGATTCAGACACATCAACTGGAAATATGCCACTGCATCATGAGTCAAAAGAAAATCACACGCAGGAGGAGCAGACGTCCATACACGATCCCATCAGCTGCTCCACCGTGTTACCAAACCCAAGGAACTCCAAAGCTGCCTGCATAACTGCTTGCCAAAGAAACAAGATGCAAGCAGTGGAAAAACATTCATCCCAAGTTTGACGTCTGGGTCCTGGGAGTGCCATGGAAGCAGGAAGGCAAGAAGGGCAGAGTGGTGCAATGTGGTGCTCTGAAATAAATTAGAGCCCCATCACAGCAGCTAAAAAAAAGTCCAAACAAACCCCCAGTGAAATATGACCACAAACAAAATAATTTCCTCCAAAAACTAATGATGTACAAACAACACAGTCAATGCTAAATGAAGACTTTTTTAGGTCTAGATTTATCAGTGTAGAGAAGCAAGGCACATGTATCACTAAGGCAGATTTGAATGCAATTTCTGTATGCAAAACCAGGAGCAAACCACTTACGTCAGAACAACTGTATTTTCTTAATTCAGGGCCTAGCACATGCTAATCTAGTTCCTGAGGCAAGTGATGCAATTTCTTTCCATTGCCTGAGAGAATACAGTGATGCTCTTCACTGTACTTGACTGCAGCTGCCATTCAGCCCAGTATTTTGTCTTCTATATGATGCACTGAGTGAGAACTGAGAATGCAACATGGATCCCTATAGTTGCTTATCCTTAGATTTTTTGTCTAAACTGAGTTACGTATCCATAAAAATATGGTAATAAACTCCCAGTGTACATATATGTGAAGGCTTTACAAAAAGGGCAACTGGTTTCTTTGAAATATGTTTGGTCACAGTAAGTGTCTGGTGCCTTAAGCCAGCGGTAAGATTCTACTAACAATTACAAAAAACAACAGTGGACGAGAATCCTATGCCAGATCTTATTTGTTATTCACAGCAGACCGAGATTCTTCTCTTAGCTGAGGTTTTTGTTTCTCAGTAATACATCCTGGAGTATCTCTCTGTTTTTGGCAGTGTCTGCTTATTTTGAAGACTTACCTTTGCAATTACATAAAGGGCTTAACAAGGACACACATTAGCAATTTAAAATAGAGAACTGCAATTGAAATATATTTTTAGAAGAATCAGCTGAACAATAGGGGTGGCATATTTGTTTCAAGATTAGGATTGCTAAATGATTAAAGTTATTTCCAGAACCCTGGGAAATGTGTTCGGTATTACAAGATCTTTCACAGTCACTGGGAAACATAAAGAAAGGATTCCTAGCTGTAGGTAAAATTGCAGTATGTCTAATTACCCAAAGTTTTACAGTCTTGATATTCACTAATATTAAACGTTACGCCCTTTTTTCTTGGATATTGGACCTGTTCACCTTCTGCCAAGAATTCAGAGTAAATGTCTGCTACCCAAAATTATTTTATTAAGTGCCAAAGAATGTTTTTGGCAGGTACTTTTTTTTCTTTTTCATGCGGGAAAGTATGTTGGAAAAGATTAATACAACTTGGAAATGATCTTTTGATGAGTGGTACTTGGCACTCACTGTTTAAGCCTTTCTGAGGGCTGCAAATTAACAAAGAGAGAAATACGATACAGACAGAAAACAGAGCACAAGCAATGGAAAGAGGAACTTATAAAAAGCTCTTGAAAACAAGGTCTGAAGTAATCCTGTTTCACTCACTCTGTGTAAATGACAATGAAAACTGCAAGTAAGTATCAGTACAGATCCAGCAATTTACTGCAACTACAGGCAAAGTTTGAGACAGCTTATGAAGGCCACAAGGACGAAAATAATCTTTAACTTCTGAATTCATGGGATGCTGCTATCTTTCAGCCCTGTCTGTGCAACCAAACATCCAAAGAAAGAGACAGGTATAAATTCAGGGATCCCGTTTATAGACCAGACCTCCAGAGTCGTGTATCCTTTCCTTAAGCTATGCTCTTCTCTCTGTTCTAACACACACCTCTGAGTGGTGGCAAGTAGGACACCAGAGCTGACCCTCAGGGGACATTCAGGAACCTGACACCAGGAAGGGTTTTGTGGATGGTGACTACAAACAGAGCCCTAACACAGGATGGCTGTGAGGACGGGTGGTCTGTTAGTGCCATGGCTGTGCAGGCAGAACATTCTCAGCACAGAGGTCATTAGCAAAACTTGCAAAGCTCCACTGGGCCTGGAGACTCAAACTGAAAAGCAGTGAAGTGAGAAATATGTAGGACTGCACTGGTTTTGCCAGCAAAGTCATCTTGACCTTTAGACATCTGTCTTCTACCCCACACGCTATTTTCTCAATACCCTAAAAATACTGTGTTTTTGCAAGCTTTACAAAACAGGACATGAAGTGATCAGAACCAAAATTTGTGCCATGGAATAAATTTGTCAATGTGTAACTGTTTATGTTTGTGTAACTTAAAAATCACTGTGTTTGCTCAGTGTCCGAGATCCAACCCTGTATGGCAACTTTCAGGCCAAAGAAAAATTGAAATAGCCAAGTTTAGAAAACTGTGAAGAGACCTAGAAGGAAATATGAGGTAAGCAGGCTTTTGCAAATGGCAAATCCCCAAAATACAGTGTATTTCTTTCCTTCATATGAAGCTAAAAATTCTGCACCGATTATGAAACGGGGTAAATAGAAAGAAATTTTCAAACAGATCTCTTGAACTGCACCACAAAACATTTGAAAATATTGTTTATACATTTGTATATAAAGAGATATCTGGTAACAAAAGTCACAAGTCTGTGCATACAAAACCATAAAAATGGGTCTTATAAAGCCTAGCAAATTATTTTGAAATTTTACCAGAACAAAGTAGGATAAACCAAATAACCTATTTACCTGTAAAAATATTTTTTCCTCACCATCAAAGAATCTGGATTTTGTGAAACTAACCATCAAATACTGCTTGTACATACTAATTGCTCTATGAAAAAAGTGTCCAATTTGGTTTTGACTTGCAGAGGTGCTCAGCTTCATCCTTTCCAAGACCTTTTTTAAATAAAAGTGCTTTGGGAATGGCAGCACAACAAAACTTGTTGCCTTCTAATGTTGACCCTGATTTTCCTAAAATGTATTTATTGTTTACAAAGAGAATAAATCTTTACTAGCTGAGAAGAAACTGCATATTAATACAGCTCTTATTTTAGAAATGGATTTGTCTGTTCAGCATAATTCATTCTCAAACAATGAAGTATAATTTCAAATTCAGAGTCAGGCCCACTGTTTCTGGAACCATACAGTCACTACCTTCCCAGTTTAAAAGAAATACAG
The DNA here is from genome assembly GCA_034509185.1 of Euphonia xanthogaster. Classification (NCBI taxonomy): domain Eukaryota; kingdom Metazoa; phylum Chordata; class Aves; order Passeriformes; family Fringillidae; genus Euphonia; species Euphonia xanthogaster. The sequence goes on along the minus strand of JAYDZK010000001.1, from coordinate 95,095,994 downwards.
AAAAGCAGAACAGATATTAAAAAAAAAAGGAGTTGTGGTTTATTAAAATCCCATATATACCCTTTTGATAATATACTATTTTACTACAAAAACATTATGCTGGAGGCATTATATATATATGTATATATATAAAATATTATATTAAATATGTGTTGTTACGGATGGTTTCATGTCATATAGGAACATTCATTCTGAGGTGACTTTTATGAAATTTAAAGCAAACCATTTTTTGGGTCAAATTTCTTAATTGTTCTTATCCAACGGTCACTTTAACAAGTATTGTACTCCTAGAATAACATTGTGGCCTTATTTATCTAAAAAAATTCAGGAAAACTCTTCTGACTTTTTGTTCTATGGTTCTTGGCTGGTTCTATGGCTAACTTTCAATAAATCAGAGACCTAGATCAAAACCTTAAGTTATTTTATTTTAATTGAGTATGCTGGCCCTAAAAAGGATAATGCATCATATAAATAGAACTGCATGCCCACAAATCAGGTCTGTGCTAAACCATGAGAATTAAAAGTAGTGTTTGTTTTGCTCTGAAGTCTTACTACTGTACAGCTGAAAAACTGAAAGAATCCCTGCCTTCAGTTTTAACACCACCAGTTCCTGAAAAATACAGTTAATATCTCATTCATCCTGCTTTTAGTGACATATATTCACCCATAAATTCATAAATAGCATTCTGAAATAACTGAAAAAGAATGTCAAATATTTTCCCAGCACCCATGTAATACTTCTTACTCAGAGGATTCCAGTACATTTTAGGACTATAAACATTCAGCATCTGCTGAGGTACTGTGCATAGTATTAAGTTTGCTTTCAAACAGGAAAATAGAGGGACGGAAACTTCAGGGCGAGGTATAAACACTCGGTTTTCATGTATGCCCTTGAAAAAGGTATCACTTTATTTATTCAGTAATGCCTGGTCAGCCCCCAGTCACAGCAGCACAGAAGAAGCTGTGCAAAGGGAGGTCAGAAGTGTCCTTACTCTGTGAGCTACAGTCACCCTGCGCTGCAGGCAGGACACTCCAGGCCCAAGAGACTGTGCTAACACACATGTCAACACGAATAATGCAGCCACAGATTGCTACTGAATCAACACTAAAATGTGTGGTTTATCTTTGCCTGGCAGGCTGTCATTTCAATGACGAATTTTTCCCTCAGCAAACAAAAGGGAAAGCTCCCATCATCGTTGCCTTTAGAGCACAGCTGCGTACAGAGCCTTGGGAACACGGCAGTGACTGCCCTGCAAACCCTTCTCTCCAGGTTGTTTAGAGGATCATTGAGGTTCCCCAGTGCTGAGCAGGAGGTTGGAATACCTGAACATGAGCCAGCAATGTGCCCTTGCAGCACGGAAAGCCAAGAGCATGCTGAGCTGTACTACAAGAAGCAGTGCCAGAAGGTCACTGGAGGGGATCCTCACCCTCTGCTCAGCGCTGCTGACAGCCCTGGAGCGCCGTGTCCACGTCTGGGCTCCCCAGCAGAGAGAGACAGGGATGCACTGGAGAGAGCCCAGTGAAATACAGCCCATAACCATGAAGATAATCAATGGACTGGTGCATCTGCCATACAAGGAGAGGCTGAGAGAGCTGGGACTGTTCAGCCTGGAGAAGAGATGGCTCACAGATGGCTTATCCTCTGTGCAAAAACACCTGAGGGAGGTGCAAAGAGGATGGACACTTCTTCCAGGGGTGCCCTGTGATAGAAGGCAATCAGCACAAAATGAAACATGTGACATTCCCCTGAAACACAACAAATAATTTTTTACTGTGGGGGTGATAAAAGCATTGGAACTGCCTGTCCAGCAAAGCTGTGGACTCCCAATCCTTAGGAAATGTTCAAAACCCAACTGGACACAGCCCTGGGCAACCTGCTGCAGCCAACCCTGCTCTGAGCAGGGGAGATGGATTAGATGATCTCCAATGGCCCCTGCCAACGTGAACTATTCTCTGATTCTGCCATCTCCTGAGATACTATCCAGACTGAGCACCAAATTGCAAGAAAACATAAAAAAAAAGGCAAAACAAAAATCATTATCCAGTGACTCTGCCATCAGTGCACAGTATTGCTTTTACTGCCACACTGGACAATTGCCTTTACTGACCAAGTGATTCATTCTTCTGAGTTATTCTTCAAGGTTTAAATTTTAATAATTTAAGAAAAAAACACACACTGTGTATTCCTCTTCTACCTCGCAGCAGTCTTCCTACACCAAACAAGCTGCTAGCTCTGAAGTAAATTTAGCTGACCTATATATGCCAATCTTTTATGCTTTGCTTAATCTGAATTATTTTCAACATGCACGTCTCTCGTCTGTGACTCAGGGACTCTGTGCCATACACAGTTGTTCAAAAAACACTCTAAACACACCTCATGCAGGCAAAGCAGGGACTTCAGAGAAAAATGACACAGGCTTATGTAAGTAAAGACTGTTGCATCAGGCACCAATTCAAAAGAACAGAATACTGATCTTCAGTCATCCCCTACTACCTGAGAACTTATGCAAGCAAACTGTGATATTTACATTTTCTGTAAAATTTCTAGGTTGAAAAAGAGAACTATTCAACAAAAAAATGTAGTTTTCCTTCAAATTTTGTTGTTTCCTTTTCAAAAAATTGCAAATGTCATTGGGAAAAAAAGTCATTTAGTACTACTCCAACGATTAGTATTTAGTTTCATCACAAGGATGAAATCCCAGAAACATCATAATATCCACATTTTGGATTCTCTCATAATTTCCAGAGACAAAATGACAGCAAAATGCCTTGGATGTGTTTAACAGGAAAGGCCCATATTTGTACATGCCTAACTACAAAGGGTTTTGTGATTCACAGAAACCCTTTGCTCTGTGCCCTTGAATCGATGCTTAAAACCTGAGAGAAAATCTTTTTCTCTAGGAAAACAAGGAAAGTCTGTTAACTACGAACCAGGCAGACCAATGTGCTGCTAAAATCCTGAATTTACAGAAGGGGAAAACCTTTTTTATTAACTGTCTTCATTTTTATGGTTGGGAAGAAAACAAATGAAAATTCCAAAGTAAAATGGTAAATTGTCCCAAGTCAGCATCTAAAAATGTAATTGACATATTTTTTAGCAAAAGCATTTGGCTACTGTTTTTATTGTCTTAGGTGTGGTACAGATTGTACATGGTGCAGATTATACACTGGGGAACAGTTATCAAGGATGTGTCATAAAACATGGAAAAATTCAAATCAAAAAGTAAAAATCTGAGCAAAAATGGAAGCTTACACAATCTTAACTCTAACCAGTCACTGCAAGACATTTGTCACAGTAAATGTTCTACTAGAGAACAGTGTAAGCCACAGGCAACTGGGGACCTGATTTTCAGACAAGAATTCCAGACTGCAGCATGCATATAAATGCTAGAAAAGGAACACTGTTAAATAATCAATGCATCAAAAATACTCTGTTTGAAAAAGCTTTAATAACTGAATTGACATGTTGGGCTGAGTAGGGAAGGTAATTTATTGTAGCATTTGGACAGGTAGGATTTGCACTTAAAACAGATGGCAACACATTTTAGATGAAAAAATACGTGAGACATTTGATTTCCCTTTGGTTTACCATCCTCCCTCAACTCTTAGAAATTTCCTTGGGATCCTTATCACTCCTCATTGCACGGCACTGCTCTGAATTTCATTCCAAAAGAGAAATAATTATCTGTTTCTCTTTTGGAAAAAAAGGGAACAGGAAAACTCTACATTATGAATTGTGTACTTTTTTTTTCAAAAACTGAAGAAATGAAGATGGCTGCTAGCAAAAGCATGCTTCTCAGGTGTTAAAGAGGTGCAAAGTTAATACAACTAATATTATTATATTAACATTATGTTAGTCTTAATATTATCTACTATTAATTAACATAATTAATAATTAACATAATTTGGATGCCAAAACCATGGCTACTTTGGAATAGCTTGTTTCACTTTCATCAATGGACCTGCTTTGTTGATCTCACTGCATCCACCACAGGAGTATTTTGTGTGCTCCTATCTCCACACTGGTTGTACACTCCGAGACAGATGTACCTAACTGGGGCCTACATTTCATTTAAAGGTAGACTTTGTATCAAGACACCTACAAATAAATGTAACCTGACTTTAAGAGGTTTGACTCCTGAGATAAACAATTGTTGAAAGGCCTCAGCACTTTTAAGAATGACCCCTTTAAACTGTGCACCAAAAAACTTTGTAATAAAAAAGGAGAAAACCAGACATTGCAATACTTGACTCTGGATAGGAAGAGATAACCTTGAACTGAAAATAAACACTCGTTCTCTTTGTATCTCAAGAAAGGGGCATTCATGGTCTTACTGGATGTGGTTAACACCTAATCACCTTCATGGTGAATTTCCTATGGCACTAAGCCACCGAGCATAAATGGAAATGATGATAGACTGCTTTGATTTTCTGGGCAGAGATAAGCACTGAGACAGTCACCTGTGAGAAGAGGCAACTATTTACTTACTTATTTCAATACAGCTAAACATTTAGAGCCTTAACTTGTCCCCGTCCTGTCTTGTAAGGCAGAGATTTGACTGCACTGCCCCTGGACCAGGCATCCTCTCCAGCCTGCTCCTCCAGCAGCAGGCAACTCAAAGCAGTCTCCCTGGCTGCACTTTTTTCTGTTAAACCCTATCATCAGTCAGTATAACTCACCAAATGCCACAACTTAGTATTTAATTCCATCTGCAGATGTACTTGGTAATCATTTTATATTTCCTTCCAGGTAACCAATAGAGCTGATAAACAGCATTATGCCAAGAAGAGATTCCTGTGAGTTCCCACTGGAAGTAACCCTTGAGATGAGTACTCCCCAGCTATAATCACTTTTCAAGATGTTTCTGTTATCCCATTTTTAATCCATTTGGTAACTCTGGATTACACTGATTTTACTCACTGTTATTTCATTTTGGTTTTAACCATCATGTCAACAAGACTAAATAAATGTCATAAAGTAGTCCAAGTCAATTAATGTCAGCATAGCTATCTCTGTCAATTTCATTTCTGATCTTGGAAAAAAGCAGCATCAAGTATGTTTGACAAGATCTATTATCCATAAAATCTTCCTGGCTGGCATTTGGCATGATGTCATCTCTTCAGATTTGTTGGAGATATTTAGTCTCAGCACTCCAATGATTGTCCTTGACCTATAGTTACCTGGATCATCTATTTAACCTTTAAAAATTCTGGCACAACATTTGCTTTTTCCAGTTCACTGAAACTCTCCTCAGTATGCCAAGATTTGTTAAAAAGCAACAACAATGGTTTAGACAGTTCAACTCTATTAATACTCTCCTATGCAAGGCTTCTGATCTGACAGAAAATTAAGGAGGAAATATATAGTTACTGAATTTCACTTCTAGCTTCAAGTTTAGAAGAGCTGAACTCCTACTAGAATCCCCTGCCAGCGTTTTCATAATGAACTGTAGAGCCCCCTTCAGCATCTTTGCTACAATGCTTCAGAAGATCTCAATTGTTTCTGTACCTCGCAGATGCAAAACACATGAAATATTATAGGAACATTTTGCCCTTTTTTTTTTGCTCCTTTGTTATTTCTCTCTTCCTCCCATCATTTGCCTAGATTTTATTGAAAAACCTGGAAGTTTTACATGATCAGATTTTTTTCAGATACCTGAAAAAAAAAAAGAAGTGAACTCTTGTGTGGTCTTGTAAGCAACATTCATGGTTGTGTCTGATAAAATTTTTAGGAGCTTTGGGTTCCGCTAACGTTAACAAATAATCAGTGTAATAACCCTGCTTTTGGCAAACTCTTTAAACTGTAGGGGTTTGAACTCAGACCGTACTTAAACACTAGCCCTTTAAACCTGGCCTGCATTATTTCTGAAGCTGTTGTGTCTTACGGCATTTATAGTAGCTGGTGGAAAGCCAAAATGCTGAATAACAGTTTCTGTCTTATTGCCTTACTTCATCTGAAAATACAGATATAAAAACCTTCTGGAAAAAACGATGACAGCAGTAAAAAAGGTTCAAACCTAATGTAAGAAGCTTTTTTAACAGATTCATCACTGGTTACAGTTCTAGTTTGCTGAATGGAATTCCTAACAAACTGCCAGGTGTATCTACTACATCCATATCTAGCATCTAGATTTCAAAATGCTCTGTTTGAAGCATATTGGAATATTTCTTCAAATGTTTAACCCCATTTTCCACTCTCTTGTGTGTACAAAATACAACAGAACAGTGGAAATACGATGTTTTTTGTGTATGTTTTCAGTACGTGTGGATCAAGTAATAAACATTTTTGACCCTCTAGATAAGAATGTAAGAGCAGTACAACTTGCCATTAACATAGAAATTTGCATGTTAAGTTCCCTGTAAAATGGCAAAAGCGATTGCTTGCTTGTGGGAGATGTTACCTAGAGTGACTTTTTCCTGACGTTTGGCTGATCCCACCATTCTTGATTGACTTTGTAAAGCCTCCTGAATCACTACACAACACTAATTCACCTCCTGATGTATCAAGAAGGATTAAAAAGGTTGGGTTTTTTCCACATCAGGAAAAGCTACTGCATTAATACACTGTTATGTAGAATTTCTTACAATCCCAACATAACAATGTAAAGTAACTCCAGGATTCTTCATCTTTGATTACATCCATTGGTGCATTGCTATAATGTCCAAGTGCTCTCTCCAGTGCAGTACACAATGGCTTCTTTTTAAAAGTAAACTTTGTCTGGATGAAATTTTAGTTTTGTTATTTCCTCTTTTTCTTTCTTTCATCTGTTTGCACACCAGATCTAGACAACTTTTTATAAGCTTCATTATTAGAGAGTGTGAGACAACAGCTAACACAGGCCAACTATGGACTCAAAGAACTGTTTCAAAAAATCAAACCATACAGAAGTACAATAAACCTCCTTCATTTAAGTGGAGATTCTTTGCATAGGGATTCAGTTTCCTGGGATTGAAATAGTCTTGCAAGTGGAAGAAAAAACTCAAAATAATGCATCTAATGAATTCCAGTTAGAGTGATCAAGGGAAGCAGGCTAAGGCAATACCTTGTACCTGCTGGGATTCTGGTTCTCTGTACAAGACATCTCTTGGGTCTTGAGGGCTTATTCTAAAACTGGCTTCAAATCATCTGACAGGATGGCATCTATTTTCCACAGATTTGTTTGTTTGTTTGCTTCAGCATATGAAACGTGAAATATTTTTAGTCAATTCTACTTTTACCAACACAAAGCAGAGGGTCAGTACCAAGTTAAATGTTGGTGATGCTGGTTACAAATCCTTTCTCAATGTTTCTCAGCTCTCCTATCATCTCTACAGTAACAGAACGTTTCCCATCAGCTAAGAGACTTTCTACTTCTTGCAAAGAGTGGAAAGAAGACTACATCTATAAAATAAACCCAAAATATAAGTTTCAATTTTTTTTTAAAAGATTTTGAAGCTCTGTGGTATTTTCCAATATGAAAACAGCTAGAGGTGGAAGTGGTATGGAGAGCCATGATGACACTTGTGCAGCTCAGTTTACATACATAACTACCCTAAGAATGGTCTAAAACATCAGAAACTTGCACCCAAATTTCTTTAGAGCCAACATAAACCCAATGTAAACAACTTCAAGTATCTAAGAAAAAAAGACACATGTGCTTTTTGCCTGTGCTGCCAAAAATTACTTTGGCTGACATGATACCACTACCAAAGCATTTGTTAACATAATATTATTTACTTCTTGTTTTGCCAAACTGCAGTATTTTGTACCTCTGCATGTTTGCAATTTTATTGTGTTCTAGACGATGATTTCAAAGAAACAGGGGTTTGTGCAAGAAATATTTAGTCTATCAGTCTGAAACACTCAAGGCAACATCCCTAGAGCAATATCATGCAAAAAGGCAATTTCCCCATTTCATTTATGACCAGAAGTTATGAAGAAAGACCAAGAATTTACCCGATTCCTGGAGATAGCGATACACCAAGAAATTCACTTCGTCACTGGTTATGCTCATCTTAGCCCAACCTCAATATGATGAGGTTTACGAGAAGTGTGATCCACACTCTGTTCAAAGGGAGAGAAAACAACAGGTTTTGTTTTATCTTAATTTACTACGAAGTGTATTATCAAAATAGAGGTGGGAATTGTTAAGGTATTTAAAGATATCATACAGTTAGAGCTGTAACGTCGCAATGTGAGGCATCCATTAAATACTGTGAATCAAGTATTCAGGCTGTACTGCACCTTTTAGTACAATTCAGGAGAAGTATTTAGCACACATGAGAGAGTCAGAGGGAGCATTTTAAATATTGGAAGACTTTTCTAATGTCAACTCCTTTACTTGTGTGGCTTTCCTACAGTTTTCCTGGGGGACTCCTCTTTACTGTGTGAGCGTTTTCAGAACTGCTGGCAATTACAGTCATGTACAACACACCAAATTATAATATTTTTGCAGCTCTGAATTTGTAATCCAGATTTTGTCTAGTTGTTCATCCACTGAAGACAGATTCTTTCCTTACAAAACTGTGTTATGCAATGAATGGGGCTGGAGGGGAAGAGAAAGAGAGAGAACACCATATGCCTTGAGTCAACAAGGAAGACAAATATCCCTGCACTATATAAAGCTGTAATATTATAATGTCTCTGTTCATTTATGTTGAGCAGGAATTAAACTCCAATTTTTCATTTAAGTAATTGCAACCTTTAGAATGACAGTTTTACGTTACTATTTTGGGCACATACTCTGGTAATAAAAACACTGGGTTTGGATGATAAATTTGTTTTGAACGTTTTCCATTAAATCTTGATGATTCATTCCTGTTTGGGAATCTGACTTAAGTAGTTTGGTTTTAAAAGACCTAAGTACTCATCAGACATAAACTTCGCAGCTGTGTCAGCCACACCATACCTGTGAGGGAGGGATCACGTACAGCTTTGGCACGGAGGCGCACGCGGCGCTCTCACCGCGCGCTACAAACGAAAGACTGTAGGTGTGTGCCCCGTGCTGTGGCTTCCCTTTTGTCTCTTCTTGGCAAGTGGAAAGCTTGTCTTTGTTCACAGAAAACCTCTTCAGTAATTCCTGCTGCCTAAAGTAGCACCTGCTACTGCAGGCAATGGTGATCGACGACGCTTTCCCTGCTGATGGTTTAAACCAACAGGTCACTCACGACTGTAACAGATGTCTTTGCATATTTATGTAAATGGAGGTCTTTGGAACCCTGGTAAGCCTCTTATTATCCTGGAATAGCTTGGATGCTGGTTTTACTCATGAAACCATAGCTTGCTAGTTTGGCAGACATCTTCCTCAAATACTTGAGTCTTAATTGTTACAGTTTACATTTCATGGAGAACAAGAAGAAACAAAGTACTGAAAATCATTCAGTCTCTGTAAGGAAAATTTCATCTCCTTTGGAAAGGATGAATGCTTTCTGCTAAGATTCTGGCTGAGGACAGCATCAGCTGTATCCAATATCCATTCCTGTCACACATGCCACGTATTGCCCTGGGAAGCCACTCAGCCTCTTTCCTCCTCAATCCCTCATCTGTAAAATGGGCTCAAACTTCTCTGCCACACGATGAGGAGACTGGAAGCACGGGTAGTGGTTAGGACTGAAGTTACCAAAGCTGGCAACTTCATGCAGTGAAAGCACCACTCCCAGTATAACTTTATACACACTTCTTCCAGATAAACAGGCTTGCACCTGAATAATTAATAACCTCCTGCGCCCTTTTTGCATAATCATCGCTGTACAATGAAGAACAGGACAGACAGTCACAGCAACAGTTAAGGCCATTTTCATCTCCGAGTGCTTAAAATAACATCTGTATCGTTGCTATGGCCATGACAGTAATAAATCAAGATAATTTGATCGCTGTGGGTTGGAAAAAAAAAAAACCACTTTTAAAAGCATTTTAAAAATAGCTGCTTCTGAGTTTGGTGGTAGGAAAGTTGGTAAAGATGAAACCGCTTACAAAAATTCAGTTTCAGCAATTACGTACTCTGTGGTAAGATGAACTTTAAAAAAAGAAAAACAAAACCTTCAAATGCCATTTCTGGGTGCATCCCGACAATTTTAGATATTAACATTGTATTTCCCACATACAGAGGGTTGCTTTGGGAAAGGGGAGGCAAGGGAAAGGAAGAATGCTGGGTTTTGATTGTTTTTCTAAAGATGACTTTTCTTAAATTAATTAAAATCAGAGAAAATCAGTGTGATTGCAAAATAGTCTCCCGGCTCCAGAAAAACACCTCTCTACAGCAGCTACCTTTGTATCAGAATCCCAAGTACACCCAGTAATAGCTGAATTTACAATGCATTTTCTCTGAAGTCAGTCAACAGGAATTACTTTGACACGTGTCAGATCATATCTTTATACACACATTGTTATCACGCCACAAATAACCAGATGATCTCCACTCATATATTTAAAGTTTCTTCTCTCCCACAGATGTCAAGATACACAACTGTAAAGCTTTTACCCGTCCAAAGTAAGATACAGATATTTCCTTTTTACCCAGAGAAATCTATTAATTAGAAAGCTGGCCACACTTAATTTCATTAATGCTCTTTTTGATTCCCTTCTTCTCTGCAAATAAACAGTACAAATAAAAGTAGCTAAAAAAGACATGGTGGGGAGGAGAGGAACATCCTCATGTTTTGTGTATCTCCAAGACTGACTCGTAAGGAACAACCAACTAGCCTCTCCCTCAATATATTTTTTAAATGTGGAAATGTAAACTTCTGTAGCAAATCACAGAAACTTTCAGTCACCACTGTGATTGATTGATTTCTGCTAATTGATGCCCTCCTTTTGTTACTGACAACTGGTATTACCTAGATTAATAGTTTTTTAAAAGAAATTAAGTGCAGTTTATAAACAATACTAATGTACCTTTGGAGACATTTCACATTTAAACTAGCAATAACATCTTAATTCTTCAAAGTGTCAAGAGGATTAACAAAAAGCATTCAAATGTGTTTGAACTTTTTTTACTTGAAACACTTTTTCCTGCAGCCAATTACACATAATGGGAAGTTCTATTTACTTCAACCTCTAAAAATTTGGCTTGTGATCCTGTAGATATTTAAGAATGCCAAAAAATGTGACTTGAGTCAATTAAGACTTCCCAAAGTTTAATGGATGCAAAACATACAGACCCCATCAGTGGATGGATGGGTTGTCAAGATCATTCAAAATTAAATGTAACACTTATTTTAAATAAACAACTCTTAGTTTTATCAGTTGGGTTTGCAGAAATGCTTCCCATACAGGGTTTAAAATCTGGGATATTACCTCAAATACCACCATTGTGCTTCCAGGGCTGATTGTCTTTTGCTGAACCAAATGGTTCACCTGGCGCTGAGCCGGCTCCAGTGGAGCTGGAACTGCAGCACGTCTCCCTGTGCTCAGGCAGCCAGGCCAGCCTGATTCCCAGAGAAACCACAGCACCTGATCTGGCTCTGTGCACCCACATACCACTGCTCCCAAATTAAACCTTCCTGGAGCACTGGGAATCCTGCTAATGGGCCATGAAAGAGGCTCTGGAGAAGGCAGCCTCACGTATAGCCATGGTTCAGCACAGTGATAGCCAGGTCAGCTAAGAAGAGTTTATTCACATCCCATCATCCCCTTACTCAAAAGGATTGCTCTTCCTTTGGCAGGCATATTTTGGCACTGCTGCCATAAATAAGGGAGATCTGGCTGAAGAACCAAGGGAAAATGATCTTTTCAATTTTGAAATAGCATCTGAAGACTCAACTCCTCTGCCTCTTTTCCAAGTGACGGTCACTGGGTCCCCCAGGGCCATGTCCTGCCCTCCAGGCCAACCCTGAGGCAGGGGACAGCCAAGGTTATTTCGGAAAATGAGTTTACATTTGCTACTTGAACCAGCATGACATCCATAGAGACTGGGAATTACCAGTCAATCTTCCCCTCAGGAAGGCAGAAACAGGTCAGACATTTAGGGAAAACACCTAAACTAACACTTAAACCTGAACCTTAAACAGGAACTTGGGCACTTCTCATTTGGGCATCCAGCCCTGCTAACAGAAGTTTATCCGATGGGTGGTCTGGCTCTCATCTTACACCTCCAAAATTCTCCAAGCTCCAGTCTGCTTTAACTGAATGGTGAGAAATTGTCAGCTTCTTGGGAGAGACTTATTTTTGTGTCATTGTGGTAAAATAAACACTATACCCTTCTTCCCCCACGCTCTCCTTGCCTCCAAACCCCAGCTGAAACACTCAAATTTTCATTTATCTCCTGCAGAGACCAAAATATCTTCTCACAACTGAAATTTTAATGATGACAACATTGTCATTAAAATGATAGGGAGGTGTAAAGAAAAAATGTTTATTTGCTTTGGGGGAAAAAAAGGCAAAAAACAGAGACTCCATAAAAATGAAAACATTCCAGAAAATTCAAACATTTAATGTTGTCCACTTGATGCCCTGCTGCATAGGAACCAGAGTTCACACTCTTATGCTCCCATTTTCTCACCCAAGATGGATCTGTGCACCAAAGTCCATCTCTCAGGACCTAAGATAGTCTCCCCATCTCAGAGAAGAGAATGTGAACATAATTACTGAAACAGGCTCTGGGAAGGCACTGTGGCAGCACAGCCAAATCAATGGGTTACTGTTTTGTATATGCCCCGTAGCTTAATGAAAAACATTTCCCAAAGCCAGAAGCCACTTCTCACAAAATGAGTCATTTAGGCAATCTCTGCGTTTTTTGTTGAAAAATACTTTCATCAGAAACTTTCAATGAGCCCTACGCTTCTGTATTTCTGGGATGTGTCTTACTGTAGAGCCAGAACAGAGGCAGTAGCCAGCAGCTCTTCCCCAAAGGCCAATGAGCTCTGCTTGGCCCTCACCAACGCATTCCTCAGTCTTGGCTTTAATCACAGCTGCCTCTTCTCATGGAGAAACTCCAGCATGCTGCTTTCTCAAAATGCCAAACCAAACTTCTGGGAGAGGAAAAAAACAAACTCTGCTTCTTCTCCCCTCAGGGTCTCTCCTGCCATTTCATGAACCTAAAGAGCAAAACATCTTTTCTTCACAAGTATCCTGACAATGGAATTGAGACCATCACACTCCTTCTGACTACAAGGTATAAAGCACAGAAGAATGATTCTTTCCTAACTCCACTATCAGTGACCAAATCAACAGTGACCCCTGTTCAAAAGGGTTAAGCTGCAGCTTGATCAAGCATGACTTCCTGATTCCTCCTTGCAAGGCTTGATCAAGACACCTTGCTTCAAAACCACCAAATCTAAATATAAACAGCTGCCTATTCTAGAGACCTTGCACTCAAGAAAGCAAATCAAGATGTGTTCCCAACAAGAGCTGCACAATATTTCCCTGGCCTTTCTTAATGAGGACACAAACATGTTAAATATCTTCATTCTCTAAATGATAACCACGTCACCCAAACCATTCAGTGTCAAAAATGAGGCAAGTCAAATATCTCAGATCTGTTGTACTACACTTGTTACAGATGCTCACAGATGTGAGCATCACTTACACTGTTAATATTTTGAAGCTTTCTTTGCAAGAGCAGTAGCATATTTGTTGTTTTGGGGAAAACAAAAGCTGAGATTCCCCAGGACAGAGTGATTTACTTTGGGAATAGCTATTGAGTTGTGCAGTATGTACTGTGTCACTTAGATGTCTGTCACCCATGTTTACAGCACATCAGTAAGGACAGGGACCTCAATGGCAGAAGGCAATAGGCTTGTCAAAAATCCTGCACCGCCAAATGTTAAGTCTGGCTCTTATTTTTGTTTTAAGTCTATTTATTTACAGTGACCTTCTGCTGATTTTTAGAAGACCACACTAAACCAAAACAAACCCAGGGAGCCACAGCTCATTCCTGTTCTCATTGCTGCCTGTAAGATCACACTCAGATGAAAAGCTGCAACCACTAAATCTGTACCTGAGAGCTTCAGAAAACATTGGCATGGATAATAATAAAAGCCTACCTTGGGTCCTGACACATTATGGTATCTCATTCTATTAGCCAGTGAGCTCAACCATATCGGTGTTCCAAATCTGGTGCCAGTCGGATAAAAAGGAGGATACCATCTACAGACGTGCTAGTGATCAATTAACCTGCAATTCTGTCTTCAAGAGGTCACTCTTGATGAATCAAATGCTGTATGGGCAAACCTGGCAAAAATGAGGCTTGCATTTCAATAAAATCAAAATGTCGTTCAGGGAGAAGGTTGATTTCTTATGCAATATCTAAAAAGAGTTGTCTTTGAACAGATTAATCTTTTTTTTAATAGTAGCTGTTCCTACTGTATGTATTATTTTAAAAACCTGCAATGAATTATCAAAATGGTTGACCTGTCCTGGAAAAAATGTTAACAAAATAACACATCATCCAGTAAACTATCAAAATATAAAATTAATGAAAAAAAGTATCACAAAGATATTTATAAAAATCATTTGGCCGGTTAAACACTTTGGTGGACATAATTGCAGAAACTCTATTTTTGCATGAATACTACTTTTCAATAAATTATAAATTACTTTCAAACTGAAGAGCCATTTGGAACCAAACCCACATCTATTTATTTAAAGAAAGGGTAACGAGAGATATTCCAACAATTTGTAAGTGCTATTCAAATATTTTTCAATTAATCAACAATTCCCAGAGCAAAATAACTAATCATCAACAGAAGATAAGCCTTTAATCACCAAATTCCCTGCAAACTTTACTTCCTCTATCAAAAGGTTCTGAACAGTGCATCAGATCTTTCATAGTTATAATCCCTTAGCTTGATCAGGTTGTTTTTCAGTTCTCAGCTGGTTTACTTAATTACATCAGCTTCCAGCATTTCAGTTCTAAGAGTTCAAGTGGATCTTTTCCAACTGCCTTTGCTGCAAAATGAAATGGGTTTTCCAGTATTGATTTTTCCTTTTTGTCTCTTTGCTAAGGGGAAAAAAGGAAAAAAAACCACACTCGCTCTTCCTAATTAGTGCAATTGTGTTTCACCTCTTTCATAGCTTCGTTCTAAGATGAGCACCTTCAATTTTTTTAAAAACCAGAAATGTTATTTACACAAATATATTATTTGGAAAGCTCTGGGAAGCCAAAAAAAAGACTAATGGGAAAGCAAGGGTTGACAGTAGACCTAGAGCTTGCAAATGAAATTAAAATAATTGTTTTAAAATAAGAAAAGAAGGAATTACAGAGGCTTGAGAAATCAAAACACATGATCTGGTTTAGTTTGAGAACCAAGATACCTCATCAGTCTTGGAACAGCTGAAGTCAATTGGGAATGCTGCCACTAAACAGAACCAAGGATTTTCTTCCTTACATGAGCACAAAATTGCAATTAGGACAAACCCGGGGACAGTGGTATGTGTCCACTCATTGCAAACCAATTAGGCCAAAATGCATGATTGTCTGATGGTGTAGTAACTGATGGTCTGGGTGCGTTTCCATGCACGTCATACAACAAAAATGTGCTTTAAATCTTACAAGTACTGCTACATGTTCAAAAAATGTTAAGGAAGATCGCAACTTTAAAGAGATGGCACAATTTCTCCAGTGATAACCCATTTTCTTTCATTTTTGTGAGAGGGCAAATACATTAATATTATCTCAAATTTAACTTTTCACTTAATATACCTGGATTTTCAGTAAAACCTTGACAAAACAAAACATCAGCATTTAAATTTTTCATCTTTACTTCACAATCAGAGTTTTGAGGTGAAATGAATGTGATGGCATGAGTTCCTACCAGAAATGGCTGTACCTGATTCAGATGTAAGTAAAATAACACAGCTGAACTTTTAGAATGAACATTTCCCCCCAAAAAAACCTAGAATAAAGTGCAGTTTCTTTTTCAGTTGACACTTAATAGTAAATATACACTAAAATAAATGTGAAGTATCTTGATTTCCAAGCTGGTCTGTAAGAATGGGCACCGGCAGGCATCAACTGTGATGAGACAGGCCATGGTCTAGTAGAGGAAACACTGGCTTTGAGGTGACACTGTGTTGCTGGGACACAAAGGAGCTTCCAGAAACCTCCAAAAGGCTCAGCCAGCTGCTATATGGGCAGTGGGGATTACCAGCCATGGCACCCATTCTAAATGAGACAATTGCAGGGCAAGGAACATAAATGATGTGCCTGGAAGGACAAACAAGAGACAGACTGAAGGATTTGCCCAAAAGACAGAATATCTGAATAAGGCTTTTTCGATTATTTCTGATTTTTATCTTTGCTGCTAAAAATGGTACAACTGGTAGCTGGGGTCAAAATCCTGATTTCTCCAAACACACCTGAATGCTCCACTGCAGAACTGGGCTGTGCCTTGATTGTGCACCTTACTTTTGAAGAGGGAGGTAAGGATAAAACATCCATGTGTGTTTTTTACCATGTTCCTTACACGAACTGTTTCCTATACCACCCAGAGGGTAAATTCTCGTAACAAAAACCAGACCACTACCTCCACCTCACTGGTTGCAGTGGTGCCCAGCACAGCAGCAGGTGCTTCCAGTACCCAACATGCTACAGACAGGTGGCACTGCCAGCCCACGGACGTGGCACGCAGAGGAGCGAGTGCAAAGGGCTTTGAGACTTGGTCCTGCACCCTGTCCCTTTGTCCTACAGCTGTGAGGCAACCCCAAAGCTCTCCAGGCAAGTGGCAGCACAGACACAGCACTGCCACCATGCAGGAGGGCCTGTTCATCCACATACCTGCAGGTTTGTGTGCTACATCCTCCATAGGACCCAGATACCCAGTAAAACCTGTTTCAATTCCATGCCTAAATGAATTTCATCCTGGCTTAGTATCTCTCAGGACAGCTTGACACAAGTACAGTTGGAAAGGAACTAAGAGTGAAATCTATTCTGGTACCACTGTCTCATGACAACACTGGTAACTTGCATGATAAAGTCTTCTCTTGAACTTAGCAAAGCTCTACTTGAGATGAACCATCACCAATCTGTGCTAGGCTAACCAACCTACAGCTTTCCAGCCATGCAGGCTGACCCCACTCAGCTGCAGGTTCCTAGAAGCAAAAGACAGGAGAAGAGCCCGTGCTGTCCATCACATGTGGGAGGTGGAGATGGGCACACCCCTGACCTCACAATCTGGGATCTGCCCATGAGAGAGAGCCACCAAGGGCTAGAGAGCAGCAGGGAGCTGCAGCAGCTCAGCTAGCTCATGTCTGGATGGCCTCAGGCAAAGGGAATGTGCAGGGATGTCATTAAGGGGGTGTGTTTTTATTAGTTTCTGCTAATAAGCTCAGCAGATGTTACTGGAAAGAGTTTGATGTTTTCCATCATTTTCAATGTTTTTTTCCCCCCTCAGAAAGCAAAGGGAGTAGAACTTGCCACATATTTCAGCCTTCACTTGTTCCCCCTTTAGTATTGTCAAAAATTTATCTGAAGATTTTCTTTATTTTTATTATTGTTACTGTACAAAGGGAAAAAGCATTTTCCCCATTTGTCTATAAATTTCAAAATAGCTGAAAGGATTATACTCCAAATTAATGAGGAAAAATACTTTTCAGACTCACGGCATGGAAAATTTAACCCCCCACCCCCCCAAAAGAAGTATTTTGCAAATTTTAGAATACATAAAAACAAAGAACTATAATGGAAACTATTTCAAACTTTTATTATGGCAGTTCCTATTATAAACTATTTATAAAATTTTAACTATGGCTATAAATACATTATATTTTCCCTTGAATAATCCTAAGAGAATGTCAATGTTAAAAGCTGCAAGGACAAAGATTACATAGGATGGCACAGTGGAACAGAAAAATACATACATAAATTAAGCATATATCACTGCTGTGTATTTAGTTCTTAGTGGAAATCTGTTGCAGCATTTTTTTGTGTGAGTTCATTTTTATTTTTTTTAACATAACCATACAGCTTATATTGGTTTGAGCTCTGGAGATGGGCTATTAAATGTCTCCATTTTATGAAGTTATAGGACTATTTTCCTTGTTGGAAGGTGGAGAGGGAAGGAAAATGGATGGAGGGAAATAATTTGCTTTTAAAGAATGCCTGCAGAAACTTCTAAGCAATCACTAAAGTAAAAAGCTTGTTTCTAGGTTATTCTTCTGCATTCACATTGCTAAATATTTTATAGAGAAACTTCTCATTAAAAATCAATTCCAAGAATTAAGGGTGAGAAATTTCTGTCTAATAAAAAATACCTCAATTACCAATTTCAGACACTGATTTATCTTTAACTTTTCCTCTCTATGTTCCATAACCAGGATTTAAATAGCTAAGAAAAATTCACACACAGTGTATCCAGTAATATAATCCAAGTAGTAGAACACTTCCACATACATTATCTGCCTTTTCATCCATCCTCCCCCCTTTAAGGCTGTAATAGTCCAAGGGGGGTGAGGCAGTCTCTTTGTCATTTCAGACTTTCCTGGCTTTTTTGGGTGAAGAATGAACACCACAAAATGACAGAGAATCACATTTCTGGTGGCAGCACCATGAAGTCCTACACAGCCCTAATATAAATAGCAAAGTCTGTAGATTAAAAGGCAATGCTAAGAGGAAAGCTTTCTAACCTCCTTTTAGAAAAAGCTAAACAGCCTAGAAACTAAGATGAACTAAAAAATCCTTTGGGAGTCACAGACAGACATGACATAATCTAAGGTTTTCATAAAAATATTCAGTTAAATACTTCTCAGGAAGGATTTTAATATATTATGACACAGCTATTAGTTAGCTCAGATGAAATAAAAAAAGCACTCCCCTGCTTTAAAAAATCAAGATACAGAGAACTGAAGCCTTAAATCCATACATAGAGAGTTTGAGAAGCTTTTAAAGGTTTTAATCCCTGGACAAGAATCACTTTATCAGAGAATAAAATGATTCTACATTTTTGGCCTTCTCTCTAAGGAGGACTCCAGGGAAGCTAGAGGTGATCAGGAAGGTTCAAGCAGATGTCAATCACAGGCTTGCTATTACAGGAATATTTTAAGAGCTGCTGAACACCAGTAGGATTTTGGGTACCGACAGGCTGGAGGGGATCTCAGGAGGTCTCAAGTCCCAGCCCCTGCCCAAAGAAGGGCCAGCTCTGAGGTCAGAGCAGGCTGCTGAACAGAGCTCAAAACCCTCCTTGGACAGGGATGGCCCAGACTCCTGGGGTGACCTGCTCCTCTGCCTCACTCCCCTTCTCCTAAGGAGAAAAGCTTCTCCTTAAACCCAGCCCAAACCTGTTGCAATTGCTCCTCCTGTCTCTCACCTCCAGCCTGTGCTGCTCTGAGGGACCTGGCTCCATCCCAAGGACTCCCTGTGCGTGCTGGGGACTTCAGGTGCTCCAAAGCCATCCCTTCTCCAGGCTGCCCCTTCTCCCCCACTCCCTCTCACAGTGCCAGTGCTCCAGCCCTGCGTCCTCCCAAGCCCCCTCCAGCTTGTCCACATCTTTCCTGTGCCAGGTGACAAGAGCAGATGCAGCATCTGGATGTGGGCTGACAGGAGTCACACAGACAGGGACAATCCCTTCCTTGATCAACTGGTGGCACTCCCACTCACACTGCCCAGATTATTTGTGTCTTCCAGTTCACAAAAAAAGAAATTACACCAGGGCTATAAAGAGGTAAAACCTCCATGTGACTTTAAAATGAACATCAGTACCAGCAAAAATTCATGGGAAGCAATTTTTCCAAACTGGAACAATCTTACTCATTGTCCTCTTAACTAATTTTATTTGGAAAAAAGTAATTTTATTTGGAAAAGACATGCAGGAAGATAGATAGGGTAACACTCCATACTGTCATGTCTATTGGATCTTCTAAGGATACTGTAACCAAATGGGTATTTTAGTCATCCAGCTCCTGGAACATAATTCTCAAAGACTAGTTAGCTATGGAATTCCCTCTACAAGGAACAGGGAGAGTTATGTGCCTGTTCCAAAGTTTTATGTGTTTTCCTGTAGACGTGGATTAGACACTTGTCTGAGACTGGGATTCATTGCTTCAAATTTCCGCTCCAAATCCAGGCTCCAATCTGTATTTTTGGCTGTGGAGAACTGACTCAGAACTTTTATTTGAAAAGGAAAAAAAGAAAAATAAAGGAGAAAGGTGGCAGTGGAAGTGGCATAACAGATTTAAGAGACTGAAGATTAAAGTATTCACTGAAGAATTAGCGGGTTCAAACTTGCATTTTCCAGCTCCCAGGAGAGCACACTTTACACCTGGTTACAGATTGCTGAACCAAAACCACTATGGAGCAAAGAATTGAGAGACTTGAAAGGACCAGGAAAAGCAGCAAGGATCTGTGACCACTTTTAATTAATAAATCACTTGTTTATTGCAAGTATCTGGCTGCTGAATCATATACATTTCAGTATTTTTCAGCATCAACGAAAAATTGATCTAAATATGAGCATTTGTCCAAAGATAAATTTTCTTTCATTTTTTTTCCACTCTTCAGCACTCTTTTTTACATATGTTTTACATTTCCTTATTAAGAGAAGATAAAATTGGTCTCCTTATTTCTACAGAAACTTGAGGGCCTTTGTAGTATTATGCAAAGAGCAGACATCAACACCTATATTTAAGCATGACATATTATAAGCTTATATTATCATTTATAATTTGACTCTATTTTAGCTATTTGGACTGTAAAGCTCCACAGTGAGTCTTTGCCTCAGGCAATTTTTCTTTTCTGGAAGGCATAAGCAAAAATAGTTCAGTCGTTTCAGAGTGAAGGTGGGGAAAACCCAATTTTGCCAATATTTATACAGTTTCAGTATTTCAATGAGAACTTCCAGTGCCTCTATATTTTGGAGCAGGGATTTGGCAGAGAGGCTGCTCTCCTGGCAGAGCCTTTGTTGTCACACTGAAAATCCGTGCAAATTTGACTAAAATAAAGCCTTCTGAAAATACTACTTGTATACACATTGCACAGGTTTGTTGCAGCCTGTAATTCAGTTATCAAAGTATTTTCCTTGTATTAACTTTGCTTCCTACTCAGGAAGGCAGTGCTATCTCTGACAAAGGCTCCTGTCTCTGACCCCTGTCAGATCAGAGTCTTTTTACTCAGGAGAAAGCAGCCATAGCCTGGGAAAGGGTGACAAGCACTGGGAAGGGCAAAGGGCATCATGGCCACAGGCTTCTGGACAGCTGAGATGGTAGGCTCAGGTGTCTCATCTCACCAGATAGCAAAGAATACCTTCTCCCCAACAAGTATTTCAGAGGAAAAAAATATTATAATCAAAATATGACTTTAAAATTTCTCTGCTGTCCTTCATATTCATTTTTATCAGTCACTTATTCCTGCAGATCTAGACTGGATGATCTTTAATGCCCTGCAGCTCTATTTATTTACACCTTACTTTTATTATTTTTATGAGTCAAGGATTCTTCTCCTAAGAGAAGGATTCTTCTCCTAAGCCAAGGATTCTTCTCCTAAGAAATCAAGTATAAGACTTAGCTAGTTTATGGAACTATTAAAAAAAAATTGAAAAGTATAATTTAAAAAACATAGACTAAGATTTTTCCTTCTCCCATTTGTTTCTTTCTCAGATAAGCACAGACTTTAATAGTATAGCTGGACCTATATTTTACTTGGATCAAATTTAATTTGAAAACTGCTGAAATTTTTAACTCTTAATAAACTGCTATTATTAATCAACTCCTTTGACCATACGACATGCACACAAACACTGTTCAATGTATACTGATTCTCAGGGACTGCATTCAAAGACAGAAAAGAAACAAAACTTGTTTTTGCCAATGCCACTTTTAACATGGCTCTGCTGCCAGTGAGCAATATTTTGGTACTATAAACTAGAAAAAGGCCATCAAACAAAATCCATCAGTGAAGAGCCATTGCTTAAGTTTTTTACTGACTACTATTGACAACTTCTACAGTGCTGGCCTGGAGCTCTTGAGAAAAGGGATATTCTAAACCCTAATGCCTGCAAAGGAAACCATAAGACTCAAAAAGATGCAAGCATTTATTCCTTTCTCTTCTTTTTATATAAATGCCTCACAATTTAACCTGATGTTTACGAATGCTTACAATCCCTTAGGTCCCAAAGACAGGTTTGCCACATCAAATACACTGATGAAGATGATCTTCCTTCCAGTCAAAAACCTTGTGAAAGAAATCTTAAAAACACAGAAGGTTTCACCTTTTCTACATTTGATACTAATACATCACTGTTACCTGACTGGGTAATAGCTTTTTGTTCTCTTTAGGAAAAGGAAAATAAGACTGGAAAAAAGGAAAATACTACTCCAGGTATTTCCTTAAGAAATGTTCCTTTTTAGCCACTGACACTTTAAGCCCTACCCTATGCACAAGTCTTCCATGCCTTTTAAAACTTCAAAATACTCTCTAGGACATGTAGTCACTAAAATGCAATGGAGACCTGTTAAACAAACAACCTTAAATGGGGTTACTTTGTGTGATCTAACTAGTAATAGGATTGTAGCATGTCTCTTTTTAAATTCTCAGCTTCCTAATTTTAAGACCTGACATGGACCCTCCAATATAGCATTTATCATATACCCAGATCAAGCAATTCAGACTTTTTTGGGGGAGGACAGTTCAGGCACATTTCACTGACAAAGAAAACTGCTTATAGTTAATAATAAACTTTGCAATCCCTTTGGAAGGAATACAATATGAAATGTAGCAGAATATAACAATACGGGGGTTTTGTATAAAGTCAATAATGATAATGATAGCCTAAGAAAAGTATAGTTTTATGCACATGCAAATGGCAATTTTCACATTAAGAGATGAATCTCTCACCCCAGTTGTTCACAGTGTCACCATTAATGACTTTTTACTGTTCAGTATTTTGAAAAAGCGCCTAAAACATTAACAAATATGCCTTAAATGTTTCTACGTAGGTTTTGGTGTTTCACAGAGGCTCTCAGGATGTGTCATGAACCATTATGGTTGTAAGGCACCACATCCATTCCCTTCCAAAGGGAAGGACAACATGGCATTTGTGACACAGTGTGAACATAACTGTAAAGCATATTTCACAAATTCGTATTTCTACCCTCTCTGATGATTTCAGCCGTTAGTAACAAGAACAAAATAATTTCTACTGTTCCTCAAAAAGCAAAACTAACAACAGCCTTTCTAGTTCAAGCTCAGATTAGGCCACCTGCCTAATAATGCCAGTGTGTAGGAATGGCTCTTAATGCTTCTGAAGTATTAAAAAAGTCTAGAAACATTCACCCAAATGTCAGCTGCTCACCTGCCCCCCCTCCAGTCCTGCTTTAACTGAACTTTCAGCTCCTCCTGGTTCTGTCTTGGTTACAGCAGCAGCAACCAGCCGAGCTGCACCCATCCTCCCCACTGAACTTCCACAAAGCTCTTAATTTGTGCAGAGTGGCTGACATGCTCATGGCGATGGCCTAAGTGCTCAGTCCTCTTCTGATGACTGACCTCTTGACTGAGCTGCACACTTTTTACTATAAAAATAAAGTAGAAGTAGAGGAAAGAAAAGCCTGGCGGCAAGAAGTCAAATATATTTCTACGAGTGTGGAGGTAGAAGTAAGTAACAAACAAATCACTGACTTAAAATGAGTTACAATGAATCCCATAGCACCATAAATGCATGCACAGTGTTGCTGTAACTTCATCACTAATCATGGTCCAGTTCTTTATATTATTAAATTTGCAAACAATTCTGTAAGACATATGAAGTCACTAAAATGCAATGGATATCAAATGAGACCCTTAAAGTTATTTTACTTCAAGTGAGCTAACCAGTGAGAGAATAATATCATGTCTCAACTCTTATAATCACTTTTCTAAGCAAATACTCTGTTGCAGCAGGTGTATTTTTAAACTGGGGCAATTAGCTTATATAAAGTGAAATTACAACTTTTACGTTATTTCTTATAAGGATCCTTTTTGCTTATAAAGACACTTCTATTTAATTTTTGTGCTTATATGAAGTCATTGAAAAGCCAGTTGCTAAAAAGCCTATGAAGTGAAGCTGGAGGGGTAAGCCACTCACACTTAATACCTACATTCACTAATCCATAGGACACAGAATGATATAACACACAAATTACCACAGAGACACGACACATCATCAAGCATCTCACAATGGGAACGTTAAAATTAAAGCTGCCAAGGCCACCAACTGGTACAGCCTCTCCTGCCACCTGTTGCTGGAGTCACTTTTTCTCCTGCCAAGACAAAACCCATTTCCTGAGCTTCTCCATTGAGCCAACCAGCTGAGCCTGAGAGAGACACTGTGAACTTGCACATGAGGCAAGGTCTGAGCCAAGCATGAACTGTAGGGCTGAAATTCAGGAGATTGGTGGCAAACTGCATGGGGAGAGAGCTGATGGGCAGGACTGAGCACACGGACGTGCATCCTGGGGACATGGAAGAAAAGCTTCAATGACAAGGCAAGGACACAGGCACAGCGAAGAAGGAAGAGGCTGCCAGGTGTGGGATGTGGCCCAGTGAAAGCTGCGGTGGATGAGAATGCCAGCTGAAGAGAGAGACTCCATTCCAAGAGCAAAGAAATGCTTTCCTATTTAATTCCCGCTGTTTAATTGCACCCTCTAATGGTATTTAGGAAACATCATTTACTTTGATTACAGGTGAGGCTATAAAACAGGAAAGTTGCACAATTGCTTCTGCTTCAAGTCGGTATTCCAAAGATTTCACAACTCCTGGAACACCCACACTACATTCCCTCACTTGAAACCATTCAAGAAACCTGGGAAAAAACCCAGCTTCAATTCCTCCTTCCCTGCAAGATCACACATGAATGGAGACCTGTATTCAGCAAGTGGCATAAATGTGTCACATTTTTTTCACCAGGGAAATGGGTGCCTGTAACTATATCTCGTGTACCTCTTACGTAAAATGACCTTTTTGTCATTCAAGAAATCATCCATTCTCTTTAGCAGAATACTCACTCATGTCACTTTCAGAAGTAAGGGATTACAAAAAAAAAAAAAAAGAAAAACTACAATGTAAGTAAGTAGTCCCAAGACAAGGTCTGAAATATAACTAATATTAAATGTGAAAAAACTATTCTGAAGATTTTGCCTTCATTCAGATAGAAGATCAAACTATCCCTGTACGAAGGAAGAACAGATTCTTCAACACTAAATCCTCTTATACCTCTAGAAAAATAGAAAAAACCCCAAGTTTCTTATGGTACCTATATCAACTATATCCTTTATGTTCTTCCACATTCAAAAGAAGTGCATAGTTCCTCTTTATACAACTATAATAATGAAAAAAACCAAAAAAAACCAAACAGGAGACCAAAGAGCTGTGAGTACATCTCAAATCTTTTATTAATTCAGAAATCAAATTCCCTCTGAAGACTACAGCTCTTCCTATTTCCCACAGATCAGATTAAATTTTGGCTGAGTCTGGCATAGGTTAACAAACAAAATTTGCTAGTGCAGGCACTGGGGACACAAAGGCTTGGCCCTTTCAAATCTCCAATCTCAATCAAAGTTTAGCCAGAAGTGTGAAAGAAAACACAACTGCAGTTAGTTTTTGCTCATTTAATGGGGCACAGCAGAATTCCCTGTCTGTACACACCACTCTGCTGGTAGGTAATATAAATAAGTGACAGCACAAACCATTAGAGGACTCACAATCCATTTAACAGAAACACATCCAGGTCTTTCAGACTATTACATTGTCTTCAATATAAAATGGCAGTTTTGAAATGTATGGCAATAATTAGATGCTCAATGTTAAACTAGGCCAGGGAGGTGGTTTACAGCTATTCTCTTAATAGCATCTCCTAGAGTTCCTAACAGCATTTAAAACAGTGTCTGGACTGCCTGATGTGGCTGGAGAACGCAGCTTTATCTAGCATATCCATTAACAATAAAAACCAGGAGGCAGATTTGTCACAGGTTACAGTGTTCAGGTTAAGGGCTTCTACAGAAATCATTTTGGTATGATAACCTCATTAAAACTGTGCTCAGAAGCTGCTATTGTGTCACCTGTGACACATTAAATACTCGCCAGAAAAACAGTCGTCACTAATATCTCTATTTCTTCTGCTTCATAGAAAGGCTGAAATTGAGTTTCACAGTTTTGTTTATAGATATGTCTGCTAGTTTAGAATCATCCTGCCAAGACTGAGCTTAAAAAAAAAATCTGGCCAATGTTACCTAGATTTAAGATGTATGCCTTGCATTCCTGTATGTCAATTAAAAAATTTCAGTCCTGTTTTATAAACCGTCTTCACACAAGATCATTATATAAACCATTTGGGGATAACTGAATAAGGCTGACCAGCTTGTGGTCAGCTTTTTTTTTGTATGATAAATTGATATAACCTCATATATAAACTTTTAAAAAGCCTGTTTAAAAGTACAAAAACTTTAAGGAAAAATTAGCTATGAGTTAAACTCTATTATTGCTCTCAGTCTTCCTCAGATATATCAAACCTGAAATCTTAAACATTAAGAATAATCTTAACATTTCCCACTGCTCACACTGAACCACTTCAGTTCACACGGACTCCTTCAGGGTATTCAGAAACCATGTGGTTGAAAGTCTCCTTGTGTATTTTGTTCCATGAGATACCAGGCCATTCCCAAGGATGAAAATAAGCCTGGTTATTTCCCAACAAGTTTGACATTGTTCTGCCGTTTCCTGAATGAGTGTATCAGTCCTTGGCCACCACACAAATCATCCAGCCAGGACAGGCTATTTTTATCATTCCCAGATGGTCTTTATGTACTTTCATGCATGACATGAGCTTTGCAGGATACAACCACTCTGTCGACCTTGGTGCATGTGAAACTGTTCTCTCCAAGTACAGAGAGGTAGGGGCTGTGTCCTACACATGGGTACATCTATTCATAGTTATGGCATGCACTTCAGCTAGCACTGCAGCACTTCATTTTCACAATGTACCTTGAAATTTGTCATTGGCAGGAGTTCAATTTGTGTCATAAAAAACACAGTGTCTTCAGTTTCAGTTCAGTCTAGTTATCTGCTGCTTCCAAAGGGAAATGCGACAAGGCATTTGCATTCAGGAGCTGAATAGTACTTTTGACCCCAGCCCTATTTCGACAGCAAACACTTAGCCATTATCACCCTATTCTGAAATTATACTGGAGATACTATTGACAGTCAGCATCTGAATGAATTCTTGCAAAAAATTCCCTTGAGGTTCCCTTCACATACTCTTGGAAGTAGTAAGAAAGAAGTCCACACTCAAATATTTGACCTCAGCATTATTAAAACTACCTGAAATATAACAATCAAATACCTCTAGGAAAGCCACCAGAAACCATGAATTACATTCCTTTTTGAGGATAACCAGTTACCCATACAGATTGCTGCTTAGCAAAATGGGTAACTTACCACCTGTACAGCAATTCATGTAAGTGGACATACATGGTGTTAGTAGATGCAATAAAAACAGTTTTGACACTGCCAAGATGCTGGTAGCCTCTGAAGGCTCCTTCCACAGTAAAGTACAGCAGAGCACAACTGTAGTTTGGGAGACCACAGAGAAGGTGAAGCCCATGCTACACAAGGAAAGAGTTTCCCTACCCAAGAATATCAGACTGGGAAAGAACCTGAGGTGCCCTTGGTGCTTCAGCTGCCCTGTTTGGCTCATTACTGTGTAGCTCCAGGCCGTAACTGAAAGGGAACTGCACATCAGCAGGGGCACTGACACATGACAGAAAATGCCTGAGGACCTGGACTTGTAACTAAGGCAGCAAATACAACTGCTGTACAACAGCTATTCCAGGAACTTGCTAGACTGGTTTGCATACTCTGCTCCTGCTCTGGACATTACATCAACTTACAACAACTTAAGAGAGGTTGTTGTTGTTGATGATGATGAATGGCATGCTGGTTTCAAATACTTTTATAGATGGAAGACGAGAAACACTTTATGGAGCTGCAAATACAGCAAAAAAGTGACACAAAAAGCCATGGGACATGCACAAAAAAGATGCAACATACCTTTTTACTCTAACCTGGAACAACTTCATAACTTTAGTACAGTGCTGTAGCAAAATTCACTAAAGAACATTGTTTCCTGTCTCTGTTAGTGACTCACTGGAAAGCTGCTCTGTCTGAAGTCCAAATTACATCTTCCACTATTAAACTCCTTGGTCTATACTTTGACAGAGAATTGACATTGTCCTTCACTGTGTTCAAAACTCTCCACAGTTTTAAAAGTACATCTGGTATTTGATACAGTCACACATTAATCTCTCTGACCTCACAACCAAGGAAAATAAATACCCCACAACATACTAAAAGAGAAAATGCCACTCTTGGATAGCTGAAGTGTGCCTGTAAACTATTACTGGAACCACAGACACCTTTGTTTTGGTTGGCTTAGCTACAGGGACCAGGGCTGAAGGCAGAATGAAGTCCCCAGGTATGTGCTTGCTCTGGGAGCCTCACTGCAGAACTTTGCTCCTTCTCCACAGCTCTGCCCTGCTTTGGGCAGGGATGGACACTGGTGTGTGGGTCCAGGCTGTGCCAGGACAAGGAGCTGTGACAAGTCTGTTCGGGCCCCTGGTGTCACTCCTCAGCTGCCAAGTCTGAGCACCACACAAGGTGCTTGCTACCTTACTGTAAACAGCACCAATGCACAGAACCAAATGCATAAAATCAGGATGCCTGATTCTGAAGGCTGGCTCAACTGCAGATTTGTTTTGTAACCTTGATTTACATCTGGAAAGATGCATTTTATCAGCTTCAGTCAGCCCTAGGTAAGCTAGGCAGCCCTGAGGACTCCTGCCATGCCTCTGCCCACTACAGCACTGCTCCTCCCACTGCAAATGTCTCTGCTCAAGTGTGAACAGGGTGCACAGGCAGCAATGCAGGTGTAAGTTATATCTAATAATTAAAGAAAAAAACCTAAATGTTATGTTAAGAGATCTACATGCACTAAATTATTTTTCTGTATTTAAGTAAAGAGAAATTCTGTTTTAGAAAAAAATTCACATGAGTTTTACAATCACTTACATTAAATAATGTAGTTTGACCACACAAGTGAGTTGAGCAGTAAATGAAATTCACAGTAAATCCAGAGAGCAATTACTTATTAAAGTCTGTGTTGTAATTACCTGTTAAAAATGTGTTGAAAAGAAACACATTTGTTTTCATGTCCTACACAATTCATCTTGCCTTAAAAGCTTGGAATACAACAAAATTTCATAACAAGCCACCAGCACCCATAGAGAAAAACAGTCTTATTCAGAGATATCATCCTTAGCTACCAAGTCATATGTTTGGTCTTGTACACTCTCTAAGTCATTTTTGTGCTAAGAGAAAGAAAAACACCTGCAGCACTGGAAATTGTAAATAAGACTGTCCTCTGAGCACTGAAACAAAGAGAAAATACTTCAAACTTGTTTTATATCATCTTAATGAAGTATGTTTTGTAATTCAAAATATAATGATAAAAATGACACAGTTTAGGCTGAAGACTGATTCCCAAAGATTTCATTTGATTCTCAATTCCAACTCTGCAACCTTGGGAAATACAACTCAATCTTTTTAATCAGGTCTCACTGTAAACTGGTTTAGAATAGTTCACTTAGGATTCATTGATCTTACCAGTGTTTTGTGGTAATTAGCTGGACAAAACATACAAAAAAATGAAACAAAATCCCAAAATGATAGAACAAACTTTATCAAACTACACATATCTTCATTTTCAAAATTCTCTTCAAGACACGTCATCTTCTTAATAAAAAAAGCAGCCTTGACTTTGAATTCAAGGTTGATTGAATTTCGTCACACTCACAACCTTCCAGATCCCGCTAATTCTTATTATTAATTGGCAGATAGCCAGGAGAAGCAGGGGATGGGAAATCTAATTTGTGCATGTGCTTAGACAACCAAAAATTCCCTTTACAATTGCTTATCTCCGTATTCCCTCTGCTCTTCTTCCAGAAATGCAACAAAGTAAGAGCAGAAGCACTGCCTTAGTAGATGAGAACGAAGTGCCAAAAGTATAATGCACTTCCCAACAACTGCAGAAGCACACATTCCTGCCTTTTTCACCCTCCTTGTTTTCACTGCTGCTATTAGCAGTTATTTTTTAACTGCTGCACAACATGGCAGGTCCCTCTGACAGGAGATGGAAAGCCAAAGCTTCTTTCCCAAAGAACTTCCATTAAAGCCCTTGACTAAGCCCAGTGGAGCTATTAAAGTAAAGGATGAGACTTTATGGCTCTCAAGTGAAGCAGGGGCATGTCAGTGATCCCAAGGTACTCAGAGAGCCTCACTGCTTTCAGCTCTAAGGAAGGCACAATTCACAAGGACAGAGAGGAGGGATGCAGGGGGCTACGTGTAAGCACACACAAAAAAAGGGGTTTATCCACTTTCTAAGGTCACTCTTTCTTATGTCACATCCCACAACTATTTTTGCCTTTTCTCATTTCTTTGTCAAGCTTTTAAAACTTCATTACTTCTCCTTAGGTTTTGGGATATTCAGAATGAAGGTTATCTTTACACTGGGGTCGCTGAAAATTTGCAGTTTTCTATTTCCAAGATGCAGCTGACTAAACTTGGCAACACTTACAGTATCTGCTGAAATTAACACCTGACTTGCTGTACCCCAAATAGCATTAATTAGATAACTGACAGTAAAATAAAAGAAAAAAAGAGAGAAAAAAAGGAAAAGATATGACGATCACTGTCATCATACTTTTGATAGCAGTCACTTTTAACCATTACCATTGAAAGAATGAATGGTAAAATCTGGAAATATCTGTAGCATAAAAAATACACAAAAATTCATACTCAATTTTTACAGGTAATGTAGACAATAGAAGATCTGGAGCCAAAATCAGGATGTGAAATAAAAGAATCATTTAGGTTGGAAAAGACCTTTAGGATCACGAAACCCAGGTGTACAATAATGGTATTCATGTGCCTTGTAATTTGTTCCTTGCTGAAACCCCTGTGGAGCCTGACAGCCACAAGCTGGAAGCCTGGAGTGTCCCAGCTGTCACCAGAGTGCAGGTGATGCCAGGGGGCTGCAGGACACTCATGGAATGGTAGAACTCCACTGTGGGGAGCTCAGCCACGGCTGGGCAGATTTAATACAGCACTGTGGCCTCACTGGCCAGGTTTGCACTTCTTGCTGTATGGCCTGCAAAGCCTTTTGAACAAATGGTATTACAGACTTGGGATTTTATATTGCTCTTCATTGTATTACTGCCATAGCCAGTGGGAATAAAATTGTCTTCGGGAAACCAAAGGTCAACCTTCTGCAGATTTTTTTTTTCTTGCACATTACTGCTAATAAGAAGGTGTGTCAAACTGAAATTAACTCTAATTTGCAGGGATAGTGCTTTCAATACCCCTTTTTGCAGTGTTGTTGCCATAGATACAAACAGCTGTATCTGACCAAAACTTAACCATTTGTCTGTTTCCCAGGGAAGGTGAGTTAGATCTGTCTTTTATCAGCATGGACTATGATTAATAGTCAAAAATGCAGCAAACACTCCCTTGTTACCATGTACACTAGCACCAGTATTTGGGGGAGACACTCATATATGAAAGATATCTCAGCTGGAAGCTATGCTGTTATTTTCCAAAATCTGTATGCAAATTCAAAGCCATAATTTAGCCTTTAATGTAATCAAATACCCTATAAACATGAGGGGAGTAAGTTTGTGTCAATAGGCTCAACATTCAATTTGAATCTTTCCAAAGATAGTTCACTATTAAGCACAGCACACAGAAAACCATCTTGCAATTGCTCCCCCCAATTCTTTATGTATTCAGAAATACTTTAATTGTTCTGCCAGCTCCCAGAGGTAAGTAATTTCACAGGACCAAAGAGGCACCCTGTCAATGCCTTCCCAAGACCCAGGCTTCTGCAAAATCCAGATCTGTACTATGTACAGTAAGCAATCACGTCTTGCTTCAAGTCCTTACCTCATCCTTATACCTCTGTTTCAGCTTGGCGGGCCTAATTTAAGTAGTGATTTACTAATTAAATGAAAAAGCATTAAAAATGCCTGCAAAAAAAAAAAATCAGGAATCAAGTCCCAGTGACTACTTCACTTTCAATTGCCTAATTTCTGTAGCTGCCAGATGAAAGGTATTGCAGATGGCACAGACTCAACAGCACAATTCAAACCAGAGGATGGATTATTGACAATTGAATATCACTGATGAGTAAACCAAAACTAAAAATGACAGCTTCTCAAATGTGCAGGGGAAGAACGAGGTTCGTAAGAATTCTCCTAATAGCCCAGTCCTTTTCTGCTTCCAGGTCTGTTTAGTTAGTATCCACTGCACTGATCTGATGTAATACAACTGGAGATGGAAGAACACAGTATTGACTGGTTTTATTCCAATAGTGGGCTGAAAAGCCTATTAATTATGTAGAGATTACATACCATCCACAGGAAATGACTGTTGTTTTCAAGTCTTTAATTACTATGGGGAAAAAATTAACAGTGCTTTTAAAGCAATGCCTCAACAATTTCTTATATATTGCCTATTACCCATAAGGAAATGAGCTAATTCTAAGGGCAGAATGTTAATTTACATCTGCTATATTAGTTAATATGAATTAAAAGAATTAATATTTTAATTGAAAATGAAAATATGAATTATTTTCATAATGAAAACAAAAAGCTATTCTGCATTGTTCAAAACCAAACTAAGAGTGGCTAAATTAATAGAACTGTTCAGATGACAAGGTACAGTGTTACGAGGCTGTTTTATGACTAGTTTTTAGGCTCAGATAATACAAAAAACCAGAGCAGGAAAACATGATCAGAGATGTATGAATTTATCTGTTTTATCAGTTCAGTTCTAGTTTAAAGCAGTTTAAATGAGCTTTGATAATGAAAGGCAGATCCCATTGCCTTTGATAATGAAAGGCAGATCCAGTGGTGCTGGTGATTTGATTAGCTCCCTGCTAACCATCTCGGGCAGATTTAATTTGGAACAGAGCGATCACGTCTGACTGTGGTAAACTGCTCTGCACCTGCCCTCCGAGGTGACACCTTCATAGGAGACTGAGAGCTGCTGGGTTTGCAAGGGTTTTAGGAAAATCACCCATTCTAAGCTTCTGGTATCTTCTCAAGACAAAATAAAAGTTCAGTGAAGAGAATGATGCAAGTTTCCAAAATACTAAGAAATCCCACAGTGAATAAAACCTGCTGTGTAAACTCTCTCCAGAGTCACTGAAAAGCTTTATTACAATTATCTAAACAGGCCCTGGGGCTGACTTTAGTAGTTAACTCAAGCAACTGGGACAAAGCCACAGCAAAAACCATACACCTGAAAGATTTCATCAACAAATCCACTCCAGGAGTAACAGACTTGCCACAGTACCAGAAATTTGATTTGCTCCATCCCTGTAAAAACAACGCCACTCCTATTTTGCCTTCTCTTTCAAAGGGACATACAATTTTTCTGCTGCATAGCAACAATGGTTTAAATCAATACAAACGCAATCTCATTTGTCTCCAATATTCTGGTGTCAAAATATTAGGAACACAAAACTTAATGATGCAGACCACTACCTATCAATGAGCTCTTAATGCTCCCTCTCCTGTGAAATCCTAACCAAACCAGACTTAAGAGTCCAGAGAAAACATGTGCCAAGAGGCTGGACTCCAACAAAGCTGACATACCCTTTATCTGAGCTGCTGTATGCAAGGCAAGAGCATGCACTGATTACAGGACAGATGATCCAAGCAAGAAGAGAGCTCTGAGAGACAAGGGACCACAAAAGCTTTGGGGAAGGATTAAAATAATACCCACAAGATAAATGCAAACTCAGTGTAAGGAGACTTTGCAAATTCCCAAAACACAATTTTGATGAAAAAAGTTAATATAATATAAAGAAAGATGGTTAATTTATAGGGAAAAAATAGGAAGAATAGCTGGCAAATTTATTTTTATATAAAACTGGTAATAGGCAGTAACAGCAGGCCTAATACCAAGACTTTTTTCCCTAATTTTTTGATTTTGGCAACACTAGCTAATCAAACATCTATGGAGAAGAGAAATTCAGAGGATTCCCAGGCTTAGACCTCCCAGCCAGGGTTGCCAGAGCATTCCCTCCTCCTCTTTCACTTAACTTCCCTGACCCAAGTGCATCCACTAATTTCATTCCTCGGAGCACAATTTTCACATTGATTGCACCACAAATAGCTTTGCTTCCTTAACTTTTGCTGCTCTGGCCTAGAGTTATTATTTTAAAAACTGATAAAGCATTTGTTACTTTTCTGTTTTTAATGATCTTTGCATAATTTTAACACGTGCTTAATGGGGAGAATTTTCACTCTTTGAGCTTGCAAAGACTGTATATATTAAAAGATTTCCAAAACATTATCTAATTCGGTTAAATTCAAAAGATTTGGGCTTACTCTTAAGCAGATAATTTACAAAGATCTATCAGTTTCTAGAGAGAAATCAAATGCATGCATACATTACAAGGAAAAGCAGCTTCTCCAGTTTACTACTAAACAACGATTTATCAACTCAAATTGTTTAAAAAAGAGTCATCCAGCTATGATTAATAGCTTGACATAAACCTGGAGTTCTTCAAAAGAAGGAAATAAACAAAATATTGGAATGAAATAATTTATCTGGAAATGTTTGAGGCAATGTTTTGTGAAAACACGGCTAGAAAGACCTCATGTCATTCCAGATACTAAGTTTAGACTTAGTCATATTTTAACACAGCTGAACTTTTGACTTAAAAAATAAAGAATTTGCAAAAAAAAAAAAAAAAGGCATGAAACCAGAAGTGCAAAATGAGGTTATTGTTCTAAAACCTGATATAATTTATTTCTAAACATGAGATTAATTTACACGTGAGGTCAAATTTTGAAGCAAATTATTGACCCTTAAATGACCAAAGATATTTAATATCTCTATTCACTGAATGGAATCACATAAGGAACAAGAAGACACACTGTTGTTTAAGGCCATATTACAATGTTTATTCAAAGAGGTGTACTTCACCCTTCTTTTGTGCCAGTAAAAGAATTCTTTTTTATAATGATGCTCTATTTTTAATGTAGAGGAAAATATTGATCTCAATGTCAACTCCTTGCTATACCTTGACCTGGAACAGTATTTCTAAACTAGCAGTCCAGAAATTGCCAATAACTGCTACAATAGGAATATCTTTTCACACAGACTGCTGTTTTCCTAATATTATCAACTGCACTTAATGGGACATATTGAACTTGCATTCTGAGATAAACCTCTGAAAACATAAGGTTTCCTTGATGCATTTTGCACTTTCAAGAGGCAGAATTGGTTACCAAAGGTAAAATTGCACTATGAAGCTATAAAATGCGACTGTAAATAAATGTCATGTTTTGCATACTGTATATTTTTCATAATTGCCTATCTAGACATAAGTACTACTCAATGTGTGATATACTATATATGCATAACATTAAAATATTAAAGACATTTGATATATAGTGTAAATAGTTCAGCATAAAAGTTAAAAGCACCATTTGAAGGGCAGTGACCTAAAGGGAAGTTTTAATTGTTTCAGCTTTTTCTAGCATCTCACACGAAGCTAACCTCAGGTTTTGCTTGGCACTTTATAATTCAATGGAGAGAGAAAATGTCTAGCCAGAGTCCTGGACTCACTTCAATCAGTAAGAAAGATGCCAGCAGCCTCAAACCAGCTATTACTGAAAAGGATGAGTACACAGTACAAACTGTTCAAAGCATTGTGTTTACAAAGAGTTCTCTGAGTCAGACTGGCATTCTTTTGTGTAGCAGAGAAACAAAAATATCTTATACTTTTAAAAGTATAAGACATTTTAGTATATACAAAAGTATATATACTTTTATATATATTTATAAAAGTATAGATACTTTTAAAATTAGTTTTACAATGTTGAATGTAATCTTCCTTTAAACATACAAACTAAAAAAAAAATATTTTTTTTCTATCAATGAATGTAAAAATTATTAAGATGAATCATTATATCCAGAAACCTTGATTACAGGGGGAACTAAGTAGAGACTAGAGAGAAATTATTCTACATTCTCTTGATCAGAGATATACAATCACGCTATAGATGAAGGCAGCTATGATTGATTATTCTGTTTATTAGGACTGCAAGCTGCTTAGATAAAAGGGAAAATTAATTTGTGCATGCATCAGTTGAACTAATCTTATTTAAACTGATTTAGGCTGATGATAAACACAATTCATGTAACAGACATTTGGGATGCTTGCTAAATCACATTGTAGCTCACAGAGCAACCAATAAAAAATGTTAACCATTTCAGATATAACAAAAAACCCACAAACCCACTTTGCTCTGTTACAACAGAGATGTTTGGGAGAGTGCCTTCCCTGTTCCCCCAATATTCTCTGAGTAGGTGCTCAATCTCCATATTAACCCAATCTCCAGAACCATCTATTAGAAGATCCAGCACTATAGAACCCTGGCTAGCCATCTCACATGTGAAGGTCTGAACACAGCAGAGATTATTCAAAGGCTATGGGCAAGTCAACAAAAGACTGTTTTGAGACCTACTGCAAAAATGGTGGTACTGGTGTAAAACCAGGCATGCTGCAGCTGTTTGCCTCTGCTCCTTACCTGGAGTTCACTGCCCCTGACAGCTGAACCAGAGCTACTGACTGATCTCTTAATGCATTCTTTAAAGTTAGAACTTCCTGGTCATTTTAAGACATTTCAGTAAGAGCTGGCTGGGAATGGACTTTGCAGTAAAAACAGTAAGGGGACTTGAGTGCTCTGCTTTTGCATCTCAGGTGTGGGCTCTGTGATACCTTAAATCACCTCAGCTTTTTCTGTGGTGATCACTCACTCTCCAAATATGCCATTACAGCAACTTTCCTAACCACTGTATTCACATTTGTGAAAAAAATCAAGCTTGGACCAAGGTGCTTGACTACAAAGCCAAGTGTGAACCTGTGATCTCAGTGCGTAAATAAAAACACAGTATCAGTGACGACCATGTTAGCAAATCCATTTTGATTAATTATACCCGAAATATCTCCAGTTTAAACTGAAGAACTACACTTAACTTTCACCACTACATTACGTAAACTTTTGAGAAAAAATAATAATTTTATTTCTCTTATTTACAGCATTTAGTGTTACGACTAGCCAGGAAAATACCAGGTGAAAATGTTCACAAGCTGCTTGGAGATGGAATTTCTTCTGAAATTAACTGATTTTAATCTGTATATTGAGCACAAATTTTCAGAATGTACTATGTATATAATAGTATGTTTATCCATCAATTATATTCATCCTCCATTAAATCAAAGAGGCTCAGATAGGAACAAGGTCATACAAAAATGTAAATGGAAATACAGATCCTGTACATCTCCAAGGCTTAATTAACAACTTATTGAAAAAACAATTATATTACCTGTCCTGTTTCCATTTGGGATGGCTGCATGAGACAGTCAAATTATTGAGGAGCATGTTTGACTAGACTGCCTGTAGTAATTCCATTTCTACACCATGATGTGGTAAAATAATTCAGTTTAAAATAAAAGCTTTGTGTGAATGAACCTTTAAAAAGCAGAAAATCCCATTTGTCTTCAGAGGAAAACTGTCCTAGCTGCGTTTGGGAAGCAGCTGATTTACTGCACTGACACAGTCCCTCAACAGAGGCAGGTTGCAGAAGGCACTGTGTGTCCAGAAAGTGCTACACACTGAGTGTGTGCCCAGTGCTACAGACACAGTGTGTGCCCAATGCCTGCACACTGAGTGTGTGCCCAGTGCCTG
>JAYDZK010000001.1:94988181-95057704 GCA_034509185.1 Euphonia xanthogaster | reverse complement strand
TGCACACTGAGTGTGTCCTCAGTGCCTGCACACTGAGTGTCCTCAGTGCCTGCACACTCACTGTGTGCCCAGTGCCTGCACACTGAGTGTGTCCTCAGTGCCTGCACACTGAGTGTCCTCAGTGCCTGCACACTCACTGTGTGCCCAGTGCCTACACACCGAATGTGTGCCCAGTGTCCAAAGAAACACCTGAGCTTCCCAGGAGTGCTGCAGCCCAAGCTGAATTCACTGGCCCAGGTGCATTTCTGCAGCTCTGCCCAGACAAGTTAAGCAGCCTTTGGGTGGATGAAGATGCATTGTTGACCTGTGTGAAGTCTTTGCTGGGCAAACTCAGAGGAGCAGTTTTGGGCAAGGCACAGCTCCACTTCCCCTCCTTGTGGCACGGTGTTTGCCCATCAAGGTATGAACCTTTCACTGCAGCTGGCACTCCAGCTGAACTAAATATATACTTATCAATGACTACAACAAAAACTCTTTTCCCACCTTGCATATCTCTTATTAGCACTTTCAACTGACTGGCACAGTGAATGTGGTAGCATAATGAGCTCTACAAATCAAATAGAGTATGGGATTATCACATTTCAGTCCTACAAGGTTTGAGCTAGGCCTTAAATAATCACCAGCTTAGTTTAAAAACCAAAGGATAAGGCATTTTGCCACCTCAATTTGCAATGCTAACATCCTCTTTACTATCACTGAAAACCTTCCTTGAAACCTTAGCTGTTTTAAAGACAGAAGATTTAAAAAAAAAAAAAGACAGCACAATAATTTTATTCCACCAGCAGTAGTTTAAAACTGTACTGTGTAAGAGAAAGGCTCAAAGCAAATATTTCAGAAGTTAGCCATGACTGGAATAGTAATTTCATCTCTCTACCACAATGTAAAATACATGGGTCCATGTTCTAGCTACATAACCTTTTTTTCTGACTTAGTTCACAGCCCAAAAAGTACTAATTAATATTTCATTAATAAAATCAGAGTTTAGTTAACCATGACTCCCCAAGTAGCAAAAGAAATACCAGGGAATATACAAATAAAACCCTACTTCAGCCATGAAACAGCTGCAAATTTAAAGAATGTTCATGTTCTTTTAAAATATGCTTATTTACAAAATATTATTACAACAGTTAACTAATTTTCAGTGAACAGTTATGATGTCATCAGACTTTTAAGAATAACCACTCTATGAATAGTTCATGTGTACACACTCAGGTGCAATATTATTTGATGGCAGCATTTGAGGAACAACGTTAGAAAACAAAATCAATACAGAGTTTATTAATTAAACCTCAGAATTATAAAGGATATTGTTTAAAAGCAGTTTGATTTTTCTAACTGACTAATAAAATTATTTGGTGGGATCAGGTGCCAGCAGTAACTTCAGTTAACATTCAGAAAATCTCTGTACCCTATGCCTGTGCAATATAACTTATGAAGCTCTAAATAAATTGAAAAAAAATCATTACAAATTAGTAACTGTAAAAAAATTATAAAAGCTGTGTACAGAACACTATGCATGGGGGTATTATAGTACTTTTCTGAATCATGCATTTGCAAACAAACTTTTTGTTTATAGTTTCTCTTATTTTCTTTGTATAAAATGCAGTGTTCTTCTTATGCAAAAAGAAGACATTCCTCAAAATAAAGTATGTCAATGCTAATTTATGGATAATGGAACATTCTTTTCAATCACACCAAATGAATGTTTCTGAAAAACTACTGTTCTGGAAATTTTTAAAAAAATAATGAACTTTTTTTAATACTAATCTGTGCCTCTGCACTTTTACAAAGAGTCACAACTTGCACTACCACACTTCATTTGTGATATTCCTAAACTGCACTTATTCCAAGCTCTTTGAACAACAGAAATCTGTTGATATGCTGATACATTTGAAGTACCTTCCACTACATCCTATCTGTTTTATTCTTAAATTCAAAGTAACTAATTCATACAAGAAACATAAAACTAGGAAAAGATAACCTGTTTCTTCCTAGGTATCATGTGCATACACCTACCTTTCCTACTTTTTCAAACTGAACTTCCCAAACCTTTCATTTTTGACAACTAATTTCACCTCATCTCTTTGCCTTATTTTGCCTGTTACAAGGTTTTCTAGTCAAAATACTGTCATTCCCATAACATATCCCACATGATCCTGAGAAAGCTGACCTCTTACCATTGTCACACCTATCATACCAACAACAGTTAACAATAGTTACCATTCTAACTGCTGGGGACATCTCCACTAAGAACCAGACAAAGGTCTAGAAGATGGTCCTCTACATTATTAGCACCATTATTCCTCAAAATTTCTGATAATTCAGGATCTCAAGATCTTGAATTCATATAGCCAACATGCTAGCAGAGCCCAGAAGGATGTACTCTTGCAATCTGAGATAAAGCAAACCACCTAACCGTATCAGAGAACTGGATGATCTGCCTAAGTATGTGTCTGTGAAACACAAAAAGAACTGTGAAGGTTGCTCATCTGAGAGAAGTAAGTAGAAAGGCCATGCAGTCAGTAGTAACTCATCAGGCATTCCCAAATTTAATTGCTAGAATACATATTGAATGCACAGGCCCAGAGTGTAATTACAGTTTTGGTATTTGAAACAGTTTAGTTAATAGTAAGCATGGAAGTTCATTAGCCTAGTAAACTAGGGAAAAAAATTGCACTTGGGAGAAAGTACAAGGGTAAAAATGTGCAGAGCTCTCACTTTCCCACTGCCACCAGGGACTGAAGGTAATAATTAAATAGCCCAAAAAAGGCAACCTGTGGCAAAAAAAAAATCATACTCCCATTCTGGATTAAGGGTGTAATTAGCTTGAAATACAGAATATACTTGAAAACCCAATGAAGTTAATTCTAATGGGAAAATCAGGCTAACTGAAACAGCACAAGACCTCCAACTCGGGATTCATGTTTTAAAGGAATACAAACATTCTACATAAAAAAACCCCAAACAAGCAACATATACTTCCTTCTAAGTAGAAGAAAAGCATTTTTAGGGATAAGGAGGCTGTTAGTAACCAAAATGAATGTTAAAAGTTTACTTTAAATTAGTACGCTGCGATAGTTTGTGCCTTAAGAGTGTTCAAAATGTTTGTGAGAGGATCATTTCAATGATGCTAATTTTCAATACATTTTGGAGCACCAGAGCAAATCAGTAAGACTGCTAGCATTTTCTGCTAATGGTTGAGGATGGTAAGCAGTATGATCTCAGTAATTATAGAGCTCTATGCCATTACTAATCTCAGGCAAAATTACCACTGAACTTCCAAAGGATAAATTCACTGGGAAATTAAATGAACAAAACTGACGCCAGTCAACACCATTTTACAGAAATTTGCTAATAAAATAGAGAATTTTATTTAATCATCTGATAAAGTTACAAACACTGGTCAGCAGATGTTCTTCCATAAATGAAACAGACAGACTTTTAAATGGCATTTACCTTACAGCCACATAAAACTCAGAGTAAGAAATTATTATCAGTATCTTCAGATATGATTAAGATATACATATAAAAAAGTAGCTGTTACCAGGAAATAACAATTGAAAAAGTGCTCTACATCATTCTTCTAACAAAATCATCCAGTACTTACTCAATACTATTTAAGAGTATCATCAATGATACAGAAGTAAATACTGTTGATGGCAGTAATGGCACAAAAATTGTCAAACTGGTCAGTAAAGGTAGCAAATTGTTATCCAGAATAATATGGATTTCTTTGTCTGATTGGCACAGTGTATTACAGCCAAGTGGGCTTATGTGGGAAGCGAGAAACAATGCAGGTAATACCCAGAAAACAGTGCAGAGAAGCCACAGACTTACGAAATACATACAATCTTAATGGCACAGAAACAACTCAGTACAAATGACAGTGAAGCCTGCCAACAAAAGGGGGTAATCAACTTCCCACACATGTAAGTGCATAAGACCAGAGATACTACCCTAGTCAACAGCATCAGTGGTACTGGAGTAGTGAATACAGCTCTACAGTGTCTGCACTGTTCTCCCAAAATGGCAAACATCTTCTTCCTTCTCCACTATTCACAAAAAAAGAGGAAGAATTCTGTACCTTCTTAAGGTGTTAACCAGAACACCCCACATGCTGCTGTTACCACAAGAACTCACGTGGAAAGAGCAAAGCAGCAATTTGAGAATGCTCCAGAGAACCAAAGAATGTTACACAATCAAGAAGCTGTCTCTGATCCACTATAGGAGAATAGGACTGCTCAGGCCACAAGTTACAGCTTGGGCAGTAGTGATGGTGGAGTAGGTACAGTGGCAAGACAGGTCTTACTGTTAATATGTTTTGAGGTTATTTCCTACCATAGCAATTACTTAAGACCAAAGCCACTTAAAGAATTGTACAGTATTTCTTTGTTTTGCTTCTTCAATCTGTATCTTAAAAACCAACCCCGAACAAATGCAGACTTTTTGCCAAATGTATCTGCTCAAGAGAGCTGGACTGTCACAGCTTTAAGTGACAACACTGGTGGGAGTCCATCATCACCTGTGTGCGCAGGGCCTGACTGCCTGGGTGGCTTCACCAAGGAAAAACCCGACAGGACAAAAGTGGCACAGCAGAGGTGGGCTCTGATTTGGTGATGCCTTCTGGCTTACCTGGTCGTGAGACCCTTGAGCTGCTGAATGCTGCTCCTCGCAGGCTGCTGTCGAGAGTCTGGGGGTTTGAGTTACCATGGAGATCACCGCATCTGACACATGAGGGGGCTGCAACGAGAGACAGAGGCACCTGTCAAACCAGTGTCCATCACCTCAGCAAAACCAAGCACTTGACTCCCTCTGCTTTTGGCATTTACCAAGGTCTGAGCTCCCAGATTACGAGCTTTAGCTGAACTGTAAAGGGAGAAAAACCCAACACCCATCACCAAAAGAATTAGAAAGGTGAGGGCAGTCCCCAGTGACACACAGTATTTGAGCACTTTGCAAAGCCATGCACTTTTCCAGGAGCTTGGAAGAATTCAAATATACCATGAGCTTGACTCAACAGTTTTCAGCCCCTCTGGTCAAGTATAACAACAGCGAACAATCCACCCAGAGCTACTGCTGAGCACTGAGCAGACTCAGTAGGACTGGAACGGCAGCATGCTGCCTCAGAACGGTGGGACACACAAAAGTGCTCCCTCAGAGAGCCTCCAGTGGGAAACTGATGGAGCATCACCTCTGTGCAAGAAATAAGCAGGCAAAACAAGTCACCTTCTTGAATGTTTTTGGGGCAAGGCTGAAGGCAAGCATTTATGAAAATCAAACATCACAGACAGCCTGGCATCCATCTGCAATAATAAACCTATCTGGAGACTTTTCCAAGCCTGCCAACAAGCATGATGAGTAAAGCCTGATTTCTTATTGCCTTTGCCATTCAAGCACCACATATATTGACTAGGTTCTTATTCTTCCATTTCAAGCCTTAAGTCTTATGCTCAATTTTTGTCTACATAATTTAAGAATTAAATGCTGTAAAGTGAAATAAGATATCCATAGGAGACTTTTAAAATTAATTATCCTCTTCCACACAAATGTCTTACAGCTTTGAAAACTATTGTCCTGGTTTTGTCTGGGACAGAGCTCATTTTCTTCCCACCAGCTGGTACAGGGCTGTATTTCAGACTCAGTATGACAGTAATGTCAGGAACACAGTGATGTTTTAGCTGTAGGTGAGCAGTGCTCACACTGAGTCAGGGATTTTCAGTTTCCCACGCTCTGCCAGTGAGCAGGTGCATAAGAAGCTGGTGGGAGCACAGCTGGGACAGCTGTCATGGCGTGGCCAATCCATGCCATACAATGTCACAGCCAGTACATGAACTGGGGGGAGCTGGCTGCGAGGGGCTGTTCACTGCTGGGGCTGGGCCGAGCAGCCATCAGCAGGCAGTGAGCAACTGCGTTACTCACCACTTGTCCTTTTTGGGCTTTATTTCTCTCTCTTGGTTTGTTATCTCCCTTTTAATCATTATTATCTTTATTAATATTATAATTAGTATTATTTTTATTTTACTTATTTATTACTTTTTTCCATTGTTAAACCCACCTTATCTCAACACATGGGTTTTACTTCTTTCCTCCCCATCCCAGTGGGGTGAGTAGGGGGATGGACCAAGTGGCTGTGTGGTACTTAATTACCAGCTAAAGTTAAACCACAACTATACATTAAGTATCATTCTATGATGTAATCAATTTAATATATAACATATTTGAACACATCATCAGGAAAAGCTTACATAAATCCAGTTCTAATTCTCAGTCTGCAGTACTACAACATGTTCTCATTTATTTCATAGTGACATAAATACACCATCTAACCAAATACAACTACTCACTTCAGAAAGAGTTACATCTATCCTAATCAACGGTGAATGACTACACAAGGGACAACACTTGCCTACTGAAGCATCTCAAACCATTTGCAATACATCAGCTGGACATCCACAGTCTTTCTGTGTTAGTCTACTGAATGCATATAAATCTTCATCTATGTGGCTACGTATCTAACCACCTAATTCTCAGATGGCATTCTGAGTTGATTGCTTTCTTCTTTCCATCTTTTTTTTTTTTCTAAATTATAGAATCATTGTCTAGCTGGGGTTTGAAGAGACAAAGATCATCTTGTTCCATCCCTCCTGCCATGGGCAGGGACACCTCCCACTAGACCAGGTTGCTCAAAGCCCCATCCAACCTGGCCTTGAGCACTGCCAGGGTTGCAGCATCAAC
This sequence comes from Euphonia xanthogaster, assembly GCA_034509185.1. Lineage (NCBI taxonomy): Eukaryota > Metazoa > Chordata > Aves > Passeriformes > Fringillidae > Euphonia > Euphonia xanthogaster. The sequence continues at coordinate 95,050,969 of JAYDZK010000001.1, read as the reverse complement.
AAGTTGTCTCCCATCTCGTTTTTCATGCGAAGCATGTTATGTTTATGCAAAATACAATATACTCAAGCAGTGTAACTGTGTGTAAATATAAAATCTGAAAATCCAAGCAACAATTAGAGGATTTCCCATGTCTTATGGGAGAATTTTTAAGAGTATTATTACACTAAAATTATCTCTATTCAATACCCCTACGTTATGTTATGCAACAGTAAGGAAGACGTACTGAGGCTGCTCTCATGTGAAATACCAGGGAAATAACTGGCTCATCTGGAATGAAGGCTTCTGCAAGATTCATGGAGTTTAAAGGACACTGTAGAATACCAGATATTCCTACTGTAGCACTGCGGATGAATCAGGGTTATTGAAGAAGTTCTATTAATGCTTTCTGTCATAATTATAAACCGTTTGGGTCATGTTTTCATTTGTTCTGTTTACAAATCTTACAAACTGGATCATGGGTGGTTTCTATCAGTGACAGAATCACTCAAAGGCTATTCATCTTGCTATAATGCTGGAGAGGCAGGAGGCAGCAGTGCAGGCAGCACTGGTAACACAGGCTGGAAGAGCTAATCACGTCCTTTTTAAGGCCAGCTTTGGTTACCTTGCAAGACAACTTTTTGGCAAATACCAGCTCACAACTGAAAAAATGAAAAGTAAAGTGAAAGAGACATATTGGAGGCAAAAAGATATGATTATTATTATTTTATTACCTGTAAGTGCCAGTGAAGCTTACAAGTTACATATCACCCCTTATGATTGGGTGAGAGCACACATATATTGATGATTGCAATAATCATATGGTATCATATGGCCCTACCCACAATGTTTTACTGAACAATGAGAGTTTCTTCAAATCCAATTTCATACAGAAGTAAATACTAATATGAGATTTGAAATAAACAGCAGGCAAAGACAAAAATGTTCCTTTTAACATTCATTTGTAATATTAGCATTACAACCTATAATTACTTACAGTAGGATAAGGTCTTCACAATTTACAAAGAAACTGAAAAATAATCCATCACCAGAGATCACAGAATACAGCTGCAAAAGTGACTAGAACAGGGTACAAAGTACTATAGTATGAAGTATCTAGAGAGTTCCACTGGTATAGTTTATAACAAAAAAAGAAAAAAAAAAGATGATCTTAGGTGATTACATCACCTAAGTATTTTCATTGGGAGAATATACCAAGCACCAACTGGCCTGTTAATCTAGCAAATGGTTTGCAGAAAACAAATCAGCATCTGGAAGCTGACAAGAAATTCAAAGGAGAAATAAAGCACATGCTTTCCATCACCTGTGACTAACCATTAGTGCAACCATCCAAAGGAGAACGCAGAGATTCTCCATTGGCTGATGCCAAGCTTCAGCAGAACTTTCCCAGAAGATGAATTTTTGTGAAAACACAAGACATCCCGCAGTCATACAAAAGTTACTCTGTTTCATACAGAAAGACCAAGTCTGCAATACAGAGAAAGGGAGATTAGGTGCTGTAGCCATCCTTTCCTGCTCATAAATTAAATATATTATGATGAAAACCAATTTTCTGGTTTTGTCTAAAGCACTGTGTGATGAGCACTGTGCATGCTGAGCTGCTGGTGCCAGCAAATACTTAGTGACATACATGTGCATACAAACACACATACAAAGTGACAGGGAGTGTGTGTTCAAGCCACGTGGAGTCACACAACTACTGCCATCCTTCTAGAGACAGGTGGGCTAAATTCTGCTGGAATAATACTCTGACTTCTAATTTAGGAAGCTTACTCTGCCCCCCATGAGCTGAAAGGACTCGGTCACAGAAGAGTGGCAGCAGGAGCTCTCTTCACAAGGGTCACTTGGGGCATCAGTCAGATGACTGAAGGCAGGCAATACAAATGATGCTCTCTCAATCTGTGCAGGGAGCAATAAACACAGTGCTTCATGTCATTAACCACTTGCCAGTCCTGTCCCTGTGGACAGTAAGCTTTCTGGGCAGAAAAACCTTCTTAGTGGGGTACTTCAGAGGGTTAGCCAAGCAGCTCCCCACCTCAGCTAACACCCAGGAGCTGCTGTGGTCTCACAGCAGTTTGCTCACAGCTCTCTCCCTGCGACAGCAGCCTCACTCTGGGCACACAGGTAACATGGACTTCGTGCAAAGGGACAAAGGAAGAAGAAAAGGAAATAAAACCAAGTGATGGCCTAAAGGCTACACTGGTGTCACAGTGAGCAAGCTTAAAAATTTCACCCCTTTAGCAAAAGATAGGAAAGTTACTGGATGTCTTCATTTAGCTAGCATTGGTGCTATTGCTAATCTACACCTTGGGCTGATAAGTGTGAAGAAATGTAATCATGTTTAAGTATCAACCAGAAATAAAAGTTAAAAAAATTCTTTCCTTTTTACTAATTGTGCATATGGTACACAAGGTTTGACTTTGGATTTGCACTACGTTTGAAAACACATTAGTCAACCTATGCAAACACTTTCCTTGATCTCCTTATCTCTCAGCTCCTCCATTGGACACAACCTCTGTGAAGCAAATCCATGGAAAACCCTGGCACCACCTCCCATGTGGGCAGCTGATGAATGAACTAAGTCACCAGCCCCACTTAGACTGTCCCCAGTGCCAGCTTAGCTTAAAGAGAAGTACTGAGGCCTTTCCTACCCTGGCCAGGGCAGGGCAGAGGACAAGCCCCGTGCCAGGAACAAACTGCACAGCACCATTTGCACTGAGGAGCCAGTGAAGGGATGCTCCTGAAAGGAGGGCTGAATTTGGTGCTGCCCTTAGTGGGCCACAGACCAAGCAGTGCATTTATCCTCTGCTTCACATGTAGATTTCCTTTTTCAGGCACCTGAGGGACTTTAGGAAACTGAAACTGGGGGCCAGATTTATAGGAGGCACTTGAAATTACTGGCTGGGGAGGTGGCTGGGGTACATAAACAGTACAGCAGTTTTACTCTTGATTTAAACTTAGAATAATCAGTCACATCATTTTGGGTGATGTTCTAGTGAATTCTACTCAATTCCTCTAAATACATTTAGCTGCTTAATATTTTTCCAATCTGATTTCTGTTTAAGTACTATTTCTGCATTGTTTCAAATAAATAATTTCATTTGTTTTTACTAAACAATACAGATGAGGAGAAACCAAACCACTGCCATTACTACCCTATTTCGGCATATTTCTCTTAACTCTTTCATAATGAAAAAAAATATTCACTGGGTAACTAATTTATTATCCCACTCCCTTCGGGCCTTTAAAGGCACAGGAAAGTTTAAATGCTAAATAGGCCATCTTCAAGAGACACTGAATTACAAAAGCAGAGATTGCATTATATCTCTGGGAAAGAAATGCAGGAAATTGTGCACAATATTTTGCTCTCTTTCACTGATAAACAGCTTCAATATTTTCAAACTACTCCTGGTGGAGTATATTATACTATACTATACGGAAGTATACCATGACTATATAGAAGACTATAACAGGACATCAATAATTATGCAAACCTTCTGCAAAAAATAACCTAAAATGCATTTTCTAGAACAATTTCTAAAAAGTGTACAAGTCAGTAAAGAGAACATTTCAGCATCCTGTTGATGTGCTGGGATTTTAGTTTCTTTATGGATTAACATAATGCATAAATATAATCACAGCAGAATAACCACAGCTGTGGCTCCCATGGGGCACGGCCGGCCAGCAATTAGTGTGTACAAGGATCGTGGGTAACACTGCAGACACATGGAGCAGAAAGCAGGACCATCATTTTCAGCACCACACAACGCAATGTGCTGGGCTGCTCTATCATGTTTCCAACCAGTACCTACGCACTAGAACTGCAATCTCTGTTCAGAAAAACCCACATGATCTCTGAATATTAATGAATTTGCCCTAAGGTCTTATAGAGTAAATAAACACCAGTTTATGTCTTACTATGATACAAAATTCCTGCTGTAGACACTTATGTATCTATTATTGCTCCACAGCTGCTTCCTCTAAAGGAAGCTATGAGAGATTTTTTTATTTTAAATATACCATAGATGAATACCCAGATTTGATGAAGTAAAGCCTAGAGTCAGTTAAAAATCTGAAAATCAATGCTAAAAATAAATATTCACTATAGTACTAGTGCAAAAAGCTTCCCTATGGTAACATCTAAGCCAAAGCAACAAAAATACCTTCAGAAATAACCCACATCTTCCCACAAAAACCTAAAATACTTAAGCCTTGAAAGCCTTTCCTCAGGTGCAACTCACAGAGCCTGGGCTGCCCCTTTGAAGCAAGTCTCTCAAGGGAAAACAAAACAGCAGGTGGAAACTCTTCTCACGTTTCATCTTAACTAACTCTGTCAAAACTAGTGGACATCATGAAATTAAGAATTTCAGAAGCACTGTCTCCTTAACTTGGCTGTATTATGCTACCCCTTTTACACAGGTCTCTCCCAAGACAAATTAACTCTTAGCAGCCCAAGCAGTGACTCAATCCAACCAGTCTTGGAGTCAGACTGGAATTGACAGCAACAATTCTCAAAATCATTTACCACAGTCAGCACTTCGCCTGCACAGACACTTTGACAGCTTTAGCTTTTTTTCTGCTTCAGCTGTGTATTTGAATGTAGAAGATATTGTCTCTATCATATGTAATAGTTTTACTGGAGGCACACGAGTTATCTACCATTATTTAATAGGCCAGGACTTTCAGTGATAATGGATTTATGAAAAGCTTAGCTGTCAGCAACCAAACCCAGTACCAAGACTGGAAATGCTTACTAATGTAAGAGGACTTTCTGCAGTACATGGACAGATTCAAGGGTGCTGTGGCCAACAACACAGCAATCCTGATACTCTTTTTATCAGAAAGACATGTGAGTATCAAATAGCACAAGATTTATTTTACCAACCCTCAGGCAAACCAAATGTCATTCTTCTAATTAACAAGTCCAGACTTCAAAAAACCCAACCCCCAAACTGCTCTCTTGACAGTAAACTCATGAGATTTCTGCTGAACTTTTTAAACATGAAAAAAACCCCACAGTCTAGGACTGTTGTGATGAAACATAAAGAAAGGAGTTTAATTATTAATTTTGTGATAGTGCAGGTAGGTGGGAAAGAATCATCCCTTTCAGAAGCATTGAACTGTAATACTCTCATTTACCTATTTAGCTCTACCTCAGGCAAAAGCACAGAGGAAGAAACAGGAAAGAAATGCAGCCTCCTCTGCACTGCCCTAGCAGTCATCATTACCAGATTTAAAAGTGAGTGCAAGCTTAAAAAGAAAACCACACAATTTTGATTAATTCATGTAACTTTTGCCCTGAGTAGATCCGTCAGCCTAACGTAAGGAATGAACTTTGAAGTCTCTGGCCCCCAGTTGTACAAATACTACACTGCTTTCAGCATGCACACCTTGGAGGTGCCCAACTGCAGAGCACTACAGTGAAAGGATTTGCTGTTTCCCATATCTGAATGACCCAAAGCCTGTAGAGTTTTCCCAAGGTGCATCAGTACCATGAATTGCAGCTCACAGCAAAGACAGAGCCAGTACAATTCTCTTAAACAAGGTTTAATATGTGTAGCCAATATAATCAGTTTTGTTTCAGGTTAGCTATAGTTTCCAAGAGATTTTGAAGGTTCATGGGCACCATGGTAATACAATCTTGATGTTGCAGAGGCATCAATAAACACTGCAGGGTCAGGCTTTAGGAGAAATTACTGCAATCAGCTTTGGAGGAGCAGAGATGGCAGGCACTTTGGACATGTGGCATGGCACTAGAGGAGCAGCTTGTCCCTAAAAGACCTTTTGAAACTTCATCTTGGATGGAACCTCAGCTACACATCACTGTAACAGATGTATACATATGTGATAATTAATATATTTAAGTCACATTTTCCTCCTTACATTATAGCAATTGTATGAAATGCTCTAGGCTAGAAGTTGCTGAATCAGGAAATGGATCAGAAGCGAACTAAAATGCCTTTCTAGTTATTGATTCCTGTTCTCTGTTTCATGTCAGTTTCCTAGAATCCATCCAACACAAGCACGAAAGGGTAATGAGTTTCTGAACCCAAACTCTAATAGTGCACACTGCATCAAAGCTTTCAGTAATTGCCTGGATGCTGCTTCCCAGCAGTACTAAACAACTTAAATATAATTAGCTGGAAGCCCTATGGGCTTCATTTCCCCACTGGAACACCTCTTACACTAATCCATTTATCAGGCTGACAGATGACTGAATCACTGGTGCTATGGACCCATTCTACTAATATTTCTCAAGCCTACATTCTGGTTTGTGCTTTATCTGGTACATTTTTGCAAAGGAAAAACCAGTGCTAAGAGTGGGGAGAGAAAGAGACATACAGCACACTCATCTCTTGCCAGTACTGACCAATGTTATTTGTTTGATTAGCCCACTAAGTATAAAATGCTGGAGCTGTCAGGCAGAAAATGAAAATTAAATGTATGCATTATGGAACTATACAATGCCAAAAATAATGGGGAACCACAAAAATATTGAAAATACTTTTGGAAGTTTTCCAGCCATTCTGAAGTTTCAAGAGAAGTTTGCATAAGAGGACAATTTTCAGCATATCCCCCTGAGGATGACCCGACTACAGCTGTTGAGCTAAAATGTCTTTATCCTGCTTACTCTTGTACATCTTTCTGAACAAGAGGTGACAAAAGACATTTTAAAGCTGTCTATAGTTATACTGAATAGACATGAATTGAGCATCATGCTGCTACAAATCTATACACTTTGCAAGCTACAAGAGAATTCTCATAAAAGTACAAAAAATATTTATTTATTTTCTTGGGCAGAATTTTCTAATGTTGTAATGAAACCTGTTTTATCCCCGTGACTTAATTCCAGACAGATTTCAATACATGGACCTCTGCAGAGACTGAAATTATAGGGAGCCAAGGTCTTGCAAACTGTGCCACACTGTGGAAATCAAGTAATTGTAAAAATGCTAAATTCTCATCAAATTCTTTAAAGTTATTAAAACATTACTCTAGGATGTTATATGCTTGTGCTTAGAAGTTGTGGGAGAGGAAACAAAAAGCAACAAAGCTGGTAATGACCCGTAAGAAAGAAGGTTTTAAAAGGTGCCCTTCTTCTAGATCCATTAAATTGTGGTCAATAACCCACATTCTGGCTTGGAATCACAGGATCCAGCTAGAGTAGTAGCACTGTTTCATTGTTTATTTTCTCTGGAGGTTCTCATCATGGACACAGAAAATACTGATGTTGAAGAACAATAAAACAAGAAACTTGTACTTCTTGTACTCCACATAAGCCTAAACAATGTGCTTGTAGTAAACCCAACAGCCAACATACAAAAATTCTCTTAAAAGTAGTACCACAAGTTAAAATTAGCTGTGGACATCAATCTGAATTCAAAGACTAAATAGAAAAGCTATACTTGAACTTTTAACAATGAAATAGATAAGTAAAAATACATTCAGTGATGTGACTGACTTAGCTGGTGAATCAACCAGCAGCAGCAGGATGAGGTACAGCCAGCAGTTCTTGGGAGCAGCACCAACCTCAGAGCAAGGCCAAAAAGAACAGCAGCTACTTGGACATTACTTGATTTTCAAAAATGCAATCACAGGGCTTTACACCACCTGGTAAAGTACTAAGCAGGTTATTAAATGCTGAGCTGCTTGAGATTTCTTCATGTGAACCCCAGAGCAGAAATCTCAGTTTCACATGAACTCTCCACCCACTCCTTCCCTCCGGCCTGAAACTGGAAAACTCATCCCAGAGACGCTGACACTTGCACATCAGCCAGTCACCTTGCCTGTCACTCAGACAGCCTCTTCCTTCCCAGACTCATCCTCTCTGTTTAGTGTATCTTCTACTCCCACAAAGGGCAGACAGTATCCTGAGCAAGGGTTGCCCCAAACCATATGAACCTCAACACTTGTCAGTCACACTTCCACAAGAAATGCAGAATTTCTCACTCCTGTTAACAAATCCTCCTTTGAAATGCAGCGGTACTGAGCAAAGCAAACATCACATCTAACCAAAAGAACATTCTGCAGTAAAAAATGTAAAAAAAAAAAATCTTCTCCTGTTTTTAGTCATCTTTAATAAAACAGATGATGGTCCTGAATTTCCTAACTAGGAAACTGTCTTTGCCAGGCAAAGAATGAAACATTGCCTTCATTTGTGTGCTTTATGAAGAAACTTGCCATACTGTCAGTGAAACTGAATTTCCTGGGTACTAACTCTGAGAAAATTTTTAAATTCTTGAGGTCAATAATATCTCTTTAAAGCACTCTCAAAATTATCATATATACAGATTCTTTCCTGTAAATCAGGGGAAAATGTAGAGCAGCTTTGTATTTAAATAGCTGCACTGAATTCTCAAGGTCTTTTAATAGAAGCAGCAAAGAAGAGTTTGGGGAAAAGAGGAATCATCTAAGAATGAAACAGCTGAAGCCACAGTCCACTAACATCCATACTTTGTGTGGTAGAAAGTGTACACTTGGAAGGACATGCCATGTTAAGCAGTCAAATGCAAAAACGCAGAGCATTTTAGGAGTGCAAATAACTGCCTGTTCTAAAAAGCACGGCAGAAGTGACCTAACACATTGATCTACAAAAGGAGCACCCTTTGTAATATGCATTTGAAAAATTATTTTTTTTATTCAGTAATTATTGTCTTTAGCATTGGAAAGATAATGAATTTTATTGAAAGACAGTTCCTGGGCAGTCTCTATTTTTGTAGTCCTGACTAGATCAGACCTAGAATAGCCATAACTAACCCCAAAGCTGGCTCTGCTTTAATCTGGGTGTTGGACCTTCTAAAGTCCTGAATTATCATAGGATCCTACAGTGAGAATCTCTTCATACTAAAATTACATATGATTGTTGTGCTATTTACATAGAAAATAGGAAGTTTAATAAAAAACACCAGGGCACCAACTTGCATATTGAGTCCAGGCAGATCCAAGGTCTGAAAGATACCAAATGTGAGGCATTCCTTCTGATCATATAAAGCTTATGCTGGCTAAGCAACTATAACAAAGCTAAAACTGATGATTAAAGATACTGAATGCTTTTGTTACACTGCAGATTCTCTTTCGACATTACCTTTTCCTCTTACCTAAATCACTGTAGAGATATAGGAGTAAAAACTATTCATATTAAATTAAATTACAGTTTAGTGGTATGTATGTGAATTTTAATCTACCCCCAATTAAAATGCAGGACAGATTAGTAAATTATACTGTCTGGATATGAAAAATGCAGATGAGAATACTGGCTAGAGAAATACATTAAATAAAAAAAAAAAAGAAAAGGAATATGAAATCATCTGCAGTAAATATGGCTGTGAAAAATGGAGCATTTCAAAAGATGTGGATGAAGTAACAGGTCAATGAACATCACACAGACTTGGTGGTAAAGAGCACTCATCTGAGGAACCCAGTCCTTGGACTTGGTCAGTAACACAGGTAATTTCAACGCACTGAAACTTTTTAATAAAATATTTTAAGAGTCAGCAGCAGAAGTGAAATTTCAGGGAAAACACCCTTCAAAATTACCACCTGCATGTTAGAGAAAATAACTTTGATAAATTGTTGTCGTGTTGATTTGTTACTCTGATTAATCTGATGCTTGATAGTAGCTGTCTCATCATTATTTGCCATACAGGAGTAAACGGCTATCCACATCTCTACTCTGAGACGAAATTCACCTCTTTTGATAGCATATATGACAATTTTGACTATTACACATGTTAGAAAAGTTTATGTAAAAAGATTAGCATAAATTCCTTTAATGAATTCAGTAAAAGATTATCTCTCAACACACCTACGTTCTGTGCTTTAATGCAATTCTGACACCATAAATGGTATGATTGATTCATCTTTCCTTTCTTTGATTTCAATTTTCTATCTCCTTCAAGAGGTATTTAGCTAATGAAGCTCACAGATCTACAACGATTCTTTAGACTACTTCATTGAAGGAACACACAGAAAGCATACTCAATATCTCAGTATTAGCAACTGGTTATCCAAGCCATTCGGTCGATACATTGTTCTACTTCATGGTATGTTCACATATAGCAAAGTTCCTCAAGTATTTTCCAAAGCCATGATGAAAAAAATCTGCATCAAGCTTCAAAACTCTAATAAAATCAAATCACACAACAAAACAAACGCAAAACCACACCAAATTCTGAAAATTCAACAAATTAATTAAACTTGTTGAGGAAGGAGAAGGACTTGTGAAATGCACAAAACTGCAAAGCTAAGTTGCTTTCCTTCTCCCTGAAGCTTCCTCAGCCTTGCTACTCCAGCATTAGGGTCCAAAGGCACTGATCCTGTTGCTGCAAATGCCATTTCTTGAAAACTGGCAAGGAGCTCAAAAGTGGAAAGGGGAAAAGGCTTTTATTACCTCCACCAATGTGAAGTATCCCACAGCATCTAATGCTTACCTGTGGACTAATGTTATTAAATAAATACATTTAGGTCTGTTCAATGAATAGTAGGTCTGTTTTTTGAAATGCTAACTAATAAATAAAGAACACCTAAAAGTCACACTGATCAGGGCAATATTTCAAATTGCAATGCAGACTATTCATATTTGTATATATACATGCATGCCCTAATACAGTACTACACCTTCATGTACACTTATATCACTGAACTTTATGCAGACAGTATGTGATGTTACTTATAATCAGCATTAAAAGGTGATTTTTCCCAGGGTCTCAGAAGTACAATTGCCACTGACTTCAAAACAAAAGGGAAGTAGCCTGCAGTTCTGGAAACCTGTCAGTCTTTTCATCTTGCAAGCTAAACTCTCCTTCTGCAAATTGAGAAAACTATGAAAAATTAGAACAAGTATTTGCACAGGAAGATAGCAAGTTTTATTTGCTGTAATAAATGAAAAAGATCCTTTTTATATCATGACAGAACATGTCAGAGATGTTCATGCCACTTAATTTTGATTCCAATTTATGTATATGGATGCCGATGCCTAAAGCTGGGTATGAATATTCAGTCTTCGTTATTATAAGTGGTTTTCTTGCAGGAAAAGAAGGACCTAATAGCAAAAGACTTTGTTGAAGTAAAAGAATAATTATAGCAATGACAGAAGCAAAAAAAAAAAATCATTAAGAGACCTTTTGCATCTCAGTTTACAGATTTTGTTTACATTAAAGTGTTTTAGTGAGATGCAAAGGTGTTAAGCCACTTTTTGCCCTGGCCTTTGAAATTATTTAGGAAAACTCTGTGGCATAAGTTTAGAGGCTTAGAAGCTTGACTAAGAAATTTTGGGGGACAGGTATGAAAAAGTTAATTTTCATCAGGGTAAGTCCAACTATATTCTCCATTCTATTCACTGCAGTGTGCAATTTCAGTCTGTCATTATGCTTCTTGTTCTGAGTGAAGCTTCACTGGTGTAGCATTATTCCCTTGTTGCTCATAATCACTCTTCCCTTACATTCCTGCTGAACATGGTTGCCCCTCAGTGTCTGTGGAATAACTGCTCATGTCCAAAAGAAGAGAGGTCAGAGAGTTAGTGTTAAAAAGTGTTCAAACTAAACTAGATTATATTAAAGTGAACGAATCAGGTTAGAGAGTGACTACATGATCAACCAAATCTCGTGGGAGCAACACTGAACAGTTTTGAACAGTGGGGGACAGGAGCCTATTCAGCCAGTTCAGCTGCTGCCAGAATAAAATGTGGGAGACAGAGAAATGCTTTCATGCTTGGCTTTTCTTCCTTTCTTTGCTTTTCCCAATATCTAGGATCCTGAAATTTTTGCTCCTGATTCAGGCTACCAAGCTTCCTCAAAACAATTTTTCTCCAGCAGAACCTGTGTTCAGACTTGTAAGGCACATTCACATGGTAGGTAAAAAAACCCACCCAAACTAAATGTGCCCCACCACCACCTCAGTAAACCAGCAATGAGTTTAAACACTGTCATCTTGGTGTCCTCAGTTCACCTTGTTATTGCACCTCCAGCTGCTGCAGCACAGATGGGATGCAACATCTCCCACTGTTTGGGGACTGCCCCTAAAGGTGAGCCATATGTTTTGCAATACCTAGAAACAGCAGGATAAGATAAGGAAATCTCTGCAGCCTTAAGGCAGAGCTGCTTTGATTTCACTGCTTTGTGCCCTGCCTCCTCCCCACCCCCTTCTTTTTTTTTTTTTTTTTTTTTTTTTTTTTTTTTTTTTTTTTTTTTTTTTTTTTTGAGAGAGAGCTTTTGTAATTTAATTTATCTGGGTTAAGCCTACAGAAAAAAAATAATCCAAACAAATACTGTGTGTGCATGTGTGTATGTATGTGTGTAATGCCTCAGAAATCTCCTGTGTTATCTGTGTAAAATTTTACCTTCCACTAGACAAATATATTTTTAAACTGTGTGGAATCAAAACAACATTCTCAGCATTCAAGACATTCTGTCATCACTGCCCATTTGTTGCCCTCTAGGTTTCTCTCAGCTGGCAAATCTCCCATTTAAGGAATTATCAGATTCATCTGCTTAGACAAGGCTGCAAAATAGAATGAAAAGCTGGATTATTCTAGAGAACTCATATTTTTCTTTCAGGGCAGAAAAGCCAGTGCATGAGAGCTGAACATTAACAGCAAATGGAAGCAATCTCTCAGACTTCACAGTTCTACCCCCCTGTACGCTGTGAAATCTAATTTTGATTAAGATGCTACAATATTTATTCTACTTTTATCCTTTACTTCTTTAAATATGTTTAGTGCCATTTATTATGTTAACCTGTTTTGAAGCCTTAAATATTATGCTCATATATGATGTTTATTTTTAAACTGTAGTTCTAGTAAGCATCCTGTGCATCCTGCTGCTTCTATGCAATTTGTCATAAAGAATTACCAATTGCTTTGCTACCATTTTCCCGACTGCAGATTTTCTGCAGGGTGAAAGTGTGAAAAAAAAAAGGGAGAACTAGAAAAATCAATAAATTGACAGTTTTCCACAGCAAGATGGCTCAGGATTTACTTGAGTGATGGAGTAGCTTTCATGACAAAGGCTGTGCTGCAAAACCAGGCTTGTGTTTCTGGGCCTGCTGGCTAAAGCACCAGGACTTCTGGAGGATATGCCATGGTTCCTAGGGCTGTAACCTTCTAAAACTCCACACAACCTTTTTGTACCAACATGTGAAATGCTACTCTTTGCCCCCTAGGTAGAAAGAAGACTGTGGTATGATCTGGAGAAATGTCTCAACACCAACTGAGCAGGCTGGTTTTGTTTTCTTAACACAGATGAGTGAACTAACCCAAACTCCATCAAAATCATGAATGGGTTTCACATGCTGAGTGCATACACAGGTGCAGGTGCACCAAGTTAAGCAGAAGATGAACATTAGAGAAATCCCTAAGTGATTCTAAAGTAATTAACATACCTGCAAGCTCATTACTGAGCCAGACCTGCTTTATGGAGACTACTGCCATCCGGTATTGACACTAAACCACTATCTTATGATGTTCACCCAAGTAGAAGTATTTCGAGGTGTTATATTATTTTAGCACAGTGATTAATCAATTTCTTTTTGAGCATCCTCTGAGAGCTTAAAAATTCATGATTCACATTATTAGTATTCTGTACTAGTATTCTGTACAGCTTTCTATATTCCTTGAGTGGTATGATTAAATTTATCTGTGGTTGCTAATGGCCACAATATGAAATATGAAAGTCACCATTCCACAAACACCCAATGGGTGTCCTTAAAACATGCTGTGAGTCCCAAACAAAGAGGACTCCAAGTGACAGATCCTTTCTCTTTATTCTTCCAGGCTATACACTGTTTGTGCAAAAGCCAGACAGGATGGACTTGTGATGTAATACTGCAAATGGAACAAATAAAATACTCCATTATATTTGCCACATTTTAAGGCTGGAAATTAGTCCATAAACTCAGCTGGGTTCAGATCCTACTGACTCACATTTTACAAGATAAAAACTCATCCAAGCTTTCATGCTGTGATATAAAGAATACCCAAAAGCATGATGAACTTGGAAAAATGTTCCAGTTCATCACTAAATTGAAGAGACTACATACTAGGCTTGAAGAATCTTGATGCTGCCTTATTTATTTAGACTGCATGTTCTACTAGTCCAGGCTTGGTCATCAAAAAACAGTGAGAACTACCCTTTGCCATTCTGGGCATAAAGTATTAAAAATTTATCAAAGAAATCCAAGTGACTGTCTAATAAGATTGAATCCATCATCCATGGGAATTGCCAGACACACAGATCTGGAAATACATTTTGGGTTTATTGAATGTAGCAAGATATAAGAGCACATAGTCTGATTAAAAGGTAGTAGATAAATACTGAGCAATCCAAAATGACAATTCTTTCTAAAACCTGACATCATGAACCAAATACTTGTGAGATACACTGTAACACAACAAAAACTGACACAAGCAGAGCAACATGTCCCAGTATCTATCATTAAATAATATATTATGAGGTTCTAGCAATATACACCATGGTCAATATCTTAGTAATTTTCTGTTGCGTACACTGCAATGTAAACTCTGCATTGCTCCGAAAGAACAAAGTTCTACATTACCCAAAAAGTTAAATGATCTGTTGTTTGTCCTTTATTATTTCTGTGAGCTGCTGAACTATTCAGAACTATGTAACTCTTTGTTTCAAAGGAGGCACTGGTGTGACTTTACAGAATCGCCACATTAAAAATAAACCATCCTAAAAATAGCATTGTATTGAATCTGTGACCCCAAAAATGTACTTTAGACTGTCACTACCATTAAAGGCAACAAGTCTGTTCTAATCAATGGGTGATCAGTTTTTTGGGTACAGGAATTCCTCTATCAATGCATTTCCCCACTTTCCTGTGAAAAGGGTGCTTAAATATCATCATCAGATGACAATGCAGACCCACCACAGGGCAAGTGAAGGGGCACTTCATTAGGAGTCTGCTGACAGATGCAAACATTCTGACAAATTCTGTAAAGCAGAAGCATGACAATAATTTCAATATTTATTACTTTCCATGAAAGATAAGTGACTCAATATTGGGAAGGGTTTTACAAGGCCATTTACAATATTTCTTCTCTCTCCAATGCTTTTTTGCTTTGTGATGTACCTACCTATTATGAGACTAACTTATTCCAAAGAACAAATTAAGCAGCAAGACATGACAAGCAGTGCATTTGTATGCAATTTGCTTACCACCTGAGGCACGCCAACAGCTCAAGGCCAAAGGCTGAGCAACCCCAGCCATTCAATAAATGCAATAATAATCAAACTGAATGCACAGCACTGGGGGACTTATTTCTAGTACAATATGGAATTTATACATAGAACCAAGTGTGTTTGTGCACTTAGTGACTGTTATTAAAGAAACTATACCATTGAGAAACTTTTTCTAACTGTTGTTCTGAAAATACCATCCAATAAAAATGAAATATAGAGGCTTATATACCTTAATCTACAACCAGACAATGCTTGTGAAATGACACCCTGGACTGGGGGTCCAGTATCAGTTTTAAAATATCCATGCAGACCATATATATCCATTTATCCATCTATAAATATTAAAGGACTCGACAGCACAGGGCAGAAAATGAGCCACTCTAGAGATGTAGCAGTCTCTGCTATCCTGATCATGTACCAATTAATTAAGGTCTAGCTGTGGAAGCAACAAAGAATTAATTTAAAATTATTTATTTTTTCTAACAGCACTACCTCATCTCATTCTGAAGAGACCATGCACAGACATGGGCTGTGCTAGTTTATTTCACTGCTCCAACTTTAATGAGTAAAACAATGACATTATTTAGGTCCCTGATCCATTTGCCAGTCACAGTAAAGTTCATCTCCTAAATAAACAGTGAGGCAAGCTGGCTTTAATTTGTACTCACATACCAACAATTGATTTTCCCCATAAACTCGCTCTCTTTTCACTCTGCCTTGTGACTCCACAGTCTGATCCGACTGAACCCTGCTGCAGAGAGATGCCTTCCATCTACATTCCTAAAACTGCCAAAGAATTAACACATCTGAGAATAAAAGATGGGAAGATTACTAATGAGGTGGAAAGACTGGGCAATAAACTGTTTTACAAGAAAGGACTGCACTTGTTTCATTCTGACATCTTCATTCTGAATCTTAATCTGTAAGGAGGAATTATTTTTAAAGACAAAGATATTATTATCATTAATAATAGTAATAATAATAGTAATAATAATAATAATTTTAAAACTTGAAAACAAGCTACCGAATCCTTTTTTCCTGTCTTTCCTACCCTACTTGCCCCAAACAAGGAAAAAAAAATGTATCCACAATTGAAAACTGAATATGAACATAAATAAAACCAAAACCCTTTAAACATCACCACACTGATGTTTTTTGTGTTCATTAGCAACACCCAAGCTCTTGTGTGTTAAAGGCAGAAGCATACTGCTCTGGAACAGGCTGCCATTGCTCCCAGTATTGAACTACAAAATGTTATTAAAAATCTAAACAAGCCTATTTGTTACCCTTGTTACAAGCATAATTGTTACTTTCTAATTTAAGAAGTCACATTCTATTAAGACGTTTCTCACAGTTCAGTCCAGACAAAATGTAACTCACAATCTCATATTAGAAGATGTGTTATTTATATTCCAATTTACACATCTTATGAAGCATTTTAAAGATTATGTATTTCTCACAGAACATAATTCTGCATAATGTACATAATATTTAAAATATTTTAAATATAAATTAAAAATTAAACAGACTTACTACATGAAGTCAAACATCCACTTTGGCCAGTATCTCTTCTTGAACTGTGACAAAAGTAGCTATCTAATGAAGAATGTATGAATGAAGCAGAGACAGTGGTACTCTCCCAGCCCCAACAGCCTCCAGCTCCTGGGACCTCCTCAAAGTCCCAGAACTGAGATGCACCAACACATCTTTTAGACAAACACTAACACAGAATAATGCTGAAAATTTGTGGAAGGCTTCATTGGCATGTTATGGCACAAAGTACCTGTGATTTTAGGGATCTCAGCTCTATTTGCTAAATATAACAGTGTCCTTAATTTTTCTGTGTCTTGTTCCAAGCTTGAAAAAGATTCCATCAACTCCTTCTTTTGAACCCAGCCCAAATCCAAAACCACACAAACATGTAAATATTTCCACAATCAATTTGCATATTAAAGCTATTAATGGGAACTGGGGATTTTCACAACAAAAGTGAAATATTCATGTACATCCAGACAAATCAGTAATATTCATGTACACCTATATTATTATTATAAACAAATAACCAGAAAAATACTCTTCCATGTCTTCCTTTTTGAAAATCTGATTTTAGGAATATTATGCCTCTGGTAAAATGGTGTTCTTTTCATGTGAGTACAATCACTTGGCATTGTGCCTAACAAGATACCCAAAGAATGGAGTTATCTTGAGGACAAGCCCATCACTCGCACATTCTCCAAATATTCAGTCTTCAGATTTCTATGAATTTCCTTCAAGGCAGGAGGAGAGAATTGCTGTGTTATTACCAAACAATTCTTATGTTTTGGAGATGAAGTACCAATGACTTGTGTTACAGCTGCTGCTGTGCTGTCTTCCACTTTATTGGAGCTGAATAATTAAATACCCTGTAGTCCTTGTGACAGTCCTAGACTCAGCATGGCTGTTAATCAATATCACATAAAAGGGAATTAGGCTTAGGCAACTGTTGCACAAGGCAGGATGGATAAGACAAGATGGAGACAGATCTCTTTCACACAGAAGACTAATTTTCTGTATTTTCAAGTCTTGAGAACAGACAATACATATACAGATATGGGGAAATCCAAATTAATCTCAGAGATTTGTTACACCATAATGGCAATCAACAGTCACTTCTTCTATTCTTTCCTAAATTCCCTTTTCCACGTGTTTTTGGGATTGAAAAAAAAACAAAAACCCTCAGCACCAACATATTTAAAGTACTCGGTTTATAGGGAGAATTTAACTGCATGGAACCAGTTCTGAGAATTCTACCATATCCTCGCAGATGGAAAAAATAAACAGACATTTAATAAACACTATCTCAATCCTGCTCAGTGCAAAATATTTAGGAAGACTTATGTTTCCAACAGTTTGAGGAGCAATTTTTCTAGAATCTCTGAAACTGTCCACAAGTTATATATTTTTTCATTATGTTCTTGCTCTGCAATTAACCAGTAGGTCATTAAGATCAACCTTAGACTAAAGAGTAACCAACAAAAGATTCACATGAAGGGGTGCAAATTTTCCCCATGCTGTCCTGCTTGGTGCTCACCTCTTCCCAGAAAAGAGGTGACACAGCTCCCAAGTCTCTTCAACAACTCTTCCTTTCTGATGAAATATGCCAGTATTGAATTTAGAAATACCTCAAGCTTCCTACAAGGTCAGGAAATGAACTCAAAAGTCAAACAGGTCAATTTCAGGTGGTAATTAATTAATTAATAATGATGATGATGCCATCAAGCCATTGACATAGAGGCGGAAGACTTCATGTACTCTTTATGCTGCTCTGCTATGGGTGGCCTCTGATATTTTGTGTTTAAAGACCTGGTATGTATAAAACATACTAATTCAACTTTAACCCCTGTACACTGTAAAAAACTCTGAGTAATGAAGAATAGTCAGCAATTCAAATAGAAAAAGCTTACAAAGTAACTGATTATTCTTGATACTATACTTTCTGAAGTGTTTCACTGAAATTCAATTTTGCAAAAAGCAAGAACTCCAACCCTATTGATAACATGAAAAGAACATGCAAGTTTTAGATCCAATTTATTACTTATTTCAATTTTTTTCTGTCTCACCAAGATTTGCTTCAAGCTTTAAAAAGTGTGCTTCAGCTGGCATCTCCCTCAAAACGATCCAGAAAACATATTCCACACAGTCCACAGGCATGAATCACAGAAAGAACAGCAAAACAGCTTCCAACCAACCTGGGCTTTTCCAGCTCCTGCAGTGCCTTCCCTGGGAGTGCTGAGCCCCAGGAAAGGGCCAGCCTGTGGCTCGCAGAGGAAGCAGAGCCGTGGGAGGCAGCAGCAGGGACGGGGCACCCCTGGGCAGGAGGGATGGCCACGGCTTCAGCTCAATGCCCAGAGCCACCCACCCCTTCTGAAGGGTGCAAACAGTGCCTTGCTGCTCTTATCTTGCCCTCCCAGAGCTCACCCACTTCGATTCAGCCAACACCCTACATGTTTTGTGGATCTTGGCCAAAATATCCTGGAGCTGCGCAGCCATTTACAACAGTGATATCGTCGTTATTCTTTTCAGTGTTTTCAGTGTTTCTTAGTACACACTGATTACCCCACAATGAAATACAGTCTTTACATCAAGTCAATACTGCAATTTGCTTACCATGAAGCTGTGTCACATACATATCTAAGGAAGAATGTGTACTAACCTACATTTACTATTCTTGGACACCATTTAGCTGGAAAATAATGAATGACCCCTTCTTACATACAGGGCTATAATTTTTTTTAATAGAAATTAAACTTCAATTAAAATGGAAAAAAAAAAAAAAAGAAAAATCCATGTTCTAAACACAATAGGATCTTTCCAAAAAGTGTTTTAGCAGTTAATAAAGGATTATGTAAAACACACATGACCTGGTAAACTGTTCTACATTTTGAACCAATTCAATACATACAAAAGAAATTATATGTAATTAGAGAAACTGAGTATCTCTGGTCCCTATGCCCTCCCAGATTTCAAAACCAACAGATCTCAGCCCTTCTTTCTTGGTTTTCTAATGAAATTACTAACTGGGAGAAAGTAGGGCCTCTCCTGACTAGTAATGCCCCAAGCAGTTTCTCTTCTTTGAGCTTTTTGCTAAATTGATAAGCAGAAATGAAGAAAACCTGTTGGAAATGTTACATTTGCCAGATGGGGGTTTACTACCTTGCCTAGATCAGGTACACAGCTGAGTCTTCTCACAATTGAGAAGGACTTCTCGCAATTGAGCTGAGACTTTCTCTAAAACTCCAGCAGCAAATACCGAGTACTACTTTCACTAGATCAATGCAAATAATAATTCATTAGTTAGTAGGTCCCAATTTATAGGTCATGATTTTGTATTTTTTTTTAATTTAACATTAAATATCTGTTTGGTTTCTATCAAACATTCAAATATTTTCTTTTTAAGCTGGTTACACTGAGTTGTGATTCAGCAGAATCTCCTCCTGATGCAGCAACTGCATGGAATGGAAGCCCTGTGTCAGGCAGTACTGCTAGACTTGCAGAACCTTGATTAAAAAGCATGTCTGAAAAAATGGAGTGGTAAGCACAGCTATAAAGAAAGCATCCAGAGAAATCCAAGCAAAAGACTCTTAAAGACAACGATACAGAAATAAATGTATAGCTCAGTTCCTGAAATAGTTTGCATTACCAAACTAATCTCTCCCTCTTGTAGGGTCACAGCTAAGTGTCTTTCTATTTGTAATTTAAACTGAAGCCAAAATCAAATACACACCAAAGTAATATTTAAAGTGCACAAGTATACACGTAATTGATTTTATATTAAGACTTTAAGAGATGTCTAAATCCAAAGTAATTTTCCGAAACTATGTTTAATAGAAATACCAATGCTTGCTTAAATTTGCATCTCCCCTAAATGCCTTTATTTAATCCAACTGACCACAATGTCTAACAATTTAGATGAGTGTACAAAGAGCTTCCATCAAAACAGACTGCCACAGAGACCAGTCTGTCGAGGAGAAACCTTCATCACTCCAAACAAGTTTTCCTCTGACGCCTTCGTCTCTTCTATATTACAGAGGTTCTCTCTGGGATGGAAAACTGCATGAGATGAATCTTCCTTTAGTTAGGGTAGATTGCTAAACCACAAATCAACAAATACATAACACCACTGCAGCCACTATAGCTGTCTTTGTCTTGAAAGTCTATTTGTTTGCCTCCAGATTCCACTAGAACTCAGCTGCCTTAATCCCCCATATGCTACTCACCCTCTCATTTCACTGTGCGCCAGTTCTTCACACTAAAAGGCAGTCTGTACATGTATGGAAGTTTTTTTTAATTATGTCTCCAACCTACCAGCTGTCAAAATCTACTTGACATTTACAATAGTGTCTGCAGAGTAACTTGTCTTTATTCCATGTTTTTTCCCCACTATGAACTGCCCTTTCTCTTAGTTTATAAATTCACTTTCTTTGTATACTCATCATATAAAGGTTATCCTTTTTTTCTTTACAGTTATATTATGGCTGAATATGAAATTAGAAATAGAGAAACAGTACATTTTTTATGATGAGGATGAATTGCATAATATGTACTGAACATCTTCATTTTGATAGGCAGAAGGCATATTCTTGTCTTACTGTTCAGGCATTCAACCACCACTTTGGACTTTAGGAAAAAAAGCTAAACTAAGTTTTTGGTGAAGATCTGCTATACATCTCTGCTATAAAGTAAAAGCTATATCAAGAAACCAACAGCCAGCTTGAATCCCAAAGGTTTTCATGTTTTGCATTTAAGCTTGTACAGTAACTTTGCTCTTTTCCTTTACTGCAGCTCTCAACAATGAACAGTCTCAAGAGATGAAAATCATTTCTTAATCTGAAAATCATATGGAAAAAATCAACTGCCCTTAAAAAAGTTATAAATGTCTGGACAAACTTTTCCCAGATTTTCCTTCTTCAGTTACTTAATGAACATATGGTTATTTATAAGGTGAGTTACACTTGTAGTATTTCAAAAATTAGTTATACACATGCCTGGAGCTACTCAGCTCCTCCCTACTGACCTCACTCAATACCCTTCGAGCACTGTTTGCTTTGGCACATCTTTAACAATGAACCAATGCTCTTATTTATGTGTCCTCTCTCTGCTTTAAAAATTTTACCTTAGTTTTCTTCTCTTAGCAAGTACCTTATAGCAAGTTATTTTAATTTCAGAAAGAGGATAACATCAGATATCAATTATGATGAATAAAAACCTTGGCCAGAAGGGCATAGCTGATTAAAAATACATATAAAATGAATGCAAGCTCAGCTATATTTTAGCCTAAGTATTTGAGGGACAGTAAGGAGTAATTATTTAGGTTAGTGAAACACAGCAGAAGCTAATAATTGGATTAATGTCTTTTTGACAGGTACAATATTGACATGTACCAAGGGCAGCTCCTCTCCATCTCAGGAGACGGGGACTTCTGGGCCATGATACACCAGATGGGTGAGACTCCCCCACGAGGAGAGAGGCCACGTGCTGGGAAAAGCTAAACCTGCATCAGGGATGGCTGCAAAGCAGACAGACACCTCTGGTACCTGACATCTATGTAAAAAGGTAGGTGAGATGATCCCACCCAAAAGAACGGATGCTCTAGACTAGAAAGACACGCTTCTATGTTCTTTTATCCTCTGTGTGTGTGTGTGTCTTGGGTTTTTTTTCAAAGAAAAGGAGTTAGGCAGCATCTCCCTGAAAATCCAGATTAATCTTCAATGTTTACACATTTTATTTACCTATGGGGTTTAATCTAACTTTTCATATAAATACACTGATTTGTTCAAACCTTCTTCCTGTTCACTAGATTTAATTCCATCCAGTGTATCACTTAATAAAAGGCAAAATGGCATGTTTTTCTTTTACAATCCACAGAAACTGCAGATGTAAAATGTCTATCAGAAGACAGAAGGGCTTTTCACTCAACACCCAGCACATCTAGTATACTGGGTTTCTACTTGTAAATTCAATTCTTCATTAAAGAAACCAAAAGAAACCACTGACTGAAACATGAACGGTGCATATAACCATGGCTTCAACTGAAAAAGAAACTGCTCATTTTTTGCACTTCTTCTTACAGTACATGTAATTACTTTTTGTTTTGAATGTTTCTATTCACCGTTAAATGCATTTTACACCTCATTTGGGGAATCCATGGAGCTCTGTCCTTGACACTCTTATTCTCCATGCAAATGATTTTGATTATCACTTATGAAAAGATACTCTGTGCTCCAGACTTACCTCTTCTATACTGAAGACTAGAATCCTCATCCATTTCTAATGTGACTATTCTCCAAAATTATTCTGAACACTCTTTCTCCCTTCACTCTGCAGCCCTTCTTGCTACACTACTTCTATTCTTAAGTACTGTCAACCTCAGAGTCATCTTATTTGTCACACCCTTTTTTTTGGTGTGCAAAACCCTTGATAACATTACTTAACCTATACATTTGGAAAAATCTCCATACTTATATAAGCAACTTTTTTTTTCTATAGAATCATGGAATAGCTTGGGTTGAAGGGGACCTTCAAGTTCATCTTGTTCCAAACCCCCTGCCATGGACAGGGACACTTCCCACTAGACCAGGTTGCTCAAGGCCTTATCCAGTTTGGCCTTCCACACATTCAGGCATGGGACCATCCACAGCTTCTATGGAAAATAGACACTGTTCCAGTGTCTATTTTTTTTTTAAATGTCCTTTATAGCCCTTTTCAACCTTCTTTATCTGACTTCCATGCCAGTGCCTCTGTTCACTTATTACATTTCCAAATGGGAATCTGCACATTCTTTTCATGCTTTCTTTTCTATTAGGGAAATGTTTCCTATAAACGTCCATCAAGCTACTTCACATTCTTCAGATCATTAGAAAAGATGAACATTTTCTATTAAAAACATTGCTTTGGTAAGAAAACCAAAATATGATATTCTAATGAGATAAAAATCACTTCTTAAATTCAAGCAGAACTTACAGATGTTTTATTCTTTCAGGTATGCCTTCAAAAATGCATGGGAAGAATGGCTGTAGTTAAGGGACTCCAGTCACTTGTCACTGAATCTGTTCAGTCTACCAGTGTTATTCCAGATTCACATCTTGCAAATTCATTCAGGATTTGAAAGTCAAACAGACTTACCCTGTTATGTCTAACGAAAGTAAGTAATCATGATTTTCCACATAAAACTTTTTGTCACCACACCTGTTTTAATTCCATCAACATTACAGAGGCAGCCAGGATATGGTTTGGCTCTATACTTGGAATTTAATTAATGACCTAGTTGGTGTCTGATTCAGAAAACAATTTCATTTACAATTCCATAAGCACTTCTGCATGAATAAAAAAGCAGCAGACAGGAACTCTGAATTAAAATATAAAGGAAGTGGGGAAATGATCCACAGAATAAGATTTGAAAAAATTAATCTAGAGTACAGGCTTTCAGTTTTGTAAAATAAAATATTCAGTCTTTAACTTTTTGTACTGCATGCTCACCTCAAAACAACATGATTCCTTGCTTGTTCATGTTCTTACTGTGCCTAATTCTACTGTGTGTTGTTAAAAAAGCAAAACCTGTAATTATATCGAAGTTTTATGTTTAATGGCACCCACTAATCTCTTTGAGAGCCCGGTCTCTCCAACACCTTCACAACCCCCTGAGCTGCTGAAATTGGATTACACTACTCTTGATTATTTCACATTTAAACAAACTCACTACCAGCAAGGAAGGAATTCCAAGGTGTGTTTCATGAAAAAAAGTTCTTCTGACAGATATATTATGTTTTTACGTGTTTTCCTATGAAAAGCTACACAGATTTGAAAGCCAATGCAGGCAGCTACAAGCCTTAGGTGGAAATTTTACAAACCCATGAGTGACTTTGTGAGAAAGCTTTTGATCATGGCCATTGGAAAAGACAATAGCCTGTCTTTTTGTCCTCTGCTGTTCCTCAAAATTAGGATCAGCTAACCAATCCTCATCCAAAAAACCAAACAAAATAAGGACAAGGAACCAGGTCCCTATCAGTTTTATTTAGGTAAGCTTCTGCAATGCTTTTATTAGGTCACAAGGCAAACATCAAAGCAAGCTTTCAACTATGCTTCCATAATCTCTTTTGCCTTACTCTCAACTTCACCGCTTACTTAAAAGAAACTGGAGAAAAAGCTAAGAGCAAGATTGGAATGACACCTCAAATGATACACTTAAACATGAAATATCCCCAAAATCACAATGGATTAAGCAGATTTTCCTAATGAAGTTACTTAATTTCCTCTTTCCTCATAGGAGTTAGGAGTTTTTCCCCTCATCTGTCCCCTTCTCCAAATTCAGGCAGAAAGGATTAAACACTACAAAAATGCATTGTTTCTTCTACTCTTTCCTCACCATACATACAGGTTTATTGGTAAGGTAAGTGTATAACTCAACTGGCTTTTTGTCTTCCTGGTCAAGATGGAGAAATAAATTCACTGAGAAGACTGACAATAAATTGAGTAATTAATTAAGCGTTCTAGACATTATTAAATACAAAAGCATGAGACAAGATCATCATATTGTCACAACTGTAACCCAGACACTTGGTTTGCTACAGGTTATGAGAAGGCTTGTGCATGGGCAGGAACTGTTGGACTGGGGGGAGATTTTGTTTCACTGGGGTCAATTACGGAGATAACGCGAGGATAAGCACTGGGACACAGACACACACAAACACACTCCCCCTCCTCCTGGGATGCTTGTTCTGGGTTTTAAACACATCACTCAGAACTTATACACATAAAGACACATTCTGCTTTAATTGAAATTAGCCCCTCCTTAATTTAGAGAAGATTATTTCTAACATGTGAGGTTAAACTTATCTCTTAGAACCAGGCTTTTCCCTATTTTCAGTTAAAACAAATACTTTATTCTTTAGCTTTACTAAAAAGAATTTTTCTTTCCTCTCCTAAGAAAGTGTGCACCATATTTTCAGTTCATGTATAAGACTTTGGGTAACTGAACTCTAACAGCTTTTAGCACAA
The DNA here is from genome assembly GCA_034509185.1 of Euphonia xanthogaster. Lineage (NCBI taxonomy): Eukaryota > Metazoa > Chordata > Aves > Passeriformes > Fringillidae > Euphonia > Euphonia xanthogaster. Next base: position 95,025,242 of record JAYDZK010000001.1, on the reverse strand, counting down.
GAAAATCAAAGCTTTTTATGCACTGCAGTGTATTTCACAATATGATATATGACAAGCATTTACAAAATGTAAGAAAAATTACCAATTTACATCCTATACGGCTAACCAGTGGTTTCTTAATGGTACTAAAAGAAAAAGACAATAAAGCAAAGGTGTATCAAAACCACTGAACAGCAATTGCTGTGGCCATAGTGAAACAGGGAGCATCCAGAGTTGATAAAATTCCCTATTTTCCTGCTCTGTCTCCAGCCCCAGTAAAACGTGCACGCATGTCAGACTCCTTTATTCTGGAAGGATAATAGTAGAAATTAAATGGTATCTCTTATCTATATGCTGTGAATTCACCAGAAGAAAACTATCAGGCTCCCTCTGAAAAACTGGGGGAAAAATTCCAGAACCCAAACTTCTTCTAACTACAATTTTTCTCAGGTTGAAATGGGGTTGGTACTTTGTCCTCTTAATTCCTCACTGGTCAGTAACACTTCACTTGCTTCAACTGAGAGATGAGCAACGTCTGAAATGGTGTCATTTAATCCTAGTACTAACAGAGTACAACAGCACTGGTTAACACCTCACAGCAGTATGGGGCCACATTGTTTTGCTTATTTTGATAAAGACAAGCACATGTACACAAGAGCTTCCCCAGCCCAGCACCACTTCAAAACAACAACAACAAAAAAAACCCACAAGAAGAACCAAAGACTATAAAAAGATAAACAAACACTGTAACAAAGTACCAATCAGTCTTACCCTTCAACAAAGGAAAACCTTAATCAAATAATAAATAAGTAACCTAATATCTCCTTCTGCCTTAAATCCTTTCCTATTCCTTGCCAACCCCCACTTCCCTTGAAAACCAGATGGCCCCGGCAATGTGCCCTGAAGGTCAACAGATGCACCACGTCTTTGGATGAAGAAAAGGTATATAATGTCTTTAATAATATTTCCAGATGATAAAACTAGAAAACACAAGATGAAAAAAAGCACAAAAAAATCCACAGCACGGAAACAAAGCAAGCACAGTTACTATGTTAAAATATTCAAGACACCAATGAAAATAAAAGGGAAGTAGTGAACTCTTATTAATGCTATGAATAATAAATAACAAGTGATAAGAAGATTGATGTAAAAAAAAAAGTAGTGTAAGAAATTACATAAAGAAAGGATACTAGATAACTGGGGACTGGTAATGGATACAGTTGCTTATTTGTCATGGCTGTCAAATGTTATGAATTTCAAGATTTCCTTGCTTTTATAAAATGTGCCCCTGTCTTTTGGCTTCATAGGAAACTGTGTCAGTGGGTGAGCTGATGCATGTGTTCATAGGTGAATAAACAGGTGAACAATTGAGCCTGGAGTGGGTTAGCTGAGGCTGCACTCAATTCCAGCAAAGTATGCCTGGAGAGACTCAAATGAATTACAGATTAAGCTATTCCAGATTTCCACTGGCGAATCTGAAGTCTAAACCAAGGTCTGTGAGTCTTAAAATGTGAAAACTGATTCTAGTGATATTATTGTGTCTACTGCTTTCTGTGTTCTGCCACTTCCAGATCAAATTTGTCCAATTTAACAATAAAACCAATTTTTTAACTGCCAACTTCATCAGAAAGCCAGGCCAATACCTTTCTTCAGAACATCCACGACAATGTATTTCATCCTGCTCCCTATCACAACTGGGAAATCATAAGGGTTTTATCTTTAGTGCATGGGTACTGTTATTATCACTGACAGTAATACGGGTCCCTATGTTGGATCCCAAGTCAGAACTGCATTTTAAGGCTTAGTAACTGAGGTTCTGTAACTTACTACCTGTAAAAACAGAGAGGTGTATTTAAGATATTCTAAGCTCATAGCACAGAAAAGATAACCCCAATTAACTCAGCACTCTTTCTTCAACATGAAATAACTTCTTTTACTTTTGAGTAACGTGCTCATGTGCTCCTGTGGAATATAAGGGGCTGATGTTTATTGTATGTCTCAGGCACCGATAGCTGCGGAGCCAGCCAAGGATTGGTGTGATAACATCCAAGGATTGTTGGCAATAACACTGCCAGAAGGAACAGGATGTGGCTGGAGAAGGGGGCCATACAGAGGTAGGGCAGCCCTTTCCTGGGAGAAACGTCCTTGTTCTGGCTTGAGGACATAAACACAACATAGAACAGGACAAGCACAGGGACGAGGTCGAGAAGAAGGCATGGACAGTGGTGGGGGATCAATACTGCCAAAGATGCCTAAAGCCCTCTGACACATTTCCAGAAAGGTCTAGAAGAACAAATTGCACATGACAGCTAATTTGCATAGAAAATGAGAAACTTATCTCCAGAGTGGGGAATCCTATAATTAAAAAGGCATCCAACAAAGCCTAGGGACATAAGCAGCCCAGGATTCTGGCCACACCATCAGCTGGATCAATGCTGGAACCAGGACTGGTGATCTCTCTATTCCTTCTTTACATCCCATGTTTTTCTCTCCCCCTCTTTAATTAATCTCTGTCACTCTCCCCTTGTGCCCTAACCCTTTATCCACATTCACTGCCACACGTTTATACCTGGAGATAAGGGACTAATGAACACCAATTTCCATGCCAAGTGTGTAATTTACTAAAACAACTTTGTCAGCTTTTGTGGAGCCTCTGACTTCTGTCATTCCTTTCAACTACCAAGCATCTAATTGGTGCTCCCTTCTTAGGTGTTCCTTCCTAAGTGTGGGACACCACAGTCCTTAGTTTAAAACTCTGTGAACTGGGTTTTTTTTCTGGGTCAATTTTATTTCCTCGTGGATTCAGAACTAACAAAAGTACCAACCAACAAAACTTCTCCCAAGTCCATGCATTACTGAAGCACCCTGAGTACCTACATTTTAAGAAAAGTGGCCTATTTTTACTTAGATTTACACTGCCTTTTGAAATGAAGCTTTTTGAACTTGTTCACAAACAATATCATAAAGCCTAATCTTACCTGAAAGTACAGCCATACAAATCAAAAAGCCTTCAGCTATCTGCTGCTAAACAGCACAAGGCACTGGAGTGTGCCACCACGGCCAAAAGGTTTTAAGAACCTTTAGCCTTGGAGAGGTATCAGCTGTGCACAGTAGTTGCCACCAAAGCAAATGATGGAGATAGATGGTACTTCACTGGTGAAATAGTCAGGCAAGGACAAATAACACACCCACTTCAGCTGAAAGTCAGGTGGCCTGAGTTTCAGTAGGTCTGGCCTTCAGGTGTGAGGACCTGTGTCCATCAGAAAGCTGCTTCTGGCCCAGCAGAGATGCCGTGCACACAAGCAGGAAGCGCTGCTTCGCCATCACGGACCCAAACACCACCAGGTACAGAAGCAGAAGCAGCCACAGTTTGGCAGACACGGCCTCCTGCTGACATTATTTCTGGCCCTGATTCTTTTGAAGAGGATTTACAAGTCCTGAAGAGAGTTTTATTTTCCTCTTCCCCCATCTATGGAAGTCTGAACCCACACTATCGCTTCAAAGCCCAGCTAACACAGAGGCCAGAGGAGATAAGTATCAGATTCCATACATCCTAGAGCAGTATTGCAAATGTATACTCTATTTCAAGAACAAATAGTATAAAGTGCTGAAAAATGAAACCTATTAATCAAAATAATTTTATACACTTTAATAACTCCACCATAAAGACTGAAATCTTTAGAGAGACTTCATTAGATTTTTTTTTGTGTGTGTGTGTGTGAATATGGAATAAACATCATTGTGTCAGCGGAGCAGCATTACAAGCTAGGAAAAGCCTATTACTGATGAAATTGAAAAATAAAGCAGCGTGCATGTCAGCCCGGCAAAGCAAGCTGCTGATTTCCAGGTACGATTGCATGGAAAGGGAGAAGTTATATGAGAATAAAAGACTGTGAAAGCTGCTCCATTTTTAGAACACAGAAAGTGCAAAACTGTAAACATTCTGCAGTGGGTCAGGTTTGGTGCCTAACATCAGCAGCACAGCAATCACACTGTGCAACAATAATGTCAGCAGAAATCCCCCCAAAGCAGCTCTACATTATCAGTCCACTGAAATATTTATTTAGCAAGACAGAACATCAATAACATTATGTCATAAGTTTTCTGTTTTAAAAAATTTGGAATTGCATTAGATGGCCTAACACTCAAACCACTTTGTTGCAACATTTTTTAAGAAGATAAACAAAACCTCCTAGCCTCATGTGAATTATTTATTCTTCTCTTCAGAATTACAAGCCAGTGAATAACAGTATAAAGAAGCTCAGAAGCACTGAATTCAGCCAGCAGTTTTCAAGATACAGCAGGAGACAGAAAACCTTGATCAATAATAAAATATCATTGTTTCTACTAAACTGCTGCTTAGAAATTCTAGTTGTGAATCTCATATGGAAGATTATGTTAAAATCTAGAAAAAACCCAATGAAAAGAGAAAAAAAATAGTTCTTGTCCCCAGAAGTCATAATTTAAGAATAAAAGCAGAGGTACAGGATGGATTGTGTTCAATGAAAAGCACAACAAAACAATGAATGTGTTTCCAGGCCACACTGCAGAAGACATACCCACAGTAGCTTGAGTACTGCAGGACATGCTACACTCCACAGTTTTTCCTTGAGTAAAGTATGACTGGCCCAGGTAAAGAATTGCCCTAATGAAGGTGTTTTGTTTACCATGCCAACTTGGGCTTCTGCACAACCTACCCCCCTGCACCATGCAGTGCTCTTAGAGCCAGTAAACACTGCTCAGCATTTTCAGTGCAATAATTTGTTCTTTTTTTTAAAGCAGATACCTCCTAGAGTCACCTGATCAGCCTGTTGCACTCTGCCCACATTCATGTTATCACAGACCTTGTGGGATTGTCCAAAATAAGGGACATAAGGAAAGCAACCAGTCAGGTTAGCAAGCCTGCTCCAAAAAGCACTGCAGTGGAGCCTTGCTCAGAGAGCTTCCATGCTGGAACAGCAGTATGAAACAGGTATTCTTTCCAAAGGGCTTTTCAAAACAAAACCTGTGGTTGTGTTTCCAGTTTCCTTTTCAGACTCTTCTGCTCCAGTTGTTAAAAGAGAAATGGCAGAAGGATAAATGTGAATCAAACAGCAGTATCTCCTGCAAATAGCATTCCTCCTATTCCTTAGGCACAGTCACAATTTGAATGTGCAGTTCTTTGAAAAAGCCTCTTTTTCACCAGTACAAAAAAAAGGCTATCTGGACAGCTCTAGAAAATACAAAGAGAAGACAGGGAGAGTTTGATTCACAAGAACACATGCTTTGTTTGCTATTGGTACAGCTGCAGTGTGAAGTGTTTTCCCTGGGCTTGCAGTGACACTGAGGGAGCACAGCTGACCTCTGGAAGAGGGAAACAGCTACATGGGCACTCTCGTGGTTCCAACCCATGTGCAGCGCAACAGTCACGGGAACAGAAGAGAGCTTTTCCAGCGTAGGTCTGACAGTGCTCTGTTTAACTCAAGAAGGGAGCCCCAGCCCTGGCAGGGTTCAAGGCCAGGCTGGACAAGGCCTTGAGCAAGCCGGTCTGGTGAGAAGTGTCCCTGCCCAGGGAAGTAGGGGCTGGGACTAGCTCACCTTTAAGGTCCATTCCAACCCTTTAACATTCTGTGCTTCTATTAGAAAATTAACAGAGTAACAGAACCTTTTGTCTTTAGCACTAACGTGGACTGCGTAAATTGAGATTATGCTCAGAAGCAACGCTGGTCCCACAGAAAGAGATCACTGCTTATTGCTTTAAAGGGATGGCAGGGAATAAGAAAAGCCTACTCAAGGAAATACAAGAAACCTATGTACATCAATGCCACAAAAGTGGTAGCTAATAGCTACCTTAAAACAACACTTTAGAAACACTGCTTGGAAGCTGGTAGGAGAGTCCATAGCTAAAGGCAATGTGCCTGGCTCTGACTGGAGTTTTGGTTTGGTTGTTTTGTAGGGTTGTTTCCCTGCTCTTATTTCCTCTCCCTTATTACCATAAACAGATGCAGATGATTAAGAGCCTAGCTGTGAAGAGCTCCGGTAGTTCCAGCCCAGGGAGTCCCCAGGCAAGGCCAGGCAGAAGGGGTTACATGATCTCCAGCCACTGCTTCCACAGGGCTCACAGGCTGGATTGCATTTTCTTGAGCAGCTGATGAAGGATTAAGCCCAGCAGATGAGTACAAAGGGTAATTGTCACGTCTTAAACCAGCACAGCTAAATCTACCAGCATTTATGAGACAGTAGTTTATGTTAAAGGTCCAAACACCAGAGCAGATAATCACTCCTTTTAAAAGACTTTTCATTATATTCCAAGTGACTTTCTTACTCTCTTAAGAATTTATAATTCCTTATGCCACTTCTGCCTTTTCCAACAGGATACTGAGGGAATTAATTCATTAAAACATCAAGATCATTTGAAGAATTGAAGCAAACAAACAGCTGCAAAAAGCTAGAACAATTTGCTAAAAATTGTTTTCATTATCCCACTTAATAATGGAATAATGCACTTGAACAGCAGAGAATTTTCTAGTGGGTTATTCAGGAGGAATTGTTTTGAGCAGCTCATTCCTGTCTTAGTATTAGAACCTTTCTCGAGTTACTTCAATGTAAGGGCTGTATGCATTTCTATCTCACAGCACATAATGTCTGCTCATAATGCAATGCTGTGTCACTCAAACCGTGAGAAAATGAAGAAAGTAATTTTTAGAAGGACTAAATACTTAAGGAAACAACACTCATTAATATAATCACTAAAAAGCAAGTGATTAGATTACCCCAGAAGACAAGCCTAAAGTCGCACCCTGTATACACATGGATTTATATGCATATATATGGAGAGATGTGTGTGCATGCACCCCTGTCCAGGGAAGGGTTCCCTAAGAGTGCTGGTGAGGGTCTGGAAAGGTTCCTTCCCTCCCCTCCTCCCACTGTGTTGCAAGGACTAATGCAAGGCAGCTACCTGGAGAGCAAAAGGAGCCTCCATAGCATATTTATAAATGTTAAATGGCAGGGAAAGCTGCTGAGAGATTCCTCAAGCTCGGATCCTCATTTTCTCCTGCGTGGCCATCCCTGGGACACGGCTGGAAAACAAGGCAGCCATTTTCTCATAAGCTGTTACACTCAGCAAACCAGATTGAAGTGCTCGATAAGCTGCTGCTTTCTTCCTGCAGCGATCCAGGGCAAAAACAACCCATCACCCACAACCAGGTACAGGCACAGCCATCTCTGCACTCCTGCCGTGAGCCTGAGCAGGCACAGAGGGGCCAGGGAGGGAGGGATGGATGGGCAGGCCTGGATGAGAACACATCCATATTCCTGGGCTGCACTACCCTACCTCTGTGCAAAACCTTACGGATGTGTGACACGGTGCTGCTTGCTCACGGTTTCGTGTTTCCAAAAATACACTGCCAGCGTGAGAAAATACTTGGCTTTTACAGAACCTGTGTTTATGAGATACTGCCCTGTGTGGAAAAAGCCTCCAAACCTTGCGCTCCTTATGAGAGAATGATTTTAATTGCACACACATACATGATGCAATTTTCATAGGCAACCTGGCTGTAAGTAACTTCTCTCACATGTAAGTAACCTCACTCAAACAGCTTTTTTGGGAACCCGGCTGTCAAAAACAGTGAGCACCCCAACTCTGTACAGCGTACAGATCGGGATAGTCAAAATAATAGCCTGAGAATAGAAAAGTCTGTGTCTAGATGTAAAGGAACAAGCCATGGCACCTATACTTAAGCTTACTTCTGTCTTCTACTATAACCCAGTTTCTTGTCATTTTTGTAAATCTCCCTATTTTATAAGAGTGTTTTGAAACTGGGCAGCAAGAAATCCTGGGAGATGCCATTTCAGTCTCAGCAAAATGTGTTCAGCCTTAGCTATGTTCAAATCTGATGGGAAAAAAAATCCCACTCAAGTTACGCCAACAGAGACTACTAAAATCCATCTGCTGAAGTCCCCCACTACCCTATGCACGCTGCCTGCCCAGCCCTGGCTCTTCTTTTCAACACAAAGCCAGGCTCAAGGCAGACCCCAGCAGGCAGGCCAGAGCACCCAGCCAGGCCCAAAGAAGTCCAGGAAGTGGGGTACATGTCCCCATTCAGCCACTGCCAATGGCTTCTGCTTGGCTGGCCTGACTGTGCTGCACTGGGCTCCCTCCAGCTGGATGGAAGCTTCACAAACAGAAGGTGACCCTGAGCCACTGAAGTCCCCAGGCCTCGGGCTCAGTTCAACCCACACAGGCTCTGGTGTACGTGCTTGGCTTGGCTCTGCAGGTGCAAAGGCACGTTTAATTCATTATATCCAGCTTGGACATCTCTTTCCAGTGGCTGGTCCACAAGAAATAGCAGTACAATCCCATCACCTAAGGCAATCCCTTTGGTCAGCTTTGAACAATTGTGTCACAGGCTATCAGTGGCCAGGAATACCAAAACTAGGACTGCTGTCAATACTATGTGTTTTAAGCACTACACCTAAGAAGTTTCCTTTCTCTACAGAAAACAGGAGAACAGCCATGGAGATGACACACAAATGATAATGCTGTTAAGGCTTTAGAAAACCTCAATGTGAGAAAAGCACACCTGAGCTGCCAAAACCTAAGAAACTGCCTCTGCTTTGCTTTTCCCAGACAGAAGCAGAGTCTTGCTCTGACCTCTCCCTTCCTATCTCCTGCCTCCCTGGGCCATCAGCAGCTCCCCCCACCACCTGCTGCTGCTTCCATGCTGGGCAAACAGCAGCAGCTGAACTCAGTAACACTAACAAGACATTTTGTGCCTCAGTACCGGCTCCAGCTCTTGAGCACAAGCATTAAGTTTGCCCCTGAAAACTCTGCATTTGCAATTTCACACATGCTCACTAAGGATGTTAAATAAAAATAGTTCCCAAAACATCATTCCTAATGCTGCAAACTTTTGTAACTGTTTCCCAAAGTTACTACATGGCTTTGCAACAAGCCTAATGTAAAGGATGGCTGTACACCAGAGATGAATCTGGCCAGCTTTTTAAGACAAAAAACTCAGAATAAATGCAAGTAGAGCACCAGTACTTAAAACATGTGATACCCTCATCAGTCATCAAAACTACTGAAACACAGCCCTGTTCTACATGATTTGCTGGTGAAGAACATGTTTTTTCCTGTGGCCATTGATTTTTACTGGGTAAAGTAATAAGTCTTGTTTTTCTGCCAAGTATTGATGCATTAAGGCATTTTTTAAAATATCTTTTATTTGGAAATGCAAGATAGCTTAAGTTTTAGAGTAGAAAGTCTCCTCACTCCACTAAAATTCAAAGTACGTAAAACCACAGCTCTATCAATCATGTCATCTGTGCTAAAAATGCCTTTCTTTTCTTTTCTTCTCTTTTCTTTTTTTTTTTTGCCACAAGACTATGATATGATGTGCAGGTGGTAACATCTAAAAATGTATCACAGAAGACATATGTAAAACCAGACTACTAATTTTCTTGATCCAAACAGTAAGTAGAAATTAACCCATGCTGATCTAGCTTATACACCTCTCGGCACTAGAGACTTCTCACTAGACCTGCAACCCTCATGCTGAAACATCATTTCCAGAAATTAAGCACACCGTTCCCCACACCTGTTTCATACCATCAATCCAGATAAAATGGCTTGATCTCATCCAGGAAGGAAGGAGTTCAGCACTGGATTGAGGAGTCAGACAAGCACCATATGGCTAGAAGGGACAGGAAGACAAAAGTGAGGGCTGAACCACCCCTCACAGTGGCAGCAAGAGTTACATTGGCTCAGCTGTGTTGTCTAATCAAGTATGCTAAATCAATTAAGAGTGAAGCCAATTTGTACACATGAATCTTTGTATTTATAAATGAACCTAAATATTCCACAGCAATATTCCATACGGTTTATTTCCTGTAGTACATGGATAGAAACCAAGGACTGACTGAACTCATTAGCCATGAAAACAGGCTGTTTTATCGGGCAAGCTTTGATCCAGCAATACAAAATGAGCAGTGAATGGATGAACACTTCCTGCCCTATAAAACAATGGTTCCCCATGCAGGAATGCCAGTTAATAGTAAACATGCTCTCTCAGTTGTTTGGAATTGTCACCAGGTTTGTAAATAATCCTCATGCTTTTTCCCAGAATACTACATTTCTCACAGGTTTTAAAGGAAACAGAAAGATGCTTTCTGTGTGTGGAGAGTATTTTCCCAGGTTTCAGTTTAAGCACTGATGCTCAAGCAGAGCAGGGTGGCAGCAGACACCTGCAGGGGTGATGCTCCACAGACACCTTCCGTGCCTCTCCGCACAAGTGGCTGAGTCACTCATCGTTTAATGGCCCCGGACAGTGAGCGATAGCCTGTCCTAGGCACACCTGATCTGCCCATGGCCTGCTTTACAAAAGGTGCACAGCAAGGTACAGCATTTCAGCAGTGACTCAGCACTGGGTATTAATAGCCAGCCTAAGCTTATTTAAGAGCCTGTGGCTGCCATGTGTCAGGGACAGACTGTCGAGCTGGCTGGAAGCTCCTTGCGCATCCTTCAGCACTGGGCAGCAGCAGGACAGGGCTGACAATACCCTGGGATGGGAGCACAGCTCAAGGAGAAGGGAAGGAGGGCAGGACACTGCTTCTGAATTGGCTCAGGTCAACTGCTAAGAGCTGGATTCCCTTGGTCCACAGGAGGAAGTGGAAGCCGAGCAGCTGATGAAGTTTAGATGAATTAGGTGTCTTTATACCCTCCATGCAAAGCAAGCAAACAGAAAGCACTGCTTAGAAGAATCCTCTGCATGCACATACATACCCATGTGCAGAAAAGAAGTACATACTTTTGGTCATACTGGAAAGCACAGGGAGGTAAGAAATAGAGTCATTGTAATCTGATTAGCTGTGTAATTAAGACTAAACTGGGAGATCGATGAGGGAAATGATAAGGAAGGTTTTTTCCAGCACAGTATACTAGAGAAAAAATGAGAAATCTGGTGGAAATCTAATGGGATAAAGTAACAGATGGTAGGTGGACACCCAAGGGACATGAAATATGCTTAAAGATGATAATGGCTAACAATATGATTAAGAGTACATGCAATCTCACAAAGCACTGCATGGAACTGAAATCTAAGTACTAAGGCCATAAATCCCTTAATATTATAGATTAGATTTACATACTTTGAAAGACACCTACAAGACAAACAGGAAGAACCCTTACAAAAGGGTTCTATATAACACAAGTATTTGGGCTATTTAAGGGAATGGCTCGTGTTGCTACCTTGAGAAACCGGCAAACAACTGTCTACAAATTTGGTACAGGACCACAGGACACAGAACAATAAACAATTGACTCACTACAGAAAAGAACAAGTACAAATCACTGTCATCTGAGGCCTACCTCACACTACATCACTCTACTGGCCTGTAAGGACCCTGGGGGAAAAAGGCAGATCAAACCCTACCCACTTTTTCAATCACAACTATACCAGCAACTTCCAGCAAATCTTCCACATAACACACTGTTCTCCCAGTTGGTACATGTGCAGGAGTAGGGATTGTGGTCTAAAAGCTGGACACACAAGCAGGTCAAGTTAAGATGGCCACTGATGCTCAGGAACTGCTTTCAATTTTTTATTGTGTACTAGCAAATTTGCTACAGCAGTCTCATTAAACTGAGGTGGTACTGTGCCTTCTAAATATTTGCCAATAATTAAATAATACTCATAAACAATACAGCCCAGCTGTAGAATTGCTTATTTCTCCACAAAGTAAATGAACATTATATATAACAATGCCAGATATATACAGATAGATACATAACTACAGAAAACAGTGTTAAATGGAGTAAATGTAAACAAATTATAAAAAAAATAAACCAATGCTGCATTTATCATAACCCAGTAATTTATGTAGATTTATTTAAAAATATATCTGCCTGCACTCATAGCACTGATGAAGACATAGTAATGCACTAAATATAAATAAACACTTAAACTAAAATTCCTCCTTGATCGCCCCTACACAACCACTTTGATTTTATTTTGCTACTCCAGGACAAGAACAACCTCATAACCAGAAGGTCAGAAAATTCTTATTCTGTTACAAGAGCAAACTAAATAATTTCCAAAAGCAAGAGTCCTCTCCCAGGCCCAGTCCTGCTTTTGGCTCTCCCATCTCCAACTGGCACTAATTTAAATGAGGGGACTGGTAGATTTAGCACTTCAGCTGATATCAATTACTGTTGTATCACGCAAAGCACTCCCTGAAGTAATCAAGAACTAAGCTGCTTATGGAAGTAGTGTAAAAACTGCACTCGAAATTAAACAGAAACCAGTACACAGCAGAGACATAACCATCCCCTCTGTAAGAAAAAAGAGATTTAAATGGGCAGCTGCATTCTACATCAGCAGAATTACAACCATTTCTGTGAATGGTTTTAAGGTGCATAGAGAGGTCACTGTGTTCCACAGATTGGGTTACTGCAAAGCCAACAGATAATGACTACATAAAAGAAATAACTGGGCACTGGACTGCCTTAAAACAACTGAAGAGAAACAGAATAAGCCAGAATGATGCTGACTCTGATGCAGCTTCAGAGCAAGCATCATCCTCTTATTTACTCACAACTAACATATGAAAACTTCTCAGTGTTTTTACAATCATAAAATAATTTTTAAAAAACCCCAAGTCCCAAAACACAGATCTAATTTTTTTATCCTAGCGCAGGAAAATGGTGGGAGGTAATGGAAGTGGGCCCAATTAAATGTTATGTAAGGAACCAACGAGAAACAAACTCTTCAGAAGCCTAAGTTGTAACAGCTGTCTTGCACTGTCGTGCTTTTGTCTGTTCTTGGGATCCCACCTCAATGGTTTCTGCTCAAGGACAATTTTGTTTTAAGGATGCTTAAAGCAGTACTTGTCATATAGGGCAGGCTCACTCAGCTGAGGAGACAGCTCAAGCCACTGCAGGCCACCCTCTCTCCAAAAGGGCAGATATAGATAGGCTTCCTGGCACCTTTCCATGCTACAATTTCCTACTGCTATTACACTGATGATTCAAATCTAATTTTAACAAGCAAGCAAGCCTTCTGCTGTCAGCAGCCATTGTTCCAAGACAGAAGGAAAATACTTCAAGCACATTTTCATGCCTTTCAATATCTGCATTCTTGTATTGCTTTTGTTCCTGGAGAGGGGTACAGAAAAGGAAAATAAGGGGAGCACTTCCCAAGATAAGGAGCTGAGATATCACTGTTGTCACTAATCATTTCCTAAACAAATTAAGTTTTCCCAAACACTGCATAGGTGGCAGAAGGGTATTATTCATTAAAGGACTAATGCATTGAAAATCTAACAAACTTGCTGCTGTAACAAAGCAAGATTCAAACCATATTCCCCTAAGAACACATAAAAACAATGGGGTTTTTTGCTTTTTTCAAAAACAGAAAAATATTTTCCACATACTTTGGTATAATTCACTCCTACACAGCCACAATACTTATCTTTTAAAATAACTAAACATATTAATCTCTTTACAGCTAAGTTTGTGTATAAATGAAACTGCTGTACCAGTTCAGAAAGAATAAAAAAAACCCCTTGATTATATACTATCTCACAAGATGTGACCATTCACCATGTTTCTAAGTGTTGGCATAAGAGATCAGAAAAAGGAAAGTAATTTCAATATTATTTTGCAAATTTTTAAGATGGCCTTCAAAAGCCAAGTGAACACAGAATAACATGCTGAGTTATTAGCAGTACAGCAAAAGAATCATTCCATAATGATTCCATTCCATTATAAGAAATCATCCCATAAAATGTGCATTATCAGTGAAAAGTTGCAAGGGGTAAGACATTCACTGAACATCCTTATTTCTGAAGATTATTGTATGAGAAGGGCATAAACTCAGTTCCAATAAACAAGGAATAGACAAGCACAGAAAAGTCTGCCAGGCAAGGGAGAAACAGGCCAGTTTTTCCTGAGTTACAGCACATTGAAGTTAGTTGTATGACATGTCCTGATGTTTATATTGTATAATTTTAATAAATCTACATTAGAAGATTAAATATATCTGCAGGTCTCCTAAATAAAACAAATGCTATACTGTGGTGCTGAGATATGCAACGTGTTTTCATTACCTAGAATTCACATCGTAGGAGGTTATTTATACATTGGAACAGGAAATATTTAATAGCAGTTAACACCCTAAAAGGTGCAGAAAATGTTACCTGGGCAATACAATGCTATACTGTTGTCTCAATGGCAGTAGACAGAACACAGAGATCAAGTGTTGCAGTCCACTTAGACAGACATTGTGTAACCTGCCTAAGGTATTTAATTTGATCTCTTTGTTCAAGTCAGTGACATTTGCATTCATTCACATTCAGCAAGTTATTAATATAAAAAAGCTAAGGAGTCTTTCATTTCTTCCTGTCTTCAAACTCCATTTGTTCTTCTATAAAATTAATGCCATAAGTAAAATGTTGCATTTAGACCTGCTATGATACTGCCAGCCAATTTTGCTGCAGGTAAAGGTCAAGGAAAAATTTATTAAAAAACAAAACATTTTTTCCCTAAACTCCCTATATTAAAGAACAGTGCCAAGCATTTAAATAAACTCCCAACTTAGGTCAATCCTTAACGGGCTTGTAAGTGAGCTGTGTGTTTTAAGAGCTAGCCTTTGGAGCACTACTGAACTATTTCTTGCACAGCAACTACTGTGTTGCAACTGCCCTCCAGAAACCTGTGACCATCATCTGAGCTAAATAACCAGCCTGGATGAAAGCCCAAACCCTAACTGAAGGCCTTAATAAGCACAAATCCAGCAAGAGACACAAGTTACCTCCTACCTCTGCTGGGTTTCCTCAAAACCACAAGTTTTGAAACTCAAACATTCAATTCGTGCATTAAACACACTGAAAGAAATTGTCTTTTAGAAATTCATCTGAGCTGGATGTAAAAATTTCAGCTAATTCCTTGTCTCAACTTCAGTGAATGTTGGGGGAATAACAAAACCTGTTTCCTGTTTGAATTCTTCTTTTTCTTCTTTCCAGTGCATCTTTTTACTTCCATAACATCCAAACAAAAAAAGCCTTCTCATATTATAAACCTCCACATGGTCATTACCAGATGATGGCCAACTCATAATTTCAGTCTTCTCCGAACAAAAAAGATTGGATTTTATGTTTTCTACTTAAATTATGTTTTCTACTTAAATACTAAATTAGCTCCTGCAGAACTACCAAACTATTTCTGCAGTAAACTCACATTCTTAAGAGCTCCTGGTATGAGTACCACTCATCCATGTTGCACTCCCATACCAGCTAAATATCCTCCATTCCACATGGACAGCCAACACACTTCTTACTTGTTAGTCCTGTAATCTTATGTCAAACCATGGAATAACTGATTGGGACAACTGCTGAAGGAGCTTCAGATATTATGGGCTTGCACAGGTTAAAACAAGAAAACATCACCTTGCTATTCCACATCACTATCTTTACAACTGAGTAGGGTAATGTGAAATTATGAATGGATTAAGAGCACAATAATAAGAAAACTAACACCTAAGACCTCCTGGAGACCAAAGCAGGGAAAAAGTAACAAAATGCTGATATTTAGCTCAGAAACAGCTCAACATAGCTTTTTCCAGGGACCACTGGAGCCAGTAACTGCTGTATTTGCTTACGGATTCAGTTGGTATTTTAGGGACAGCATGCAGGACAGGCTTCTGCAAAAGTAGGCAAGTACTTCCCATGTGTTATTATCCTACAGAATTACCAGAGACACAGTCTTGTGCATCTGGCTTCAAAGCAGAGGAGATACTGCAACCACTGCCTTCCTCATGGCAGGCATGCACCCAAACCAATAGGCTACTCTGGATGGATGCTTAACATTGACTTGATAGATATGAAGTTGCAGATACAAGGTCATGGGATTTAATGCAATGAAAAGCAAAAATAGAAATACAAATGGAAAGCAAGGTATGGCTTGGCAAAATGCAAGATTTAACATGTTTGGTAGGAAAAAAATTCAGATCAGTAATAAGGAAGGTAGGGAAGGAAGGGAGAGAGTGCACTGAGATATAAATGATGTAGGAGGTATTATGGGCAGTCTATCTAGAGAGTAGAATTTTAAAAAGAAAAAAATCTCTAGAGATTTAGGAAAACCTGGACTCCTGAATCTCCTGATTAAATGAAGGTGGGTCTCTCAAAAGCAAGAAGGTGAAGAACTGACATTTGAGTAAAGAAAGATAATTTTTTTACAGGTGAAAAATGGTAAAGTGGGCAAAGAGATACTGGAATAATTGTTTACAAATATCTAAAAGAAGAATGTGCATAGAAAAAGGATGTAATTTTCTAACAGCTATGGAAACTCAAGAAGGAGTACACAGAAAGTGAGGGCTTTTTTGGTGGTTTATTTTTGTTGGGGTTTTTACATAAAAATATTGAGGAACTAGAAGGAAAGGCTTTTTGGAGGGAAATTACTGTTGGCCTGTAAAAAACTGCCAGAGAGAATACTGCAAAGATACTGCTGGACTAAGTAACAGAAAATGAACTGATGGGAACAGTCCTGTACCAGAAAGAGGAATGCCTTGGACAATGTTAAAAAACACTTCCCAGTCTTCCTATCTGTACACTATGCATACAAGTAAGATATATTACCTGAAAATTTGTGCTCCCTTTTTAATACAACAGTAATGTACTTTATTACTGATTTTAACAGGCTTTAATAGGAGGAAGCATACATTCAATTATTTTATTACATGCTTTGAATATAAATGGTGAGCATCTGCACTCTAGTTTACTCCTCCGGTCCTCACGCTCCCATAAAAACAGCACGGGCACATTTTAGAATTCAGAGCAGCCCTCCCCAGCCCAGCCGCTTTCTTGGCTGGTTTGCTGGGATCTATATATCCAATCTAATTATTTTGATTCCCATTTCCAACCCTATCAGTGGTGCAGTGGTGCAAGAAATCAAAATGCCAGTCTCCTGAATGTGTTGTAACCTAAAAGCTAACAGCTACTCATTTGCAGAGGCATCACTGCATGGCCCAAAGCCCTGCCACCAGGCAATTTACATTCAGGGTTCTGGATGTGACTCGAGAGGGGTTTCCCAGCACACCAATACAGAGCATTTCAAATAACATTTCAGATATGCTACAGGTTGTTGCATCATCTTATTTTGTCACAGCATAACTGACAAAAAAACCCCCAGCAACGCTTTGTTCAAATTTTGTCTCTTTTTAAAGACTCAAGTCCTTCTTCTTTGTTATTTTTCCCTTTGTTTTCTTAAAAGGCAAAAAATAGGATCATACAAGTTTATCTTCCCTTAAGTGATCAGAAGAGAGAGTCAGCAATAACCCTGCCAAAACACCTACTACCCTCTCAAATCAGGGGGATCATATGTTGCTCAGTAGCTGAATTTCCCTCTGGATCTTTTCTCTGCTTAGATGCTGTGCCCCTCTTGAATTACAGTCTTACTTAGATTACTAATGCTCAGCACCACCAAAAATATTCCCATTCATTTCTCCAGCTTTTACAAACATGATAACATGATTTGTGTTTAAATATAAGCGTCACCGTTTTACTTTTTATTATGAATATCATATGTTTGGCAAGCTGTCTGACCTTCCTTATGATGATGAATGCTGCAGCAAACAATTTGCTGTATCTTTAAAGAAATGGCCAATTCAATTACATTATGCCAGAAGCTTTCAAATCCCTCTCTGCCAAATGTCTTTGCTATATCCTGCCACAGACAGCCCATTTGTATTCCAGCACAGTAGGACACTTGTTTTGTTGAAGCACACAGTTCTAGTTAGGTACTATCAACAGAGCAGTATTTCAGCTCTCCAGCTCTGTGCTCCTTCCATCCCCTCTACCCTCGGTTATCAGGATTTTCAATTTTACTGACCAAACGTGTATGCATTACTAATTATGTGCATGAAATGCAGCAGTTATCGACTGCTACAACAAAATACATTAGTGGCCAATTACAGGAGTTCTTGGCAGCAATGGTTATCATTCTAGTGGATTTAATCATTGCACTTAAAGTGAAGCTTGAGATTCCCTTTGAGATTACACCACTAATTGCTTCTGTTTTGCCAGTTACTGCATGAGCTGTTTGCAAAAAGGATCACTGAAGATGCTTTCTAAATATGGGAAAGCAGCAAAGAGATGAAGCCTCCTGTTATGAGTGACCCCCCAGTAAAACCATAGTGTCAATTTATTCATGCCACAATTCTCCTCTACGATTCATATCCCCCCTGTCACCTCCTCTTTCTCTCTCATTTCTTGCTATTTGGGCAGACAGCAGCAATACAGCTGCATTGCTATTCATGTGAATCATGCCACACACTATCATTTATTTATATAGATACTGAGAATATTACACTGCAAAAATAAAAAAAATAGCTTCCCCCCTCTTCTGTGTTTGCAGAGAGGATATTACTAATTATTATGTTTAAATGGTCTTAGACCTTAAAAGGAAAAAACAAAACAAAACAAAAACAACTTATGCCAAGTACATGAATTATTACACGTACAACACCATCCTAATAGGCTTCAATTCTCCAGGAATTCCTAAAAACAAACACTCCCCCTCCCAAGGAATTTGCAATATAACATGTTGTTCTTTAAAAGCCCACATCTACTTCCAGGTTGTCAGTAGTGATGAATTATCTGGTTTACAGCCTCATAAAGCAAAACTGTCTATATATTTTAATGCTGAGGCCTACCTCAGGATCTGGTACCTTTCATATGTAGTGATATACAACTTTCCAAACATGAAAGAAAGGCTTCAGGTGAAACAAAGAGATATAATTGTCATCAACATTTTAGGTCTGACCAAAATAAGTAGTCTTTCAAAGACAAAAAGAATGGGGAACGATTGCAACTACAGTTTTGTTTGCTGAGAACAAGCTATTTTAATTAATAAAATTGTTTAAATAAATTTGTTTGGCTACTTTTCATTAAAAATTTCTGCTACTAAAGCTTTCCATTATTCAAACACCAATCTGTGAACAACAAAGAAACACTCAAAATTATTTAAAAAAACCCCCAACAATCCTCAAGAAAAATTTTCTCACGAGATTAGAAAACCTCCTATGTTTGTCTCAAGAAACACTGACATTTTTAGGATTTCAATAGATGCTAGGTTGATAAAACTTTAATTAGAAACTTAATTGATCTCTGTGAGAGAGATACTGTAGAGAAAGTTTTAAATCTCCAGAGACTTCTACACTATAAACAGCAGAGCATATGACATCTTTAAAAGCTGTCAGAAACCATACACTGTGATTTACAAAATAAAATAGCAAACTCTGTGAAATTAACTGCGAAAAGAAGTTGAAAAAGCTTCATCCTACGGTATCAACAGGCTACAGCACCAGCACCAGTCAGCTTCACTTCAGCCTCTGAACAGGGCACAGATAATACCTACCAATCCCTGGGAAAGGACAGAAGCCAGCAGAAGGAGGGTTACATCACTGCTACCCTTATCTTGCTTCACGCCCAGATGCAGATTTGCACAAAACCAGTTGATCTTTCCAGAGCAGCAGGCACAAGAACTGCTGCACACAGGATGCTCTCAAAACCAAGGCCAGTTCATTTTCATGCTTAACAGAGAAAATCTTGCCCCAAGGCACTCAATTTCAAGTCTGAATGAGAAAATCTGTAGGTGATGCAGTAACTACAGTAACTGGCAAATAATAAACTGGGTTAAACACCCAGAGATCAATCCTATATTCATGAAGGAACACACTACACAGTGCAATTGGATTATCTCCATTTCTTAGTTCACTAGTTCTCGACTTCTACCTTATTAGACAACAATTTTCAAGTACAAAGTAACACAACATTGACACAGTATCTTTGCCACTATACCTACAGGTCCTCCAGTCAGCAGAATGACTGCCTTTCTTTTGTATGGGCGAGCTCCTGTTGCATGCACATAGGCACGAAATCTAAATTATAATTCCAAGAGGACTGCAATTGTATCTGGAATTTCTAGTGCTGCCTTTCAAATGAGGAAACAGGAACAAATCCAGAGAAGAAAATATTCCCAAAATGAACAGCTGAGCTTATGTAGCACCCAAAACACAAAAGGTTGGGAAATAGCTGCCTTTCATCACTGTCAAAAGCAGTAGACTAAAATATGCAGAGTAGGACTGATAGCACAGGAAATAAATGAAAACATTTGCTTCATGTTAGTATAGAAGTTAAAAGAAACAAGGCAAAAAAACCTCTCTCAAAGGTCCCTGCTGGATTTAAAACAGAGCTGTTGAGCCTACTGGGATTTCAAAACATGCCACTACCATTTAAGAACACTGAACTTCTCTTCTTTATTAAACCTTACACCTGTTCACTAGTCCAGAGACTTAATTCCTAAAACTATACACAGCAAGTACAAGGCAAGGAACCAGAACTTCAATGAGAACTGCTAAAACAGGAAAGCCACCAGTTACTTATAATACAGTCCCAGGCATTATCTGTAATTCACCTAACTCACAAACAAAAGAACGATAACGCTAAATGCTTCCATGACGTATTTCTTAATGAATTACAAGTCTTATGTGGGCATAGCTCACAAAGCCTGGAAGATTTTTAGGTTACATATTTAATTCTCTTTAACAAGGAAAGCAATGAGAGCCGTTTTTGTCTACTATGCTACTGCAGGGATAAACACAATAAATACTCTAGCAAAATGAAATACACTTTTTTTTATGCAGTGATGCGATGGATATCAATTTGTAAGTTCATGAATTAAGGAGAAAAATATGAATAAACCATGGCACAGATTTGGAATAAACAACACTAGTAACAAGTTTAGACCAGATTAAATTGAGAGACTTTCAGCTGGCAGGTATTGTTTTCAAAATTTAATGTAGATACCAGTAAGGATATTCAGCTTAGTAAAGCTCTCTAAAACCAAAAATAATTCTTTTAGCATGAGAAATGCCAGTAGGAAGAAAGGCTCCAGCTCCAGCAATTGTTTCAGAAAACTCAATTAACTTGCCCATTTTTAAAAATATGTTACCAGTAGAAAGAAGTTTCATGCTATAGAAAATTTATCTCCTTATTAATATTACAGACATGTCATATATAAATATGTATGATTAAATAAATGCATTAAATAATAACTAACACATCAATGTACCTTTTCAACATCTAAAAAAAATTTTTGCAACCAGAATAATGCTTGGGTTGCCAGGAAAAAAAAGCTATGTGGATAACTGGAAAACAGTCTTCCTGCCTTTCAGAAAACTGTGCAGGCTGGGTTTGGGACTGGGGGATTCCAGACACCAAGGAATGTCTACCACATGCCCCATCAAGCTGATGAAGATAAGCTGTCACTGTCCTGATTTAATGAAAGCAAACCCAATCAAGACAATAGTTTTTGTCTCAAAAAACACCCCTCATGAAATGAGCATTCATCCTTTCCAAGACAACTTCAAGAGGTCACCTTCTCAGCCTTCGCCCTCTGATGACCTCATATTTAACCTGGCCTGACCTTCAGTTCTGCTGAGTCTCAGTTCCTTACTATGATTACAAACCAGCAAGATCAAGTTAAGCTTTAAGAAACTCAGACATTAGTCTGAAGATAAATAACTGCAAAGGCAAAACATCAAAATACCAAGGAATCCTGTTTATAAGCTGTGTTTTATTCTATGGAGACTTCAAGGGTAGCAATAAAAACAAAACCTAATGCAAAGTACTGAAGGCTCTACAGCACATTCCCTCCCTTGCAGGTACCCTACCACTTCTGGTCTTCGTCAATTCAAAAGCCAAAGTATTGTCTAAAGTTACAACTGCAATTAGGCATGGAGATGCTGAAAAATATTTCAAAGTCTTAACATTTTGTAAAGCTGATTTCCACTAAGTATTCACTTACTCAGGTGCAAGAACAGTCAAGGTCCCCAGTTTGCCCCAGATTTTCCCTTCAGGCCAGTTTTATCCTTAGGTACCTGTGCACAATAAAAAGAAACAAAAAAAAAAATTAATTTATATTACTCCTCATAAGCTCATCTCTTGATTATATCAACTTTTATGGCCCCAATTTAAAAATTCAGATCTCCAGTTTTTCTCACAGGATTATTTCCCATCAATATGCTTAACCTGAAGCAAACTGAAAGCTGTTTTCCCCATGTAAAAAACTGGGTTTTATTTGACCAGTGTATATACATATTTAGATTTACCATGACCCTAAATGAAAGAGTTTTCTGTAAGAAAACTCATGTAAATTCAACCTAATAGATGGTGGGATTGGATGGTTTAGGCCTATTTCATCACTTGTGTTTAGGGATATAAACACAGAGCACACAGTTAAGCCTTTGTTAGCCATATATTTAAACTACCTTAAAGCTATTAACATGTGACAAGCAAATCCTACGTATTCAATTACTGCTTTAAAAACTGAAAGAAGGTTCGTGTACAGGTGCACTGTCACTTAGTTAAGGAGCTCAAAAAATAGTTATTCTTTCTCCTGGCACTAGTATGAATTAAAAAAACATTTTCAAAATGTGCCATTCAACCATATGGAACCAATTTTTGCAGACATATGGAGCGCCAATTAAATAAGTGTGGCTTTGCTGACACAAAAGTCCACCTGCACGTATTCAAATTTTCCAGAATTAGACCATCTAATTTAGAGCAGCCCATTTAACAGTAAGAGTGTAGAAAAGCAATGTATTTGATATGACACAACCTCTGTAACCAGTCTCCTTAAATAGCAATTGCAGCCTTAATTCTGACCATGGTAAGGATATAATCAGATAAGATTGAATTAGCTCCCCTAAAATACAGCTCCAATTACATCAGATCAAAAGAAAATCATTTTTTGTCTTCTCCATCAGGCAAGTAAATATATAATTGGGAAATTAAGCAAGGTGCAATTTTTCAAATAAGATTTTACCAGAAGTCAACAGAAATTAAAAAATTGACTGTAACCATACTTCCTAGAATTTTCCAGGTTTTTTGCACATCTTTTCCCACAAGAAATGTACAGAAAGCATGCCATTGAAAGAAACAGAAGTCAACAAGCCATATACACACATCAACACCCTAAATAAAATCCTAATATAAGATAGGTATCATCCAATGATGTGGAAACTAACAAATTTTTAAGGTAAGCTCTTCAGAAGCTTTTTTCTGTTTTTTTCCCCAAGGATTTGCAGTTAATTTGGCACCCTTTTCCAAATCTAGTTTGTCTGACTTTGTATTAGGTGATAACACACAGTTTTTTTTTCACAGAACCTCAATCTCATACAGTAGCTAGAGGAGAGTGGTGAAACTCTACCCAGTGGCTGCATTCCACATGGTCACAGCACAGCTCTACACACTCACTGCTCCAGGTTACCCTGTGCTTTCCAGAACAGCACTCTGAGGACAGAAATGCCCATTCTTGGACAGAGCTCCCTTTGGTGCTGCCAGGTAACAACCCACCCCTGCCAAGGGCATCATGTGATCCAGAGACAAGAAAACTTCAGAATCAGGAGCATTACAAACTTTGCTGTTCAACCAGGTTCCTAAAACTCATTTTTTCAGAGTATTTAGCTTTCTATAATACCTTAACTAATTTCCTGGAGAAACTGTATCCACCTAGTTTCCTAATTAAGGTGACACACATCTCCCCTCACTTGTGAGCTGCCCCATTCACTATCTGTCTTAGGGTTTCTACAACAAATAAAAGCAGGTTTCCAGAATCCTGTCCTTCGCTGCAGTCTTCATACACACCTGTTCCACTTGGAAAGACCATAAAGTTCTGAGATCATAGAATTTAAAACTGTATCATAATGCAAATGTCCAGGGGAGCTCAGTTAACATATTTTATGCAATCTTAACTCTGTGCCTTCCCAGCTTTGCACGACTTACTCGTTGTAGCTCTTTACTCAAGGCAGCTTTCTGAGCTTGGTTTTTTTCTCCATTGAAATGGAGAAGCTCCCTCTTGCTCAATACTCAGATATTCAGTCTTCCTCAAAACTTCTCATCCAAGCCTTACTATTGCCAATCCTGTGGACATGTGCTACTGCCCCCATCCACTCTTGTCCTTAGGCTCAGTTTCCTATTTGGGATCCCAGTGCTGCCTCTCTGCCTCTTTTCAGTGACCACTTCATCCTCAACCACTTCATTATACAATACATTGCTCCCACCCTGTAAGCAGAGTCCCATTAGCTTCCAGCTCTCCTGTACCAGCATTCCTTTCCATCTCTCAGCTTTCTGCACCCTTCACAGATCTGTTCGTGTTTCCATATCACTTTTCACCTTCCAATGTTTTTCCCACTTCTTTACTCCCCCACTCACTTCCCGTGCTCCCCTCTTGCCCTGGCAGTTTCCAAATTTCTTCTCAGCAACTAACTCCATGTGTTTTCCTGGTTCCTACGCAGTCTTTGTGATTAGCATGCCACAGCCATGGCTGCTACGCTTTGTGCAGAACTCACTTCTAATGAAGGGTGCTAAAGAGATCTGTACAAGGGCTAAGGAGCAGGAACACTTAATTTCAGGATCCCAGAAGAACTGGGGCAGAAGAAAAGCCAAACGAGCAGTGCAGAAATAGAATTTTAGGCATTTAAATACCTCACTACAGACATCTATATATTTAGATGTCAAGGCAGCTGTATGAAGGCTTTGTGGACTGTAGCTACTTCTGTCTTGCTGTTAGATTAACACCATCCACTCTTCTAAATTTAAAAACAAAATCCTTCTACAATGAACCGCAGTAAAGTTATTTAGAGCCCAAGTCTCAGCCTAAACTCTATCTACATCTAAGTTAACAGCAAGTTACGTATACTTTTTTAAAACATTTTTCCCTAAGAGAAAACAGCCCTTGATTCAGCCAAATATATTAAGTACTGTGGAGGAGGAGAAAAGAGGTTTTAATTAAAACCAGGATTTTCTTGGCACTATTTACCAAGGATAAGTGTTCGTATTATTATTCTATAGAAGAAAGTAGACTGCAGCATACCTTCATCTATTTTTGCCAGAAAGTTATGAGCTAACCAAAGACATCTTCCAATTCTGTCTCAAACTTCCCTGCCTCAGGTGTGTGGATGGGTTAAGAGCGCTTAGGCTGAATTTAAGATAATTTTAGAATACTACAGAATACCAGGTTGGAAGTGACCTCTTGAATTGTCTGATCCAACCTTCCATGGCAGAACCACAGTCTAGGTAAGATGGCCCAGCACTCTGTCCAGACAAATCTTAGAAGTGTCCAATGCTGAGGAATCCACAGCTTCCCTGGGGATATTATTCCTAGAGCTGATTGTTCCCATTGTGAAAATCAGCACCTCACCAAGAGTAACTTTTAATCATTATCCTTCATCTTTTCCATAGGATTCCTTGTAAAAAGGGAGTCTCCACCATCTCTGTAGCCACCGAGCCTTCTTTGCACAAGACTGGACCAAGTCCATTCTCTCAGCCTTTCCTCCCCTGGCAGGTCCCCAGACCTTTGCTCATCCTTGTGGCCCCTCTCTGGACCCTGCCCAGCTTGTCCTCACGTTTTTGCACAGCGGGGACCAAAAGTGAGCACAGCACTCCAGGTGTGGCCTGGCAAGCACAGAGCAGAACAGGACAATGACTTTTACCTTATCTCTGCTGGTGATTCCCCTGTTGCTGCAGCCCAGCATCCTGCTGACATCCCTTGCCACAGCAGCACTGTTCTCTCACACGGAATCCACTGCCCACCAGCAGACCCACTCCCTTTCCATGGAGCTGCGTCCCAGGTGGGTGGATACCAGCCTGTGCTGCACTCCTGGATTATGGACAGACTTCTCCTATGCCACAACTGTGTTACTGCTACTGTGGCCATTTAACAAGAGCATACTTTACTTAATGAGTACAGATGAATGACTCAGTGCTACAAGTTTTCTGCTGAAGAGAAACTTCTATTACATTTTGGTTCTTCCAATATTGAATCTAAAAAGAAAAAATACCTCCCTGATTTAACAGAAAAAAATCCTGCAGAATAGTTACTTTTTAATATTTAAATAGCAAATTATCAAAAATATTTAGGTACACTACAACAACATAACCTTCCCACCACCTTTTTTGTGTCCAACATAAAAAAGTTAAGTATAAATTTAATATCATTAATGAACATAGTATTTACAAATAAATCACCCATTCCTCTGTTGAGCCATACTGAGTTAAGCACACTTTCATGCTAAAGTGGTGTCTAATTATCTTTATTTGATCCCAAATGCAACAGGGAAATAAAAGTGTTCAAAATACTTGGATCTTGCTGATAAGCACTCAACATTGAAGCATATGTGTTAGAATAACGTAAGATGGTTTTTTTCTTATTTCTTCTGAAGAGGTCTCAGTCACATGAATATATTTAATTCATAGAACTGCTTGTTCTTCCACTTCTTATATTTCCTGCTGGTGTTGAGGGCAGAAAAGAGATTTAGTTATCCTGACTCCCATCCCCAGTATTGCCAACCCAGGAAATTCACCACTGTCACTTCCCATGGAGAAAGGAGGACAGTCAATATGAATCATGCTCTGGGAACTGGGCTTCAAAACCTAACTAATGCAATGACTACAATTCATACAGAAGCCAATTATCACTTGTGATCTGAGGCATTACTCCAAAGTTGGCACTCTGAGTATCCTATTAATCAGTATAGTCAAATGGGTTTGCTAGCTAGGATAACAGGAAATTAATAACACAGCTATTAGTAGTAGATTGATTCTGAATTTAATAAAGAACAAAAAAACCAACACATACACAGCATGAAATCCCTCAAAATACCAAAAAACCCCACTGGTAAACTGATCAAAAAGCCATAGAACTACTATAAGTACTTGTCTCCTTTTATTTTAGAAAATCTTTTTACTCTGATTTTTTCCTCTTCCTCACAAGTTCCTGGCATCCCTTGTACCACGGTGTTTATATTCTAGTTTCCATCACCAGTGACATGAAAAATATACTTAGTTCACACCCACACATAGGTCCTTGACAGAAAGCTTGAGACAATAATTTACAAATGAAGGTCCATCATTTCCCCCCCAAAACCCACAAGTACCAAGACAAGAATCACCCCTTTCCCTACCTCATCAAAATCAAAAGTGCCTGTGCCTCCCCAGAGCCTTCAAGAAGAAGGAAAATAATGATTCTTACCATCTAATGGTGTCCTGACATGGAAAATTTACCATTTTAATGGTGACAGAATCATACAATGAACTAGTTTAAATCTTCCATGAAAGGGTCTGGTGGGGAGAGTTTGGCAATAAAAAGGTTTTTTGCTTAACAATCTTTATCCAAAAGAATCTCACCTCAGAACATCTCTCTTTATAGAGCAAGCAGATTTTAGCATCATCACTATAGCTGTCATAGTCTGGCTGGTGCCAGTTAACTTGGTCACACAGCTAAGTCCTAGAACACTCTGGGATTATACTTTATACAGCCTACAGCCAATATAGTTAACATTTCTTTGATCCTTGAGCTTCTCACTTCAGAGAGGTGAGGGAGAGAGGAGGTGTTGATACTTTCAGGAACCACTAATTACAGGAATTCATCATGAAGGGCATTGCTAGAAAGTAATAGAGATGTTTAAATATAAACAGTGCAGTTGCTGTCACACAATTGTCCATGAAAGGTTTCAGCGCATTCTTCCACTCAGACTGATGATCCATAAGGTGCTGAACAGAAAGAAATTTTCCACAGTATAAGTCCCTTCAATTAAGACATAATCTCTAGCACATTTTTTGTGTTTGATCTCAAAGTAAATTATAAGTCAGATACATTTTAACAGTTTAATGTAAATGTTATGGCCAGAATTTTGGAAAGATTTGCTATTACATTTAGACAGACAAGAAGAAGCAGAGTCTTCTGAACTCAGCTCATTTTTTGAAAGAGAATTCATCCTGAATGGGAGCTACTGCTTTTTTATGGTACAAAATAAAAGTGACATTCAACTGGCCTCAATTATAACATTAACAGTCTGGTAACTAGTAACATGGCAAGTTACTAGTAGATGCAGGAACAATATCCTTCTTTACTAGTTCTCTTCCTTGAGAATACACCACTGCCTAACAAGGTATGTTACAAATACCCAGGCTTACATTATAGCCATTCCCTAATAAATTTTTTTAATGACAATAATTACATACATAAAGCATACAGCTTTTTCACAGTCAACTGAATGTCTGGTGCTGGCCTGAGCCTATCAAAAACCTGAAGTTGTATCTTACTTTTTTATCTGGCCCTCCAATTAGACACTGAAAAGAAACCTTCTCTTTAAATCCTGTCTGGAATAAAATCTAGAAATCTGTAGCCCATCCTTATCAGCCACTTTTTCACTTACTAATTTAAGAACAACACATCCTCCTGTTGCACACTTACCAGCAAGCAGCTATGCCATGAATATGTTATAAATACTATGCTCCTCTCAGGCTGCAGCTTTCTGGAAAAAACAAGACAACCTAATGGAAGCACTTATTTTTCTTTGCTTCCTGCCCACATTCTGGTTACCTAATACCAAATTTAGAGCTTTTGAAAGAATTTCACATCTCATTTTGCTTCTGTAGTTCCCTCCCTGAATCTGAGGTCATTGATGACATGCTGACTTCCCTGCAAGTCTACTTTCTCACAGAAAGGCCAAAAATGCAAAGGCAGAGTGATAACCAAACTGCAAGACATCATTGAAAACGGTTCTTCTGGGCTACAGGAGGTGACAAATTACTGAGAAACTTCTCTGCACCAAACAGTACAGTTTCAGTGGCAGAAAGAATGCTACAGCTCCACTGGACCACCAAACCAGCACTCCACTGTGCCTCAGCACAGCTCAGAGAGACGGGGGATGACCCTTTCAGGATGAATATGCAACTGCAGGCAACCACACGATGAACGTTCAGTTCTGCAGTTTCCACTGTGTACCTAAACCCCACAAACTGCTTCTCAATACCCTACAAAAGGCAAAACAGCTATAGGAAAGGCTACAATTATACTACAGCTTTACAACTTGCTATTTTCTACGTCTTTGCAATAGCTGCATGTTTTTAGTAATTGCTAAGTAGCAACTTCTCCTAAATGAGCACAATAAGTGGACCGTGTTTAACACAACAAAAAAAGAACAAAAATATATATTGTATGTTCCCTTTCCCGAGGTGATCCATTCATTCCTGACCCCAGATCTACTAATTGGTTCCATGATGAATGTTAGAAGGTGAGGACTTGAACAGGACAAGTAAAATACATTGTTATTAAAATGTTATTAAAAGTTTTGGAAGAAGAGCAGAAAAAGCATGCTTCTCTTATTCACTAGCAACCACTGGAAAGACTGAAGCATGGTGTTAATGCCAAATAAATATAATCAAAAGAAGCAGTTTCAGTCTCCCTTCAGACCCCTTGAAGACCTCAATACTTCAAATCCAAAGACTCATCTCATAACTGAACTTTTTACTGTCATTCCAGAATAAATCTCCTGTGCAGCTAATTCAACTGTCTTCACACCTGCTCCAATCCAAGTCCACTTTCTGCTCACTGCAAAGGATCACTGGACACAACATTACAAATGAGGTCTCAGGAAGGCTTTAGGAAATGCTATTAGCATTTCTCTCTCTCTCTACAGAAGTATCACGGCTAATGCATTGCAGAAGCACATTAGACTCACAGCAGTATCACACTGGTGGCTTAGAGCCATCTTAGTGGCATTATCACAGCACTTTACCTAATTCAGACTGCTACAACCATTAAATCATCTACACAACCTCCTATGATCTTAACAGATGTTCTTCTCAGTTCAGATATTTGCATATTGAGATAAAGATAAGCGTGACCTGTCTCAGACAAGGCACTGAGGGCTTGCAGAGCTGAATTAGCAACTGAGACTTTCAGGTTCTTAACCCTAAATATACACCTCTGAACTCCAGCAGCGAGCAGACGAACTACACAGTGCACAGTAACAAGCACTCCCATACTCCACACCAAATGCCTGTGCTTGCACTCAAAAATCATTTCCAAATGGATGGTTCTACACGGCCACTTGTCTACCACACCAGCCTGCTGAGGAGCCACACAGAAGATACCCAAAAAGGCCAAACCTCCACCTACTTTGTCTCTATGATCTCAGGCAGCTGAAAGTGCCTTTTTGTGGCAATTCCATCCAGACAAGGTGCTAGGCCACCTCCTCTCACACGTACTTGCTCTTAGCTGCCAGAGCAAAAGCTGCCCTGTGATAACCACTTCTGCAGAAGCTCACATCAACAGTGATATAGTCACCTGAAAAAATGTGTACAGAATTCTGAGTTTATAATTTGAAGGCTCTTTTTGTTCAAAAGTTTAGATCATACTGGAAGTGTCAGTCTCCTGGTTTCACAAGAAAAACGCATAGAAAACCTAAAAATGCAGGAGCACAAAGTCAAAGAATCATGATGGACAAAGGGACTAACTGGTTGGTGCCAAACAGCTTTGTGGTGCCTATGCAAGACAGCAGGTTTAGGCTACTCACATCATAGTGTTAGTTTCATTATTACAATCAAATACTCCCAAAAATCCTGTATTTGTGGAAAGTTTGCCCAAAACATGAACGTTACTAGAACTAGACAAAACAAGAACTACTTTCCCTTAATGCTCAGGATCTCTTATTTGCCAAGATATGCCATGAATGCTTTGCAGTCACATTCCAAAAAGTATTTTTTCTACCAGGCAACTAGCAGAGCCAGAACTGTCCTGTGAGCTAAGGACATGGGAGCTTTTTTCTATAAATAAAGCAAGCATTCTAGTCAAGCAGAACACCATCTTCTCAGAAAATAAATATCTTAGCTACACTCAAACTTGGTTTCCCTTTTTCACTCATTATCACATATATACCTTAACCATTTCCTGTTTAGATCCAGCTTCACAGAGTAACCCACTGCTGGTACTGGAAACAGCTCAGAAATAGCTAAGGCAGACAGGATAACTTCTGCTAATAGCCCATGAGGTAGAATTCAGTGTTTATAAAATTAAATACTGCAGCTGTACACTACCTCAGAGAAATTGTAGTCAACTCTCTACATTGCTTCCACAGATGAAATATGCACCTTCCAGATATTTATGTTTTCAAAGCACTTTCATGCATTGCTGAAGGAAGGTGTGGACCAGAAGCAACAGAATTGGCATGACCCAGCATGTTACTGCTGGCCAGCTGAGCTGAGTCAGCTACAAGAAGAGGTAGATACTCTCCACAGCTACCTCACTGCTCAGCAGCAGTGAGGGGAAAACCTGTCCATGCTGGCTTAGGTTTCATTTTACAGCAGAAGCGATGAAAATCCATCCTACACCCAGTTCTCCCAAGGCTGATCATGACCCATCTCATACAAAACTGCAGCACCACTCAGCATTCTATTAAACTGCATTAGTGTAATTTGTCCCAGCTTGCAAAGATGGTTTCCTATCCTCTGTGCTCATTAGCAGGATCTGAATGTATCAATTTGGCCCTCTGGTCTCTAATAATGGAAAAGGTTATGCTTCCCTGAAATTGCAGATAAATATCAGGCACAATTCTGGTGAGGTTCCTGGTCCATGACACCTGGAATATAAAATACACATACTTTTGACTGAGTGCATGCTTGACTTATACTGACAAAAAGTAAGGAATCTGCAAACCAGGACAAATATTTCCTGGTTTTTGCGGTTGGGATCTATGTACATGATATTTATATATCAAAATTTCAGTATCCATGCAACAGATACTACTAATACTAACTATCCATACTAACAGATACTAACATGGATACATCCTACTATCCATACCAGCAGATACTACTTTTAACTTCCAATATGGAATATTCATGCAGAAAACTAGCAGCATATCCAGAAGAATTCAAAATTCACTTCTATCTAAACACAAATGTATAGTCCCATCAGTAAAATCCACTCACATTTCTAATTGGAAAATATATTTGTCAAGATACATTTGCAAATAAGGCATACAGTTTGCATGTATACGGATTCTGAGATCTTTCTACGTATAAGTACAAAAAAGAAGCATCACAGTTTGCAAGCAAAAATGAGCAGGCAGTGTTTCAAACTGACAATGTGATATGGTGTTATCAGGAAGGACAAGAATCACAGTGATTTACAGTAAATTACCCTTACTGGCCAGGGATAATACACAGTCATGAGACTAAATTAAGGAAGTTTGCACTGCTGCCTTATGGTGCTTGATCTTTCAATTAATGCCTCAAGAATACTGAATTATCTATATCTGAGCAGTGTTTTTGATGTTAGCATGAAAGAAAGAGGTTTTTCAGTCTCAAGAATACTGAATTATCTATATCTGAGCAGTGTTTTTGATGTTAGCATGAAAGAAAGAGGTTTTTCAGACCACAACACACTTGGACATATTCTCACCAATATTTCCATTTCTAGTCACTAGGTCCCACTCACTCCTTCTGACTAACCTTGCAACTTTACTTTTTAATCTCTATATCCAAATTGTAAAAAAAAAATAAATAAATAAAGCATAAGCCCAACACAGAGCCTATGCCCACATTAGCAAGCCTAATGCCCTTCAAATCCAGGGAATCTAAAGCTCCTAAACACGTTTATCTACAGCACACTCCTTTGTAACACTGAAGAGTATCCTGCGATAAATGTATTTTGTAAATGCAGTGTGCATATACACGTATGATGTGAAAGTACAGATCTAACACAGGATAAGGTCTCAGCATATGCGGATGTCAGGTGGGATAATAACCTGCAAGCCAGAAACAATATGGCCGTAAAAAGGAAGAAAGAAACTACAGGAGGAGCACTCAAAACTTTTATGAGTGGTATTTTACCAGGTTTGCTAAGGACACGACT
The DNA here is from genome assembly GCA_034509185.1 of Euphonia xanthogaster. Lineage (NCBI taxonomy): Eukaryota > Metazoa > Chordata > Aves > Passeriformes > Fringillidae > Euphonia > Euphonia xanthogaster. Next base: position 94,992,526 of record JAYDZK010000001.1, on the reverse strand, counting down.
TCAGTAATGATTTTGGCTTGAGTTTCCTAACTTTGATAAATTTACAGTAAACTTAAATTTATTCAGAAGATCAAAAGCAAAACACACAAGACCAAAATTACTTCCTTCAGTTTACTCTCTTGAATTTTGCATCAAAGCAGGAGCACAGCAATTAAAATTTCCTAATACTACTCATTCCACAAAGACCCACTGAAGTTCTGCACACAAAGTAACCAGCTGGCCACTCAGATACTGAGCAGTGGACTACCTACTAGATCTCCCATCATTTTTAGGACTTTCATGACATCCTAGTGGAATTATTCAGTGTTATCAAGTAAATTCATCACAGAATGGGTAGGGTTGGAAGGGACCACTGGTAGGGACATCTGATTCAACAGGATTATGTCCAGATGTTCTTGAATGTCTCCCAGAAGGAAGACTCCACAACCTCTCTGGGCAACCTGTTCCAGTGTGCTCACTTGCACAGCAAAGAAGTTCTTCATGTTCAGGTGGAACTCCTGTGCTTCAGTTTCTGCCCATTGCTTCTTGTCCCATTGCTTGGCACCACCAAGCAGAACCTGGTCCCATCCTCTTGACACCTCCCTGCAGATACTGATAGACATTGTTTAGGTCCCCTGTCAATTGTCTCTCCTCAAGACTGAACAGATCCAGCTCTCTCAGCCTTTCCTCATAAGAGGCTCCTGTCCCTCAGTCATCTTTGTTGCCCTCCACTGGACCAGCTCCAGGAGCTCCATGTCTCTCCTGTGCTGAGGAGCCCAGAGCTGGACACAGCACTCCAGATGTGGCCTCACCAGGGCTGAGCAGAGGGGCAGGATCACCTCCCTGCTGGCAATGCTCTCCCTAATGCTCCCCAGGATCCCATGGGCCTTCTTGTCCACAAGGACACACTGCTGGCTCATGGACAGATGGCTGTCCACCAGCACGCCCAGGTCCTTCTCCACAGAGCTGCTTTTCAGAAGGTCACTCCCAGTCTGTACTGGGGGAGAAGATTGCTCTTCCCCAGGTACAGGACCTGCCTTTGCTGAATTCCAGGCCATTCTTCCCCGCCCATCTCTCCACCCTGTCAAGGTCCTTCTGAAGGGCTGCACAGCACCCTGGGGTATTGGCCACTCCTCACAGCTTTGTGTCCTCAGTGAACCTGCTGAGGAGGCCTCTGCCCTTCATCCAAGCCATTGATGAACAAGTTGAACAGCAGAGAACCTTGTGGGACACCATTATTTACAGTGAGGCACCACTGGTTCCAGGTGTCACAGGTGACACTTGGCTGCCCACACCCAGAGTCTGAAACCAAACCATGCTGAACCTCTACACCAAGCAGACTGAGTTTCTTAGGAACACAAAACAGCTGAGTACAAGGAAATACACTCAAAGTACAGGGGATTCTCCACAGAACAGAGTACCCTATATTCAGCACATGAAGTGGGTTGTTGAGATACAAAGTTACAGCTTTGTCAAAAGATCTGTAGAAATATTTGCATTACATAGAAACTGAGTAACTCCTAATATGAATTGCCTGGACCTTAACACCTGATACTATTACTGAGCCAAATGGTGTGGAGTATTAAACTAGGCTAATGTCATTAAAAGCAAAAAGTATCAGTGTGGAAGAAAAAACATTATTGTGATACAATTTTATATTACTCCTGCAGGACTTACTAATAAAGATTTTTTTTTAAAAAGGTAATTTAAATCTATATTTTATTTAATAGACTCCTATGGTGCATATCAGAATAAACTGCCTCATCAAAGCCTATGAAAATTGGTCTAGATACAAGAAGAGGAGTATTCTCCATAGTAAGACCTCTGAGAAAAGCTTTTAAAAGAAACCCTTTGGAGAATTCTTATGTTCTCTGATAAGACACATGGGAATGCTTTCACTGAAGTAATTCTTTATACAAAGGTAAAAAATATTTTAAAGCTTACAATTGTCAGACACTTTCACACTTCTAAGAGCCAATGATTCCACTCAAAGATTTCTTACTATATGCAGTGAACCACCGTTCACCTCAGCAATCTCCATGTCAGTAAAAATCCTTACCTCAGAAAATTTCTTGCGTGCTTTGCTGTTTGCAGGATTAGATTTTTGATTTGCAGCTAGCTGACATATGAGTCAAATAACTCTTAAAAAAAAAAAAAAAAAGGCCAGAAAAGATTATGTTATCTACTTAGACCAACAGAAAAATGATGCACGATACTAATATTTACTTAAAGATATCTACGCCTTCCTGATGATCAAGCATGCTAAATAAAGTTACATCCCAATTATCTTAAATATCAATATAACAATAAAACAGCCCATGCTATCTGAGAGAGCTATGACTCCATGCAATAACAGTGTAACATTTCTCACAGGTATTAAGTTCACTGAAAATGTTGATAAATAACTGGAGATACCCCCAGGGAGCGTTAAAAAAGAGAGCCTTCCAATTTCCCTGAAACATGACCTGTACCAGTGACCAGCAGTCAGACACTGCTCTGAGTCAATTCCACCCAGTCCAATATTAAGTTGAGTCCACTGTAGTACCAAAAGAGAGTAAGAAAATGAGTCAATGTATTGTTTTGGGGTACACCCTCTTCAGATGGGGAAAGGCAAATATGAGAGAGCAGAAAGACTCCACTCCAACTTACAGCAGGATACCCATGCATTTCAACATACCCAGAACACTGGAATTTTTCAAGGGAAACTTACTGAAGTAAAAGCAATCACCAATGACATGATGGTTTTTTCATTTAAATTATTTCTTTCAAAACTTTTTATTATTTTAGAGCCCTATTTTTAATACCTTTTTTCCAGCTTTGGATGCTCATCTTTTAACTTCCCTCCTTGAAAAGACAAAGGAAGAAAGAAAAGTGCTTAGAAAAAGGGTAAGACAGAAATTGAAATCAGGTGTCTAAGTAGTCTATCCTGTTAAGTTCAAGGAAATTATTTTTTTTTCTATCTTCAGCCATTTTATTCTTTGCAGCAAGTCTTTTTGCACGTTGTCAAAACAGCCCTTATCAAAATATTTGCAATTTAACAGTCACATTGACCCTGTGCAGTTTGAAGGAAAGAAGAGGTGAGTTGACTTCTGTGCAACACAAAAGTCAAGACTCTAACTATGCCCGCAAAAGTCAAACAGAAGACAGAAAAGTATAACCAGTTTTGAAACCACAAGGTGATCTTTACCTTAAAGAAGACACTTGCATCATGGTTAAGATCTTACTGGGCAAATAGAAATGGAGAATTTCCCATGATTTCTTATGCTCAGCTTTCCACACATTTTTGTCAGTATAGCATAAAGTCTTTGTCTGTTAAATCCCTCTCCAGAGCAGCTGCATAACTCCAGTGACTTCAGGTCTCACTGTGCCCACCAGTTGAGATGCACTCTCTTGCAATGAGTCACAGTTTATCCTCTGACCTACTCTGACAGCAGGTGGTTGAGCCCTGTGAAACACTGAATGAATTGCCATTCATCTCCTAGCAGCTCTTCAGAGCAGAAGTAGAGCCAGGAAAGTATCCGGAGAGAAAATGCAGATTCAGTCACAATAGTCGTGAATTAAGAACCAAAAGTTTACCAAGAAAGGCAACCTCACAGATAAAAGAAGTGGTACTGGTAACATTATACATGAAATGAGCACTGCTTTACACATTTCAGTGACTTTGTTGATCAAGACGTGGTATGTGTTTATACAGAACCAGTTTAATCCCAAATGGAAAGGGAAACGAGTACTTGTAAACATCATTAACACTATAGGCTGTAGCATAATTATAGACTTCATAAAAGCGCTAGTGATTCTGACCAAAAGAGCTTTTGTTTTCAGATCAGGCCAAGTTAAGAGCATATCTTTGTCTCACAACAACATAAATATTGCATGTGCATTCCTGTATTCAGCCATCTTATGCAACAGAGGTTAAAAGAAGAAGGTAAATATTGTCTGTAAATGAATAATTTTCTTGCCCTTGGCATAAAAATAAGCCAAAAGAAGCCATAGTGGAGAAGGAGAGAAAATGAGTTTTCCTCTTTCCATCATTTAATCCTTTTCTTTCTTTTCCTAGTACCAGCCTTGACAAAGCCAGTATAATATTACCCCATCACTCTGAGTGCAAGCTCTCAATTATTTTGGTAATGAAGTATATGCCAAGGGTTCACGGAATCTTGGAAACTGAAACACACACATGAGGTTTATCAACCTATCTTCTCTAATTAGCAACTACCAATGGACCAACAGCACACAATCTGAGAACAGTGAGAGCCTACAGAATATACCCACGATCCCCCACAGTGAAGGAGGGATACCGAAATGGCCAGCCCTTCAGGGCTGAAATGAAATATGAGCAAGAGGAAGAACCATGTAGCAGTAGAGG
>JAYDZK010000001.1:94949498-94988081 GCA_034509185.1 Euphonia xanthogaster | reverse complement strand
TCAGATAACATATAATGGACAGATTTTTCAGGCAAATAGGCAGCTAGAAACTATTCTACCTGCAAGGTGACCCTGGCTAAAGCCCAGGAACACTCACCTTTAACAAGCTGACAAGGCAACCTTCTCCTACTCTGGCATTCTCCAGGAGCAGAGATGGAAGTGTGTGGAAACCAGAGCAGAGAGCCCCCATGGCACCAATCTTTCACTATAGGCCCTGTCTAAGAAACACACCCTATGTCTATAAATTAAAGCAAACCTTAGGCCACCATGCCTTACAATTACTACAGACACTGCACAGGAGGCATTTGCTGCCTGGAGTGCTGACTATCCACATGGTACATCTGCTGCCCCAGCCAGGTACACCTGGCAGGACAATGCCTTACATCAATCACACTCATCTTAAAATACTTGAAAGAATAATGCTTATGATGAACTACAACTAATTTGAAAAATTTGAAAAATAATTCAAGTGAGTGAAGTTTACATTACAAAATAAAGGTAATAAAACCACATTTCTTTTTAGAAAGCCAACAAGTGAAGAAGTAGCACTCTCCCAGTTTTAATTTTCAGTTTCACTACATGACACTGGGAAGTCCTGATTCAGTTATAAAAATGCTGCTGTCAGATTTGGGTTTGGTAACTGATGGAAGCTTGCTTCTGTACAGAGAGCAACCTATATTACATCCCTCAGTGGACCAAAACCAATTCTTCGTTTACTTGCTTCTTTGTACTTCGCCAAATTTTCCATTTGCTAGTGCTGGCCCAGCAGGGCAATGTTTTATTCTGGGGTGACATTCTGGTTCCAACCTCACAAGTGGCTCCCCTTCGGACCAATAACCCAGAGGAGGGACTGCAGCAGCTCAGCAGCAAGTGCTGTGCCCAGGCGTGCCAGAAACCACGAGCTCCCTACAGCTTCAGAAGGAGAGGTTACATTACGTATTCCCCCATTTCTGTAAGCAAGCAGCAGTGTGTGACTGTCCATATGTCGTAATGCTGGGGGCCAACTGCACTCACAAAAGCTCCAGCACCTTCACCAAGGTGTCCCCTCTGTGGAACTTAAGGTGAAAGAGCTGGTGCCTGTGAAGTTCCCACCTAATACAGGTCAGGAGGTGTATGAACCCAGCTTCTACCTCACGGCTTGGAAGTACTCCTTGGAAGTACTCCACTGCATCATTGCAGGAATTTCCTTTATAGGAAATGCTTAAGTGCTCTATTTACTCATAGTTTCACTCCTATTTTCTCCCCAAATACACTTTTTTTTGGTCTAGCTTCCTAATTGGACCCTTTAATCCATCACTTTGGCTTCCTGTTCCTTGCCCACAGGTGCAGTTATTCCTGATCACTGCTTTTAGCTTCCATCAAAAGCACATATTTCAAGTAAGCATCGCTGAAAATTTGATTTGCTGAAGAAACAGTCCTTTTCAGTCACTGAAAGTCCTGTCAGAGGCAATCACATAATATATTTTCCTTCCAAAAGTGATCAGTTGCATCATTACCGATGATAAGAAGCCAAAACCTGCAATGGGGTGGGGAGGAGGGGGAATTTTTTTAGAAGACAAAACTCAATACACTTGTTTTTAAGGTTTTCATCTAGAGATGACTGAAAATGTATTGTGCCCAAGGGCATCTGATACTAGGTCAATTAGCTCCCTGCACTGTCTCCATTTCAGTGTCTCATTGTCATCAGCAACAAGCTTTTCATCAGAGAAAAATACTGAAAAATGTCAAGAAACATCTCAGAGCAGAGACTGTCAAATTCTTTATGAATGAAAGCTGCTCACATGAGTAAAGCTGTAAGGTATTCAGATGCCAGAAGAGGAGGAGAAAACATACACACACACACACACGCACACATACTGTGAACACTTCCAGTTAGAAACACCAATTAAAATCATTTCATAAATGCAAATGGATCTATACCATAAACTCTTAAAAGCAAATATGACTGGCAAGACTCTAATCCAATTATCAGCAGTAACAGAATATATGTATATGCTGCACATTTTCAATGCATCAGACACAAAACCAAATTTTATAGCCCATCAAATAACAAAAGCCAGGTATCAGCCATGTAGATGAAAACTGAAGATAAACAGAGGCTTAACACACATGGATTTGAATTTGTCTAGAAAAGCACTTCCTTTGCTTTATCACAATGGTTTGAGAAGTGATAAATATTTAAATACTATTAGCAAAAAGCCATTATTTAACTGACAGTTATAAAATCATACTCTGAATGTAAAGTCTTTGAGACAAAGTAATTCTGTTCTAGCATGGCAAATGTTTAGTTACTACTGAACACACTGAGCAACAGCAGAACACTTCACACTTGGCAAAGTTTGAAATAATATTATTCTGCTTCAGTAAGAATCTATAAGTAAAAAATGAGATATTTAACAAGCTATGCAGGATTTATTACCTTTGAAATGTTACTCTAATTTGCAAGATATAATCAGGTTTCCAAGGAACAATGCTAAAATGTAATAAAGGATCTCATTCCTTAGCAACTCCTTCCATTTAATCATAAAAACAAGATAAATCCAGTTTGCCAAAAATGAAAAGATGAACGAGGCAGATAGGAAACAAATCAGTTAAGTACAGGCATCAGAAACTACAGTATGAGATGGCATACAAATCCTGTGGTTGACAAGAGATAAATCTGTCAGATAAATTCAGAAGAATTAGAACTGATACTAGACCTAAGGTTTGAGCAGAAGCTAGTACCAGTGCACAACAGGAAGAATGAAGCAGAGATGTTTCAGACTTGTCCCTGCTTTGAAAATCCCCTAGCTTTGCTGATTTTTGTCATCACTTGATCATAATTTTTACAATAACATATTTCAGAAAATATCATATTCCCATAAACTGGGATCTTGAGAACTGGCAGTATTTGCATTGTCTGATGGTGCATTCTGGAAAGTATCACTACTGCAGTGCTCCTGAGAAATATCACACATAGCAAGTTCAAAGGAGACCTTACATAACATGCAATAAGCAAATGTGTAACTCTCTGAACAAAAACTTAATTTCTGGCAAGGGATGATGATACACCTTCCCTGCACCTCAAAATAAGGTGCCCCTGCCTTATCAAATAAGGGTAATATTTTATGTGTCAGAACTACTATGCAAATTAGAAGTAATACAGAAATTAGCTGTTAATGAAAGTATTTGTGAGTCTGTTGCACTTTTTTTTTCCCCTTTTTGGGAGAGCAACACGGTCAGAGAATCTTGAACAGTTACTCCTGCTAGGGATTGCCAAAATGATGTTTTTGCATTGTCTGAAGACCAAGGCAACGAACATCCTCCAGGCAACCCTTTTCCCACTAAGCCTACACAGGCAGTAGCTCACCTCAGTTCTCACTGCCTCTCACATATGAAGTGTAAATAACTATTCCTCCATGACTCAGAGAGCAGGAGTGCAAAAACTTAAAAACCAAGTTAGTTACCAGCAAATTAAAAAAAATCAAGGAGGTTTTTCTTGCAATATGCTTAATCATCCCAGGAATAAACTGCAGTGGCTACCATATTCACTACCTCATTTTGTCACCCTATAATGCCTATGAGATTAAACAGATAAACCAGTTCCCAGCAATGCAGCCTGATGATCAAAGGAGACGAAGGTAATTTAAGAAAGACTCATTTAAGAAAGACTCATAACTATTCGACAAAAGGGGAAAGCCATCAGGCATCCAAAAGAGAGTAAAAACCTGAACGTTTATGTTTATATGCCTGGTGTAATTACAAATGAAGACTATACATTCAGCATTTTCTACCTCCTCCTGAACACCATGGTTTTGTTACAAGCAATAAGGTATTACAAGCTCAGCATTCCAGCACACCAGAGGGACTAATTAGGACAGCGCTATGTGGTCCATGAGCTTTGCTAGACCAAAACAAGCACCTCTGTATTGGACAGTTTCTTCTACTATTCTTCAAGTGGAAGACCCATTTATGAGTTTCTTTGCACAAAACTGAGTTCAGTATGATCAGGTGATGTAAAGCAGCACTAAATGTAAGTATTATTTATCATATATTTAAAAGGCCAAAAACTACAACAGCATTATCAGATCTACTGAAATGTAAATGTGTCACATAAAGAGTTAATGCACTCCTACTCAACTACCTTAATTTATTATTTGAAGCAACAGTCTTCTGTTTATTGCAATATTTATTTCTGTCTCAGAAGAGAGAAAAAAAACATCATGTGCCAAATTTTTTATGTGGCCAGATTCCTCCCTATACCAGAGATAATATTTAATTCAGTTTGACATACTGTTTTCATTACAACAAGCTTACTTTTAGCATAATCATAGCAGGTAAGGATTATGTTAAACCTTTTTCTCAGCTGAAGGCCTAGCATTTCTTTAAGTGATGTCATGACCTTCTCCAAATAAATTAACCTGTCCAGTACAGATGCTGACATTTCATAACAAGAAAGAGAACCACACTGTAAATAAAAAGCTAAAGAAATATGTGTCAGCAGTGACTTGGCAAAGGTTTAAGACTGATGCAAGTATTTCTGGTATGAAAAAGAGAAGAAAGCTGCAGGTGTGAAGAATGCTTCTGTGAAGAGGAAATAGGGCAAGCTGACACTTTAACACTTAGCCAAATACTGTATTTGATGAGAATGCAGAATATCAGTTAAAATCTTTGAAGCTACTACATTTTAGAGAGCAAAGCAGGAAGAGACTACAGAAGAAAAACAGTTTCTTAAAGAGTTTGGTCTAGGGTGCTTTTATATGTTTATGTGTGTGCATGCACGTACATGTGTCTGCATGTACATGTGCACACATGTGTTTGTGCGTGTATAGAAAACGTCTCTGACCAATCAGTTAAAACAGCTTGCAGCAAAAATAAAGTACATTGCATCCTCTCCAAAACATACTTCAAACAACAAGAAACAGAGACTCAAAAACATTACAGAAAAGTATGAACTTTTTGTCTTCCCACTCTCCCTAACACACCAAAACAGCAGAAGGGAAAAACAAATTTTAAGTATTCACAGCAAATTTGGCAAAAATACAGAACTTCCATATTCAACAAAATTCAGACTAACACAGTACAGCAAACATTTACATTAGACTTTACTTGAAAGATCCTAGAAAAATCAATAATAGATCTGAAGCGTTATTAGTGAGAGGTATTAGACACACAGCCCCCTTTTGCCTTGGGATTTTGGGGGAAGGCTGTCTGGCCCTTTCCACCCTTTCCTCTCGTGGATTTTTGCAGAGGAAAACAATCTACCAAGGGAGCCCAGGAGCTGCTGGTGAGGTCATCCAGAGAGCCCTGGGCAGCACATCCACCACCAACAGCATCCCTCTGCAGTTCCCAGGGGAAGTCCCAGTGTAGGATGGAGATGAAAGCTGAGGAGCAGCAAAGGAAGACTATCCAACCTAAAATGACTCACCCAACTTAAAACATGGGGAAATACACTGGGGAGTGTTTCCAGCTAGCAACACAAACTCATCGAGACAAGTATTGTTCCTAAATTCTTCTAAGATGTCGATTATTAGTGTCTTCCATGAGAAACCTTCTTTGATTCTCTTCAAACCAGAGAACTGCAACTGGACCTATTTCTGTTTTATCTTCTGGGGAGTTGACAGAGCATTTTTTTCTGGATAAAAAGTTTCTAACTGTGGAAATGAGAGGCATTATGTTCTAGAGTAGCAAGGGAATAAAATTATACTGCCCAAATATCCCACCACAGCTGCAAACCTGTTAAATCAACAGCATGAGAAAAACTTTACAGAATGAGCAGAGCTCTGAAAAAAACTGCATTACTAAAACTGTCAGACCTCACAGAGCCCTTCCTATTGAAGGGAAGTGTTAGAAGAACCAAACCCTTTGTGGTCTTAGCAATAATTAAGATCATTTTAATAACTGTGAAATGTCTTCACTGATATTTTCAATGATATTTTTTGGTCCTACTTTCACGGGGATATCTTGTTGCTAAATTATCCACCCCAAAAAAAGGAAAATGGAGTTAAACAGCTGATATAACTGGCATATAGCTAGAGCTTAGCAACTGTAAATGGCCTCCAAAAGAGGAGGAAAACAGTTTCCATGAATCATCCTGCTATTTCTTCTATTAAGATGTGATTTATATCTTTTCTAGAGATAGGAGGAAGGTTTACTGCTTCCAATTTTTTTGGGACTAGGAAGTTCAATATTGACTCCCTAGCAGAACACAGCCCCCCATGCAGCAGAGAGGTGCTGCAGGTCCCTGGCAGCTCGTGTCACACACACCGCTACGCGCAGCGCCAGGGCTCGGGCCACTGAGCACACCAGTCCTGCCCCTTCCACTCGGGGGAAAACAACTGGGGCTTTATTTTTGGCTTTATTTTTCACACTAATATTTGCATAACTGTTAAGATTACAGAACAGCACTGGCAGTTGTAACACATATTCTCACAGAAATATTTTTAAGTGGTTTGTGAACATTATCCATCTATTAGGATATTAGCACTGCTGCATTTTGCTGCTGCAAAAATCCTCTCCCTCACTATACAGGTTTTCATTGTTATCATTTAGGCCCTAAATATTTTGCACACATTGTCTCTCATGGAACTATATCTTTTGCAACCTAAAACTAACTGGGAGAAGCTAGAAGAGCCCTCAAAATTCTGTAAGATCAGGCTGGACTACAGGCAAGATCTGTTTTATCAAACAAACATTTCTATTTCTCATCAATGAAGGACTTCTATTAAACTGACAAATTTTCTAAATTTCAACAGCTTTATATGAATTTAAATGTATTTGGCCAAAATACTCAACACTAATGCCAACGCCTAAAATACTTAGGTAGCACTGTTATAGAGTATTCATTTTAGAAAAAGTGCATAAAATTTCCAATAAATGTTCTGAATGTCCTTCTTGTTAAAAAAAAACCCAAAAAAACAAAAAAGCTTTCAAAGACTTTCAAAGACCAAGACACACAAACAGCATTAGCAATTTTTTCCCCAGGCTTTCCTAAATCATCATCTGCTAGCATCTTGGTTTGCCCAGAACTGAAAACCCCACTGTAACTGTGATGTGTTCCCATCTTAATCAAAAATACAACTGAGTGACCATGCCAAAGGTAGAAAGAGCAGATCACACCACCACAATGTCACCCAAGCAAATCTAGTATCTCTTCTACCTTAACCAGAGATAAACACAATTCTCATCAGCAATGAGCAAACCAAGAACAGGTTAAAAATTCATGCTTGTTAAAACACTGAGCTATTTACTTACCATTAAACATGTGCACAATCTTTCCCTTGAAGTCCTAACTATTCAAAGACCAGAAATAACTGACTTAAAAATGAGCCTTTTTTTGTAGGAATACACTCAAGTTTTCTTCTAGCCCTCTTTGACTTCTGAACTCTTCCTACGCATCGGTACCACACGGAGCAGCTGCAGGGCTGCCATTTTACAGCATGCAGTAACCTTGCTTCCTGCTGCAGCTGTACTCTGGCTACCCACAAGTGCAGCAGAGCTCCTGTAACTCTCTGAATTTCTCACTAGGTACCTGTTTTGCCAGACTTACAGCTGCCTGTAGCTCAGACTGCCAGCTAACTGCACCCACATACACATCCTGCCCCTCAGAGCATTTCTGTTCCTTATGTTATAGCGAGTCTACCCAAGCCCTCTTTTTTCCAATCAAGGAGAGACAAAGTAAGGTCAGCTTCTCCTTTCTAGATGTGAAAGATGGAGGTGAGGCATAACACAGGCTTTATTTACTGTCCCACACCTGCAATCAGGCCTGAGGAAGCAAGGATCAGATGGGGAGAGGAGAATGGAGCAGAAGTGAAGACACTTATTTTTTCTATGACAAGAAAGACTAAGAGCAGCATTTTCTGAAGTAGCTTAGATCAGCTGTTCTTCTTTTAGTCAGTGAACAAACACGACATAATAACTAAATCAGACAGGCACCTCCATTGTTCTTCCTCCACCTCTCTAGGAATGGCAAAAATTAACAGGAATCCTGAAGAATCTGGAATTACTGCAAAACTGCCAGCTTCTGCAAAGAAGCAACACATGATAGTTCATCAAGAGGGTAATACTGACGTCCATGCATCTTTTAGTGAGTTAAACATTCTACTCAACTCATTTCTGTATTCATGGAGGGAAAACAACTTGATATAAGCATATTTCTTTTTTGTGTGTGTGTGTGTGCTAGTAAAACTTCCTTCAAAATTCCTTTTGTGAAAGCACTGCAAAAAAATGGCAAAAGGATCTCCCACATATGTGCACATGACCACATACTGTAAATAGTCTTTTTACAGGTAAATCCTAGACGGGAAAGATCGTTCTTCATGAGCACTTAAACCTGTTCTGCCAGTGACAGTTTTCTTCAGCACTCAGAGGATGCCACCGCGCTGAAAGCACTTCAGTTCAGCCCTCGTTATCACTGCTATGCAAGGATGAATGTAAGGCATGTTATTCCCCATTTCATGATGAATGGATCTCAAGTACAGGAAGCTTTAGTTCCTGTAATAGCCAGACTCTTGTGGCCTGTGTTATGCAATACTTACTAATACCTCCAAATTCAAAAATGAGCTTTGCATGTCATAACTATGAAATTCTTACATAGTGGTATGATCAAAGATTTTTATGCTATTAAGTTAAACGACTTTTTGAGGAATCAGCCAGTAAATTACAGGCTATGACTTTATATTCAGTTATAAAGCCCTGGTGTATTCTGGACTAAGGGAGATACTTTACTTTGGATTTCGGAGACACAAAATTAGCAATCAGAAGCTTAAAATGCTTTACAACTGCCACACTACATTATTTTTTAGCAAGTTCTTTTACATTAGCTCTCTGTTCTTTAACAGGAGCACCTGCCAGAAGGATCTGACAAATTTGTGACAAAGCAGGAGTAATTTTCCAAGTGATTCCTGATAACTGAACAACACCTATAAAACCAGCAAGGATGAATGGCCCAAAACCACTTCCAAAATTGATACGGTTCATTGGTCAATGCACTAGGCACAGAGAACAGAGTGCATAAGATGAGACAAATAAATCAGAAGTCACACTTTTTAGAGAGCTGCCCACAACAATAAGATCCACAGCTACGTGAAAGCCAACCATGTAACACAAAACTCTCTATTTTTCTCTGTAATGCACCTGAACATGTAGAACACGTGGAAATCAGAGGACAGCTTTATATTTTTTGGTATATTTTTATACCACTCACAAACACATCAAGAGGTTCCATGGCATCTCAGTCCACAATGGAAACAGACAGATTTTAGGAAAAGGTATAGAGATGGAATGTGTGTGGTATCTTTTGCTGCCAGGAATACTTTTTTTATTATTATTATTCCTGGTATCAATGCAAAGCAGTTATTCAAATGTCCATAAAATGAAAAATCATTTTGCTTGTAAAAGAACTGTAAGTATATCTGATAAGAAAATTTGAAGGAAGAACATTTTCCATAAACACATAGACACATTTTGGAACATGTCCTGCAGAAATGTGATGGAAGAAATACAGAAATAATTACAAATATGTACAATGGAAATCAAGTTGAAATTTATGTTAAAAAACATATTGTATTTTTAATAATTTCCTTTAAATTCATACGATACATGCTTAATATTGCAGAAACGGCCAAAAAAAGTAATCAACATGACAACTGAGACTGCTAACTTGACTAAAAATGAAGCATTTTGGTTGCCTCCTTTTTAGTATTGAATTTTAAAATATCATCTTTACATATCAATTCATATTAATAAAAGAAAAGAACAACAGCACAAAAGGTTAGCATTCCACATCGCAGGTGTCTGCTTGAAAAACTTGCATTTCAAAACATAGGCTGGGGACAGGGCATTACAATCCTTGGCCCCAGCTGGCTCACAGGATGGTCTGGGTTGGAAAGGGACCTTGAAGTTCATTTTGTTCCAACCCCCTGCCATGGGCACGGAACCCTTCCAATAGACCAGGCTGCTCAGAGCCCCATCCAGCCTGGCCTTGAACACCTCCAGGGATGGGAAATCCACCACAACTTCCCTGGGCCACTTGTTCCAGTGTCTCATGACCCTTACAGCAAAGAATTTTTACCTAATACCTAATCTAAATCTATTCTTCCAATTTGAACCTGTTCCCCCTTGTTCTGTCACTACACGCTCATGTAAAAATAATTTAATGCAAGCACATTTAGGATAGAGTCTTCAAGAAAACAGCATGGTTAAAGATGAGATTAATTTTATCTGTGAGGATAGCCAGATTACGCAGGGAGAATTAGACTAACACCTGAATTGTGACCCAGAAAACACCAAGAGAAAAAATGGAAGGAAAGTACACGTCAAGAGGAAGGACAACAATAATGACATATGATGCAGTATCATTGGATCTTGCCATTTTCTTCACATACTGCTATAAATCACAGGAGAGTTGAGAACATCGCTCTCCCTTCACCCAGGCACACATCTCCCAGGAGGATGAAGACTGAGAGAGACAGGTTAGTGCTGAACTGAGGTGGGAGAGAAACACAGCTGCCATTAAAATATACCTGCATGTGAGAATTTTTTTTTTTCAAAACAGATACACCACCAAATGTGTTATTTACACACAAAACTCTGCTGTGGTCTGAAAATACACACACACACACACAAAAAAAAAAAAAAGATGGAGAAAAAAAGCTGATTTCTTTCCTATTTTTTTTCTTTCTCTTCCCTTTCCTTCAAATAATGACACAGACTCTAAGGAACCTTTCTGGCAATATTCAATTTAAAAATCTGTGGGGTTTTTGCTTATATTGTTCAGGTGTAAAAAGAATACTTCTGAGCAGAAAAAAAAAGTCATATTAAGTCAGAAGTATTACACAACTGAATATGGAATTTTAGAACAGACTTGTACAACCACAGCTACAGATGTATTTACATATTCCACCTCTATTAACTGTAACACTAATGAACACTGACTGTTGTGAAAAATGCACAATACACACAATATTTAGAGGAAAAAAATCAGCCAAGTCCTAAAAACACACAGATGATCATCCACCATCTATACACGAGCACAGGAGGAAAATCTTCCCCGTTGATCACATCAAACAACACTAATGCACAGTTCATATTTTGAGTTTGTTCTCTAAAGCAACAACGGCTAGACCAGAAAAGTGGAACCTTGTTTCACCTGGGACAAGCTGAAAAGGCTCTGAGCAATGACACAATTCTGACCTGGTAGCTGAGTCAGTTCTGGTTTAATCAGCCACAATTTCTGGGTCCAGCTGCAGGGCTGAGCCCTTCAGCCCTGACTCCGAACCTGCTGAACACTTTCTATAAACACACTATCTCAATATTCTTATAATTTGCCAGACTACCACCATTCATAATCCACTTGGAACGTTTTTGCTTGGTTATTAAGAGTTCAGAACAGGCTGAGGGCAGGACTTGGTGTTGTTTGCTGGTAGCATAAACAATTCTGGTTTCACAGCTCTCACAGCACTGAAACTCGAAGAGTTTGTGCATACACACACAGCACTGTGATTTGTGGGTTCAATTTTTTGTCAGGCATCTGTTGGGAAAGTGGAAGGCTTGAGGGTTTTGACATTGAAAGACTGACCTAATTAAAGTTGAATCACTCTTCCCAGCTATAGAGCAGCCAAGTTTTGAAGCACCACACCCCAACATATCATGAGGGTGGAAGCAGACTAGAACCTTAGAACAACTGCTGACAAGTTTATACCTGAAAAATAATTCATCTGATATAGGATAGCAAGTACGCAGCTATCCTTGAGAAAATTCAAATTGAGAAGGATTAGTCAAACTCTGTTTAGATGCATATGTATATTTATTTATATATTAATATGAAAACTGCCTACATGTGAACTTTCAGATCCTACTTCAATGCCCTCCTTCCTTTGGTTTCAGGTTTTTTTTCTATCTCCTCCACATTTTTGTATCACTTTTATGTTTTTCCTGTCTCATGTATCTATAAGCACCTTGCTGGAAAACACTATATTGTGTAGCATATTCATTATTTAGTTCAATATTTGCCTCCTGCTACTAATGTAGGAAAAGACAGGGCATAATGAACATTTATGTAAAATATACAATAATAATTTAGAGGTTGCATTACTTCTTTAATATATATTGTAATGGTAAGAAATGGCACTAAAACTTTTTTCTCCAGCATCAGCATATGGCACTTCTTAATACAGAAAAAAAATTTGAATTTCCAGGGAAATACCATTTATATAAATATATATATATCTACACACACATATGTATTTCTATATACATACATAGGGTATTTTACTGATTCCATAAGTAAGTCAATGCATTTTTAAAAGTGAAGAGCTTGCTCTTCCTTGAGCTTATTTTCAGTATGTTTCACTCTATCACACATTTCTTGACTTCAGTCTTTCTCCAGAAAGTGCTACAGTTCATACCAGTCTCACATATCTGATTTTTCCTGAGTAGCCTATAAATATATATGCTTGTGTTTCACTGGATCATTAAACAAAGTATTTAATACATTTTTCATTACACCACTGTTCCCTTTTTGGAGCTATAAGATAATTTCCAAATCCCCTAACTTTCAATCTTAGTTTCCACTGAATTTCAGTTTTGGGATTGCAGGTACTAACACAGTCCCTCAAGATCAGAGCTCAGGTAACAAATGTAAATTCTTTTTAAAAAAAGTCATTATCCTGAATTTGGAAAATTCACAGAACCATTGCGAAGAACAATACAATTACAAAATAGCCCTACCTTGAGATTTCCATAAATGCACTCCATAAAAAATCCAGAGGTAGATCTAAAACATGTGACATTATTTCAGTTTCTCCATCCATAAAATCAGGTAATTACATTTAACTACTTCACCAAATACTCTCAAGCCCTTTTTATATATAAAATTTGTGAAGCTTTTAAAACTGTCAAGACATGACAGAACTAGAATCAGAAGAGGGGCTCCACGATTCTCCCACTTAGAAATAAACACAGAAGTTCAGAGATTAACACATTAAGAAGGCTCAAAGAGAATACATTTTAGCTTTTTGTTAAGCTCAATACCTTAAACTCAAAGAACCTTTTTACTTGAGGCTTCTTTCCACACTTTAATCTTGCAACTCCTCTTTGAACCTTCATCTATTTTCTCCTTTATTTGTAGTCGCTAGAACTAGAGTAAGCAATCCAGCCTTACACCTCGCAGAGCCAGAGCACCATCTCCCTTCCCATTCCCACACTTTCCAGCTTACATACCAGAGCTCCTTTCACCCCTCAGCCGTAGATGTTTTGCACAGGATGGAGTCTACTGCTCCAAAAGAAGCACTACATCCTTGAGCCTTCATGTACATTTGCTGTGTTAAAGCAAAGACCTTGTTTTGCCCAGTTTGACAAGCACAATCACTCATCCATTTGCTCTATTAAATTATTTTCTCCATCTTTGAGTATTTTATAAACTTCTTAAGTGATTACTTTAACGTGGGCCAATAAAAATGTTCAATTGTGGAGGACTGGCAGCCCACTGGTACACACAGATACTCAGGGACCACCAAAATCTTCCCTTAGGTCTAACTCACCTATTGTGTGTCCTCACTGTGCATCATTCTTGACTCTTCATGAAGATGCCAAAGAGCACCAAGGGAGCAAACTTATGGAAAACATGTATTTTTACACTTCTTCCTTGTCAACAGCCCAATGTATATAAGCAGCTCAAAAATATAGCAAGAGTAGTTAGTGCTACAGGGCCTATTTTTAACAAACTCACGATGACAAGCGTTACCAATATCCTGTGATTCTCCTCTGTCCTTTACTTACCAAGCCCTACATCAGTTACTCCATCATTTTACCTGGATCATAATCTGGGCTTATAACTACCTCTCTCCAATGCTGGCCCTCAGCCGAGTTTCTCCTGTCCTCCTCATCTGCCAATACTTTTATAAATCAACAGTGAGAGTCCAAAATTAACTTCTTCCGCAGCTCTGTTTGGATTAAACTATCTTCAGACTTTGAAACAGCCACACTGAAAACTGGACTTCCATCTAAGTTCCTGCTGTCCCAGACTATGTGCCTCTGGAAGGCAACAAATTTTTTTTCCAAATTATTCTGCATTTTAAGCAAAACACCCCCTTCCCATACAACCATCAGTCTGCTCTCAAGTGGTTAACTCAATACAATCAACAATATGTGATTTTCTTTCTCACCTAAGCAGTCCATATAAGCAAAGGTATCTCAAAAGAAAGTCCTATCACTGCGTGAGAAGAGAATAACTGCAACAATGACATTGCTCCCACTGCAGGCTTGGCTTATTTCTTCTATATACATATGATTGCAACATAACACAATAAAAATGTTAGCTGGACAAATGGAAGAAAGAGGTGCTTTAATATGTTTGTAAAACTATGAAAAGTTAGAAATGTTTCTGCTCAAGGAATACATGTTCAGAAAAATTCAGAGAGAAGACTGTTTAAAATATGTATAAGGCAATGTAAGAGAGGAAGAGGTTGTTACTTTTTCATGTGAATTACTGGAGGTACCATAAAAAAAAAGGTAGAAAATTAATCTCCTATTCTCTGTGTGCTTCAGCTTATCTGAGAAATAAAAGTTCAAATGGAGCAACTCTGGTATCCAAAGTAGCCAATCTTTTGTGATAGCTTGCATCAACATTTTAAAAATGAAGGAAAAAAATTCTCAGAACAAATATTGATCAATTGCCCTATCAAGAGTCTGCTAAACTCAGAAACATCAAAATGCTCTACTTTTGAGGGTCCTATTCGATATTTATGTTGCAGATAATCAGGAGTTCTGTTTTACTCGTGAGTGGGCTTTGTTGCTGGGGACTGGGATGGAGGGTCAGGGAAGAGAAGGGGGAAGGAGGGAAATTTCATGCCTATAAAAGCGCAATTGAAGATCAGACTAAAGCTCATTTAAAGACTTCCAGTAAGAAACGGTGACCAAGGCTTAAAACGCACTGAAGAAACAGCTTCATCCTGAACTTTGGGAGCAGCTGTGCTCTCACTGCCCTTCCCCCAACACAGGAAACAGACCTAGAAACAAAAATAAGACAGGAATGCTCCTGTGCAAGCTAATGTTGTTGGCTTCTTAAACATCCACTACTCTTGTGCCAAAAAAAATGAAACCCAGGAGGATTTAACACTTCAAAGGATAGTGAGACACTGCTTTAAACACAGAATTTTCTACCAGAGACAGATATTCTTTCATTTTGTAAACAAACTGGAAGAATGTTATCATGAGTGCATGTTGAGACTGATTTCATTTATATTCCTGTACTACTTATGCACAAATACACCACTGCATATTACACTTTTACCCATTTTAGACTACAGTTAATGCTTTAACAGTGCTATCTCCCACCAGGAAAAAAAATGCAGCAGTTGAATCTTCTGATACTTTCCAAAACACTCTATTACAACATGCAGTTTGAAAGCTTAACAGTACAGAGAAATGTTTGACAAAGAAGTTCTCTCCTTATTAAGCAATGATACATAATTATATGTTCAAGGAGAATGTAACATCTTGCCAAAGGAACGTATGGCCACAAATGCTACTCACAGTATTTCCAACTACAAATTATAGTTATGCTTTCACTTGTGTTTTTAGGAACTTGGCCTATGTTCTGTCTATTTAATTTTCTACACAAAGGTAAAAAGATGGGAAGGAAAGTGAGAGGTAGGCTGCATTCTCCGTCTAACCTAAAAAAACCAAACCAACAGCTTTATCTAATTTTGACGAGTACAAATCATCTCCATGGCTTGCTCTGCTTCACTCACCACAAACAACTCATGTTTTCAACACTTAATTTAATATTTTGCAGGCTAATGGAAACTTTACATAATGCATTCTCCCTCATAAAGCTAAAATGTCAACGCAAATGGGATTGAGATCTTGATATGGAGAGAAAGCAAATGTTATCTTTTCAAAATCTACAGGCTAACAAACATGATGGGGAGGATGGGATGGGCATTGATACAAAGCAAAGAAGGAGAGGTGTCCTAGGTTGACTGTATGATGCTTTTATCCCCAATCATCTTGTTCTGTTTATGCTGAAAAGAATCTTACTTATTTTAGAAGGGTGTCTTTATCTCTTTCTGAGCATAGCATCCCCAGCCATACCTCTCTCAATAGTGTTTTAATGTTTGATTAAAATAGTTTCTTGATCCTTCCTCAGTCTGCCAGTGTCCTCCCTGCGGTAGGACATGAAAAACAGATTGAAAAAGAACGGTCGATGTGGTTATTAATAGTTCCATTTCACTGTCACTGAAAATTCAGTAAGTATTGTCAGGTTAGTCCTCATTCACAACAAATTCCAACTCCAGTGGTTTCCTTTAATTTAAAAAAAAAAGTATGCTTGATCTTTTCTTTGTGCGTTGAGAGTTCAGGGCAGGCAGCACTCATGCCTTCAGCACCTGTTAATAATTTCTCAGTAGAATGTACAGAGCAAAAGCAGTTGAAGGGAGGCTTTCAAGTTTTAACCATTCCATCCATGTACCTCATCCTCATCCAACTACCTAGTGAGGTCCCTCCCTTAAAGCACCACTTCTTTACAGCTATAACTAGCAGGAGGGAAATGACTTATTGTGGGTGTAGCACTTAGAAAACAGTGCAAAGTAATGTAAATGGTTTCCAGTTTCAGGGGATTTTGTTCCAAATACAGGTAATTAAATTTCAGCTTAATGAGAAAACAAAAGCAAGCACTGATCACACCCTGGATGTGTCAGTCCAGGAAAAATCATTATCAGACATGGTGAACTTAACCATGGACTACCAGCATTTCTCTTGAGCTTTCTGCCAACTACCAATATAATCTGTTTCCTCCAGAATAAAGAATTGGCAAATTTTCTGATAGAAAATCTGCATAATTTCAGAATGCTCTGTTTATTATACCAAAACGGAACATACATAGTAGCTCAGCTGTCCACTCTACTGCCGTTTCACAAGTCCTTTATCCCTGTTTTCCATTAAGTCTTATTTATATCTATTACATTTTCTGTAACGACTGCTGAGAATAAGGACCTCATTATTAGAGAAGGGTTTTATAATCTAATACAATGCAATTCAAATAACTTGATACTTGCTGGGTTACAGCAAGGAGATATATAAATGAACTAAGGTTTAGAAAGGTTACAACAGGATTATTAAAGGAAAAAATAAACATGGCAGCACTTTTAGCAGAATAGTTCCACCTACACACGTGGTACTGGGCTATTGCACTGGTTTTTACACTGACATTGTTACTAGTGAATAAGCTTCTTTTACCTGGAAAACAGTATTGAGAACAGATTGCAACAAATGCTTTTACTTGACTCTCCAGAGCAGACATTCCAAAACAGCTGAACCCACACTCAGAGCAGGCTTTCATCAAGTCCAAATGTAAAGGAACACCTGGGTACTTTTTTTTCCTTCTGTTTTGCGTGGTTACAGGACGTATGTTCAGCCTGATCTGATACTAAGCTCTACAGGTCTATTAACAAAAATAAGAGGAGCTTCACAGCTAAAGGATAGAATAGAACAGAACAGAACAGTTGGAAGGGACCTACAACTCTCACTAGTCCCATCCTGACCAGTTCAGGACTAGCCAAGAGTTAAAGCATATTGTGAGGGTACTGTCCAAGCGCTGTTAGCCCTGGGGCGCTGACCAACACTCTAGGAAGCCTGTTCCAGGGTCTGACCACCCTCCTGGTAAAGTAATGTGTCCTAATGCAAAGTCTAAACTTAGCCTGGTGCAGCTCTGAGACACTCCCACACACCCTTTCACTGCCTTCCAGGGAGAAGAGATCAGCACCTCCCTCTCTGCTTCCCCTCCTTAGGAAGCCATCCAGAGCAATGAGGTTGCTTCCCAGACTCCTTCTCTCCAAGGAGACAAGCATAAAGTCCTCAGCTGCTCCTCTCAGGACATGCTTTCCAGCCCTTTTCACCACATTTGGTGACTTCCTCTGGACACCTTCACATCCTTGTTAAATTTTGGGCCCAGAAGAGCACATGGTGCTCAAGGTAAAGCTGAACCAATGCTGAACACAGAAGGCAAATCATCTCTTTTGAGTGGCTGGTGACGCTGTTTGATGCATTCCTAGGATCAGTCTGGATGAGAACTGTACCACAACTAATTTCAAGAAATGAATATATTGACAGAGGTAGGCATTTTGTTACATATAAACTATATTTTGAAATGTCAGCCAGACCATAATCAAAAATAACCAATTAAAATGTAACGAAAATCCACATTCCTGTTGTAAATTAAGGTGAAAATGTGGTCTAAAAATAAATTAGCCTTTATGTATTACACATCACAGCCCAATATCACAAAAGAAATTTATACAAGCTCTTCAACATAGCAGAGTAACAAAAAGTCCTTGTGCAAATGTCACAGAAATTAACTACATAAGAAGTCTTAATTATCAGTGTAAATTCTCTAGCTGCATGATAAATAATAAATTTATATGACGATTCTGAAGACATTTAGAATTGTGCTACATTATAATAATATAGCATTTGACAAATACTATACACCATTAGATTTAAAAACATCATATTGAAAACAGAAGGTTTTAAACTTACAGCTTACAGAGCTGCTTCATACTTCCAGCATGTGGTATATGTTCATTTTCATCTAACTAAAAATATCGCATTTGTAAAAATCTAATCTCTGGAAACATGACTAGATGGCCTTAAAATAGTCAGTTTGCTGATGGATTTATAACTTTATCTGCATTTCACAATTACACTCAAAAACGTATTTTAAAAAGAGTAAGTTCATGCCCCTTCCACAAACAGGCATTTGCAACGGGCTTTGAATTAAGTTCATACCAGACTGCAGCTCACATAACGAATAAATATGCTGTTCTATAAGCAGCAGAACTAAAAGAACCTGGGTTTTGACACTTTCACACACCAGGCCTGCTGAAGGGCCTCACAAACTCCTGCTATTTCCAGAGGATCCATGAGCTACCTAGCCAGTCAGTGCTGCCCCATGGAATGAACCACAAACTGGCCGGGAGCGCTTCCCATTGTGAGGGAGTGGCATGACTTTGGTCTCCTTTACCCCCTCAGCTACTAATCCTTACAACACCTGGAGGAATTTCTTATCTTTGAGCACATTAACACTGTGGAATGTGGCTGATGCTTAACAGAACCAAGTGCTCTATTCTGGGAGGAATGAAGTGACAGACAATGCCAATTTGCACATTAGGAAAAGGTTCTTCACCTGGAGGGTAGCTGGCCACTGGAACAGGCTCCCCAGGGAAATGGTCACCGCACCAGGCCTGCTGGAGGAGGCATCTTGAATGAGGCTCTTAATCCTACAGTTTAGTTTTAGGCACTCCTGTGAGGAGCAAGGAGTTAGACCCCTTCTGGGCCCCTTTACACTTGAGATATTCTATGATTTTATAAATTCAAACTATGGATTTTGTTTCTTAGGAGAACCTCGATAATTCTTCAGACAGGTGACATTCATCTACTCAAAATGCCTGAACTCCCACGTAGCTCATGCTACCCAAGGCAAGTTTGTGGGCTGACCAACCTTTTAGTTTTTACCATATAAACTCGGGATTTGGCTGGCAAGTGCTGAAATCAAACAGAAGTCACTCTAGCTGTAGCTGGTAATGTCCCCACAGTACACAAACTGATTATTTCAGTTTCTTTTTCCTCTCAAACTTTTCATACTCATACATTCAGGCAGTGTGAGCTAGATCCAGTGAAATGACTCTACTTGTCAGCAGAGCAGAACATCTCAGCAACAAAACACTGCCCAGCACCAGAGCCTGGCAGGCCACTTCACCCAGGAAAAGCATGGCCCTTTACATGCACTTCCCAGTTACACCAAAGTACTGTATTCCAGTCTGCTATTCCAGTCTAAGCAGCTCTATTCTTAATAGACAACCAGCTTTTAAATTTTAAAGGCAGTAATACTGATGTTTTAATCAATTCTTAAATAGGAATTCATAAAAATAAAGAGTTATTTGAACTGAACTGTGCTGGTGACTAATATGCCTGTTCCTCAATGTACGGTACTTTTGAAGTTACAAACACATACAGTAAATGAAGCTCTGGATGATGATATTGAGCTGCCTCGAAATTTCCTTTATGTTCTGCCAACTTCAATTCTGATTTGGACTAGAATGGTAACTGATAAACAATAATCTGGCATGCACTCATTAACAGAAAAACAAACAATATATTTTTAAAGTACAATATACCAGACAAATTTCCATTTCACAGCAGAAGACTTCAGTTTCTAGGCCAATGTATTTGCTTCATTTTGTTGCTGACTGCAAAATGGCATAAAAATACTCTATTACACATTAGGCTCAGCTCTAAGGCCTTTCATTTAGCTATTGCCACTTGTTTTCTCTCCCTTTCCCTCCATTTTAAGAGACACCGTCTCTGTGAAATCTTCTCAATTTCAAACAAGTGGGGTCGTTTCACAGGTTAAATCAGTTGTAATTCTTATGTTTGCTTTTATAGAGTTGAAAATTATTTCATGTTACTATTTAAAAAATACCTTCACCATGGCATAAAACACTCAACAGACTAGACAGGAAAGACAGTGACCTTGGAGGACTACAATGACATTGAATGTGACACCAGTGTCTCAAATAAGCAAGAGACAAAAAGGGAAGGAAAAAAAAGGAAATTACATAGATTTCTTTCTTATATTAATCAGCTATCACTTACCAAAACATTTTTAGTGAAAGTCTATTTTTAAATACCTGGAGGTACTTACAAATGAAGAAAGTATGTATTATTCTAAGCTTACAATCCTTACCATCTAATTAATAGTATCCTTGTTATTTTAAGAGCCTCCTGGGTATTTAGAGGGCTAAACTGCAATAAAACCAAGATACATAAATGAAACCTATCTATTAAGGTCGTCTTGGTCAATAAAAACTAATTGCATCAAACAATAGCCGCAAATGATGGATGGCCAGCGGGCAGGAGAGGAGGAGGAGAGCACATCCTACAGCCCCTAGCACCCAGGGAAGGCTGTCATCCATCCCTCTTCCCCAGCTCGTGTCTCCTCCAACCCCAGCCCTCTTGCCCACCAGCAAGGAGCGATTTGGCAGTAATATTTCAGCATCCATATGGCAGCGCCAGGCAAGTTGGGCCTTGCTGCCTCTCACTGCTGCTGTTCACCTCCTCCCTGGCTTCCCAGAACGCCTGCTGGCTGATGCCTTCTGCCACAACAAACACCCCTGGCAAAGTCTGCTTTCTCATGTTCTCGGGGGAGAGGCACAGAGGCTCCACCAAACGTGTTATACTGTCCCAGGAGATGCCTCACCCGGGCCAGGGGAGAGCTGCGAGCAGCAGCCTGCCTGAGGAGCCAGGCACGGCACAGAGCAGTGCCAGCAGTGCCCGGCAGGCCAGCACAGAGCCTGCCAGGGCGGGAGCCTGGTCCCCGGCTGACACAGCCCCACAGACCCTGCCAGGGCAGGAGCCTGGTCCCCAGCACTGGGGACCCTCGGCTGACACAGCCCCACAGACCCTGCCAGGGCAGGAGCCTGGTCCCCGGCTGACACAGCCCCACAGACCCTGCCAGGGCAGGAGCCTGGTCCCCAGCACTGGGGACACACCACATATGACACAGCCCCACAGGCTGTGTCACAACAATTCTGGAAAATATTGCAAACCACGTCCTTTAACAATACAAAAGACATTGACATTGTTTCTCAAAATGGCTGGGTAAATGAAGCTTAGTGCCTGCCTTAGAAAGCTTTTGAAAAATCCTGTTTCACACAAGCAGGAAAAAGCACCTCAAACATTTATAAACTACCCAAACTCTACATATACACTGTCTGGGAACTCCATGAGTGCTCTTTTTCCTACATTATGAACCAGACTGCATATTTACAACCATTTCCTTCATCTGACTGACTAAAGCTACATCTGCAATCCCAACACCTGTCTTTTCATTCTGCCCTTTGAATGCCACTATAATTTATTCAATTCCTTTGGCAACAGGCCTCCTTCATCTCAGAAGGGAGCATTAACTTCTCTAAGGATTGTAACACGAGGAACTAACCGTGCGTGACTAGACAATGTTTGAAATGTACACTTCTTCCATTTAGCTGCAGAATAAGTCTGCATTGCTGGTGGATATAAAATTCAGACCGGAGATACAGAGATAACTTGAAAGAACATTTCAAAGCACAGTTCTACACAGGTATGTCTCATGAGCAATTAAGAGAGTTGCTAACTTTCTCATTACTAAATGCTGTGTTATTTACATAGAAGTCTCACATACTTGTTCTTCCCTAAGAGCATTGTGGGCAGCAGTCAAACATTCCTCTGCCCAGCCCTCACTGAGAGGGGGCTGGGGATACCCAAAGATTAAACGTGAACCACAGAGACAACCCAGAAGGCACAACAAAGTAGGTGTTCACTGCCTATGGAAAGCTCTTAGTTTCCCGGTACTGGTTTTAAAATCTACAAAGTAGAAGTAAGACAGATCTTAAAACGTTTCAACTTCAGACAGGAAATTCTTAGGAATTATAAACTAGCAATGAAGGTCAGGTCCTAAATATATATACACACATGCACAAAAAGCTTTCTGCACACAACTGCTGCTGTTTATTCTATTCCTGTGAAACCATTGTGTATGCAGTTAAGCACAGACATAAATATTGAACATCTACAGCCACATCCTATAAGGAAATGTCTGGTCTACAATAAAGACACATATTTCATAGAAATATTAAGTACATAAATACGTTTGTCAGAGATCTCCCTGTCTGTTTTTTTTTTTAAGTTGAACTATTTAAAATTCAACTTCAACATATTCACAGAACCATAGAATGGATTGGGTTGGAAGGGATCTTACAGATCATCTTGTTCCAACTCCCCTGCCCTGGCCAGGGAGATACCTCCCACTAGACCAGGTTGCTCAGAGCCCCATTCAACCCAGCCCTGAACACTTCTGTCTATCAAAATACAACTAAGAGCACTTTAATGTTTAAGAACTGAAAGTCTAGATATTAAGGGGCAAATAGCTTTATTAAGTTAACTTCTACACTGAAGTAAGTTCAAGGAGGAAAAAGACATTTGTAACTGACAAAGACATGAGTTCTCAGCTATAAACACAGCTCTTTTTTAAATCAGTGTCAATTTGTACAGTACTGAGAATCGTACAACAGCCAAAACGGTCAGCAAAACTACTGCAGAAAGAACTAAAGGTATATATGTTGATGCAAGGAAGCATGTCGGATAATGTAAAAATTTTAGTCTAATTCTGATCTGGTACCATTAGGCATAATCAGTTCCTTTATATAAATATTTTTTTTAATCACTAGCATTCTAATTAATGTGACTGAAATTATAACGACAAAATTTTTTAAAAAATACCTTCACCATACCTTTAATTTTTAACAACAAAATTAAAGTTTTTTGAAATAAGGAGACAAATAACTGGGTATGATCTAAAGGCTTAAGATAAGTGAGGCAACTCTTCGATTTAGATGTGAAAATACTAATATGTGATTTCCCTTCTCCCCAAACATACACCTACACGTACCAGAAGAACCACGAATAGAAACTGTTCATATGAGAATGTTTTTCATGAAAAGTTCACTTTACCTCCCACACACATCAAGTTGACAATTGAGAATCAATTCAAAATGTAAGCACCTAGGTCCTAAGGCAACCTATCAGTGCCCAATTGACAAGTGTGTCATCGGCTTAACTTTGTTTTGGTGGGGGATGTCGGGGCTTGCTTTTCAGTTTGTTTGGGCCTTTTGGAGGGTTTTTTTTGGTCGGCTGGTTGGTTGGTTTTGTGGGTGGGATTTTTGTTGTTGTTTTGGGTTTTTCTTCTTTTAATTTTATATTGTTCTGGTGTATTTTCATGGGGTTTTATTTAAAGACTCATCAACAGAACAATTTGTAGTAACATATGAACGTTTGCAGAACCAATTTTCTCTTTCAGAAAAGCCAATTCTCAGTTAAAGGCTGAAACTGGTGCTGTGTAAATTCTTACCTTCAGAGGATCAGTCTCTTTAAGCTACTGTTTTGCTACCAGCTTCAACCAAACCTACCATGGATAAGAATCAGGGAGATCAAACCTGGGGAAAGCTGGCATGCACGCCTCTCTGTCCAATAAAACCACACCATATCAGCACGGCTGTTTGCTTCACTCTCTCTCGTTCCCTCCCTCTCCCTCTCAAAAGGAACATTAAATGTAGTAAGTGAAGCAAGAACTACAGGATGAAAACAATTTACTTCTCAGCAGCATGATGTGGCACACATGAACACCTCACCAAACACCACTTTTCACAGGAAGCAGCCTAGCTGAGAATAGACTTTGAAACTATCAGGTTCAAAAACTGTGAAACCAATGGTGAGAGAAACCTTCTGGAAATAACAATTGCCTAAGATCAACAGAAATCTGTCAGATAGGTGAGGGTTCCTCCTGCAAGGCCCAGATCGTGCTCCTTTTCTAAAAATTATTATGGTTTACTTCATATCATTCCCCTATGAAAGGTCTCTTGAAACAGTAGCTTGCTGATGTACTGCAAGTGTTATGTTTCCATCACTAGAGCTGAAGAAACAAATTAAGCACTAGAACAGTCCCTTTCCATTACAAGCTGCATGCCCCTGTGACTGCAGGTTTTTCACTGCACCAGCAAGACTCAAAACTAAGATTTCTATGAAATATTGTGAATTTTAAAAAAAAGTACTAAATAATAATTGTAGAGAAAACTATCAGGCTGTACAATTTGAACAATTAACCCAAATGTTTTGCTAGGTCAACAATGCAAATTTGTTATATTGATTTTGGCTGTCATAGACTTGTTACCAGCAAAAAAAGGATGAAAATCAAACCTTTAAACGTATGTCTAAATTTTCATTTCATAGTTTCTATGGCTTGAAATTAATGGTCAATATTTAAACAGCCTACAGTATGCTTCATACAGGCCAATATCCTCAACCTACACAAAAATAGAAAAAAATGAGAAGTTTAAGCTACTATCTTATAGCTCCTGAACTCCACTGTGGACCAGACTAAGTACATTTTGGTCCACAAAATGAACATCACATTTTGTTCTTCACATCAAATTACTTCCAATAAATACCATACACTAAATTCTCAACCAGCTTAACAACACTTCTAAGCTAGATAAAGAAGAAGAAACCTCTAAGCCAGTGCAATTTGCATGTAATTCTTACATAGTACAGTTCATCATTTGATACTGCTGATTTCTAGATATTTATACACATAATTAATAAGTAAATCTGTACAATTTTAAGAAACATTTGGGTCTTATATTTTTATTAGGTCATTACATCACATATTGTTTATTTAAAGAAGAACAAGATTCCCAGTTCCTACTACTTCAACCACAAAACAAGTTCTCATGGTTTTTTAGTTCAGAAATATTTGTAACAAATAGTAAACAGAATCACTACTACAGGAATAGTACATCTTCTCACTGCATCAAACGTTACATTAAATGAAACAAAATGCAAATGGTAAACAAACTTGGTACCAACTTACAAGAGAGACCCTCTAACGTCTACACAAAGCATGTATCACCTGCACAGTCACCCATATATTAAATGTGAGAAGCTGCTGCTGAGAATCAGTGTCAAGTTTCTCCCTTTCAATAAACTTATGCATATGGGAAAAAATCCACCCATCTGCATACAGACTGATAGTAGTCACTTGGTAGGGTCTTCTTCTTTAAAATATTTTTTTACATAACGCTTCATTTTATTCAGGGTAGAAAGATGGAGGTGATCTTTTGTTGTGAGAATGTTATGATGCATCCCTGCACTAAGAAAAATTATTTATCCAGGCATTAAGCAGCACCTACTCCTCTGACTTCAACTGGAGCTGTACCTACCCAAGGCTTCTGATAAACAAGCCACTTATTTAGCTATTTATATTCAAAAATGCTGGCTTCTAAATCACGCAGGCAGTACACATGCTACAGACACCAGTTATTAACATAATCAGCATGAGCCATAGCCACTATACAAACAGTCTCGAGTGTCTGTCATAAAAGCACAGAAATAATGAGGTGCAGGTAATGTTCATGTTTACTTCCATTTAGGTTAAACTCAACAGTCTGATCTTGCCTGACAGCAACCCCAAAAAACCTCTGGCTTTAGATCCAGGTTGCTACAGGATGAGAACAGCACTTTTTTCCTAAAAACATAGTCAAGAGAAACATTACCAGTTTATGCAATTTGCTGGTGATGCAGCTGAAGAAGCCCACAGCTTTTCCAAAAGCAGTTTAATGTCTCTAAATGTAGATTAGATGGCAGTCACAGCTATGCAAAAGAGTTTTAAGCAATTGACTGCCTTTGGAAAAAACCCTAACTGTATGGTCTGAATTACCTTTTGCACTGTATGTGCTAGAATGGACTGAAGGTACCAGCTGTTGCCTCAGTGGGACTGCCTTTTTTGTGTTTGTCACTATGATATGGTAATATTTCTGGAGGGCAACATGTTGTATTTGGAAAGTATTTACAACAAGAAGTTGAGCCATGTCAAGTCCTAGTGACAAAGCAAGTTGCTGGAGTGACAAAGTGGTGTTACTGCACCACCTGGAATAAAGCAGTAATTTCACAGATAGCATACAGCTTTAAGAAACCCAAGAAAGCAAGCTTCAGGTAAAAAAATGGCATATATACAAATATTGATAATAAATAATAATAAACAGAAGGTCTGTTCATTACATTATGCAGAACCTGGAAGAAATCATTATTCATCTGCTTGCCTGCTCAGTCTAGTTCAGTGCAGGCTGCAGGAAATAATTTCCAATATTGGGAAAAAAAAAAAAAAAGACATGCAGGTGGATGGCTTTCTGTATCTGGTTTCATCAGGACTCTGAAACGTAAGTGCTGGAAACCAGAATGATCAAATGAAAAGCTACAAAGCAAATTAAGCCTACCACAAAATAAATTTCAAAAATGCATGTATGTACACACATTACATGGAAATGAGAAAAAAGGAGTCATCCTCAGCTCCTTGACCCAATGGTTATCATGCTGAAAACACAAAATCTAGTTAGCAAAAATATTTTGATTAGGCAACTTTCCCTTTGGAATAAACTAACAAGACAAAAGGAGTCAAATTTATTTTGTCCTTGTATAGGCAACTCTTGAAGAAATTATAGCAATAGTCCTAACTTCCAGTATTTCTAGAAATGTCATATATTAATTATAAAGTGCAGTTAATATTTTCTTCTTATGCACACACAAAAAGGTAAAACAGTTTATTACATTTCAATCTCAGAGATTAACACATTACTATTTACTTTTATTGGCAGTGTGCCCAAATACCCCAGATCTGCAAGACTGATATTGAAAAGGAAAATATTTCAGGCCTCAAAGAGAGCAGATCTATGGTTGCCTGGAATGTGTAAACAGCCAGAGCCTGTTTTACTTTCCACCCCCACTCTCACCATACACACCTCCTCTACCTCACCCCTCCTAACATTAGCAAGAAGTGCTGCTCTCAAGCAAAGGAGAGAACACAAATGTAGTAACAGCAAGTAACAAAACTCTTGACATTTTAAGATGCAAGAATTTGGATTTACTGAAATCAGATGTTGCCATATAAATAGCTGTAGTCTAAAAACAAACCAGTACTGCCTAAGACCCTGAAAATAAAGAAAGATCAGTTGAGCAGGCTTTCTATATGACAGACCTGGTAAACACAAACTGAGGGAACCCAAATGCTTCTCTACAGATTATTCTTTGTGCAATTAAGGATCAGGCAGATCTGTATTCTATCAGAGAAAATGCAGTTCACAATCCTACATAAGAGAAGGGATATGTTCATAAATATCTACACAACATAACCAAACTGATGCCATAATGTAGTGTTATCTTCTGTGAAAACAAGGATCTTTATTTGCATAATGATATAGACACCCACAAAGCAGTAAGTCATAAAAACAGATATCATCACATCCTAAAGAAGTTTACAATATAATTAGACCATTTTTTTAAAACTCCTTAAATTTGTGGACCAATAAAGATACCTTGCACAGTAAAACTGAACAATGACAACAGACTTCCTTCTTTTTAACCTCACAGCTCTCTATAAAAACAATCCTGTGTACCCTAGTAACTTGCAAGCCATGATTTGAAACTACAGAATTACACTACTGGTAAATATTACTGTTGTTATTTACCTAGCAGCTTTAGTCTTCAAAACCAAAACATGCAAAAAAAAAAAAAAAAAAAAAAAAAGAAAAAGAAAAAAAAGGTAACATTGCTGAGCAAATGGCTTTATGTGATGGGAAGTTCGTAAAACCCAAATGAATAAAAAGGGAAAACATGAGAGGAAAAAATAAATGTAGTTGTCTATGGTCAAACATTGAAAGGCAGTCTCATAATGTTGTTTACAAATAACAGGTCACACAGCGCTCCCACTTTTCCTTCTATTAATTTCACCGGTTTTATGAACACATTTGGCAAACATTCAAAAGAACACATCCATAGACTAATGAGGGTAAAATGCTGGCTCAAAGGAGATGTGAGCAAATGCTCTGTCAGTAGACTATTTGCAAACAGTTGAAATCAATAATAAATTCAACCTAACCAAATGCAATGCATACAAACAGAAATTAAAGACTGAGGCAATTGGCAAATACATGAATGATGTTTCAGGCCACAGGGCACACTTTCTCACATACGTTAGCACTTCAAATAGGCTAGCAAGACATCGGCTCCACTTGAGACACCAGAATGTACCATATGTACTTCCAAAGACAAAAAATAACAATTAAGATAATACTAATAGCATAGGTAGCTAAATATTTCTTTAAGACAACTATCTGTAGGAAGTTTGAGTCATCAAATGAAAAAACGTTAGAAAATTTATATTTAAGGTGAAAAAAATAAATGTCATGATCCTTCTGTGTAATTTTCCTGATCCATTGCAGTCAAGCACAGAGCAACCACCCCAGAGAAAAACAGTAAATTAGAATAAAAGAGGTATTCTCTCCAGGGAGGCTATGGTGCTTGCAGCCCTTACACAAGACAAGCATCCAGTGCCAGTCCTGAGGTGTTGGGCTTTGTATGTGGTAGGCCACATTTGGCAGAACAGTTTTGAGACTACCCATGATCCAGACAGGCCATGAGTCCATCCTGCCAATGCCTGCCAGCCACTGCTAGAGTTTGTTAAACCTCGTGACGTGGCCTTGCCTGAAAAACTAAGGGCACTTCACTGAAAAAAGGTCATAGGTTCCAACCATCCACCTGTGCAGGCCACTTTTTAATGTATATGTTTGTAATCAAGTCTTACACTTTTTACTGCAAAATATTAAGCCCAGTAAATTTTGACATAGCCAACACAGCTCCTGCGCATTCTGAAGAAACCAGGTCCTAAATCAACTTCATGTCTGCCATCTAAAGAAACTCCCAAGAACATGGAGAAGATTCAGATAAGAATAGTACTCAAAACAGACCATGGAAGTTATGCCATACAAAAAACCTACTTATGTGGGCTAGGGGAAAGGAGAGGGACACTGCAATCCCCACTTCATTACAGGCACGCTGCCTGTCAGGACTAAAGCTAAAATCATACATATCATCTGCTGCTATAAAAAAGGCTCAGAAGTGTTTACTTAATCAGTCAAGAATCTCTGCTGCCATCATACAAGGCCTGACCCTAGAAATCTCCTGCACAAGCCAGCCAAACACATTTTTGCAACATCAGGCCATAGATACAACAGGCATTATTGAATGTTCAGAACACACATGTACCATCAACTCTGCCCTTCCTGGAGTTAAAGACTGTGTAGCACAGAAAATATCAATTTAAATGGAACCTCTTAAATTCCACTGCAAACCCCAATAGATTTTTTGCTGTGGTGGAGGAAGGTAATTAAAGGTCTAAAAGCAATTACAAAAAGTCTGAAGGATAAAAAAACCAAAAAACAACTAAGGCTTGTTCTGAGATAAACTAATACCCTGAACCAAATTCTGTTAGCCAGGAAACTAACTTACAGATTAATAGAAGATTAAAAAATTAAAGCAATCATTAATTCTAACTCTAAACTGAACACTGAAAGGGAGAAAAAAACCTTTTTGTTCCATAATTTTCCTTTGATATTTTGCTGTCCTAATGGATAAGCTTATGGAAAAATGGGATTATACTTTATTAAGTAGAGCTTTACATTCATATCTTTTAATAAACTAGCAACAAAATAAACTGACAATGTGTTTTGCTGTTTTAAAATCTTCAAAAGATGTCATTCATAAAGTCTGTAGTACAACATTGCACTATAAGTTGAATGTAAATGATTTACCCAGCTGTGAAAAGGTGTGCCCTATCAATTGCCTTGAGAGGCTGTTAAAGGAACAGATATTTTCCTTCTTTTCACAGATATATATATTCAAATTTACATTTTAAAAAAAGGAAAAATGTTGTCCTTCAAAACCTCATGGCAAAATGAATACAGGAGCAAACAACTACAAAATCATTCACTGCAATTATAGGAGTACGTTTTAAACAGGTAGAAGATGCAGGTCACTATATTATTTTTAGTAAGAGGAAATTAAATTGCTTTCACACTGGACTCCATGTACACAAACATCTGCTGTGCACAACAAATCTTATCTACAAAGCCATCATTCAGTGCACATGATCAAACTGACAATGGATAATTGCATTTAACATGTTGTCATTAGAGAACACAGAACCCTTCCATGTTTCAGGTGGTTTTTAAACTGAAGATACATGCTGCTGGTAACATACCAGATACCATGAATAATTTATCACTTTATCACTTTTGCCTAAGCAAAATTTAAAATCAAAGATTTAATCCACAGTGAGGCACATACACATACAAATACGTAAAACATTACAAAAACCAGGCATGCACAAAAAGCCATTTCTGTACCACAAAATAACATATTATAAAGTACCCACATATAATACCATTATACTACCACCATAACACTGAAGAAATGCACAGGAATAAGTGTTTTGAAGACATGCCATCTTAGCCAAGCAAAAAAAAAATCAACCAAAAAACCCCAATAGTTGTCCACTTGATGGTCAGCAGGTTAAAACCAGTGAATCCTAGTTTTTGAGGTAGTCTACCCCCACTCTTCCTTGTAAACTGCCCATGAGAGCTTAAGCTACATTCCACATTTTTTCTAACCTCTACCCAGCACTACCAGACTAGGTAGTAAAGACAGGATGGTGGTCTCCCAGAAAGTAATTTTCATTCATCAGCAGCGAGGGAAACCATTATGTTAATGCTTTAGAAAATTTGAGCTGTATGTAATGAATAGGTTCTTTCCTTCCACTCCAATACTGCATTTTGGGCCACCCTTTCAGCTTCAGTGTTGTTTTTTTTTCTCAAAGCACATCAAATCCTGTGAGAATGAAGATGGATTAATTTTTATGATACACTGTCATGCACTAATTTTAAACTAATTGGCTCATTTAAATTAACTGATTATGTAAGACATTTACTGATACTAGCAGAAGTATCAGAGCTGAGAATGTTTGGGTTTTTTAGTACAAAACCAGATTCTTCCACTACAAATTAGCATTGTTATTGAGTTACAACACCAGCAACCCAAACAAACCCAGTAGTAGTCAAAATGAAAATAAAGGAACCTTGAATAGTTTTCACAGAATGATATAAAATCTGTCTTGTGAACACCATGCAATGTTACTAAAAATGTACTTGCTTCTGCTCCTTGCTTTCATTTTTTGAGAACTGGCATAGGAAGGAAGATGTTTTCCTCATCAGAATAATCCTCAGGCATGTCTTTTATCTGTGCCATTACAGTATTTTAGTTTAAAAGTCACCAACTGAAAAAGTAAACTATACACACTACAAAAGCTCTCACATTAAAAAAGGACAAAACTAAAGTCAAAAAGTAAAAAAAAAACAAAACAAAAAAAACAAACAAACAAACAAACAAAAAAACCCACAAAAAACCAAACACCCAAAAAGTCAAAACAAAACCAAAGAGCAAAGTTAAGATACAAGGAGAGATATTTGAGTCCACATATTTAGCAGCATTACCAATATCTTCTGAAATATTTAAAAAATATTTCATGTGTTTCAACCAATTCTATATCCAAATTCTTAGAGGTCTAACTGATGTGTGCATGTAAAATAGGCATGAAAAGGGTTAAAGTTTGTTTTGTGACTGTAAAAGCAACAGATAAATATCCTTGGAAACTAATCCCCCCAATATGAACCAGCACTGCCTGTGCTTGGATTCCCAGCCCTAACTTGTCAGCAAAGCTCACCCTATCTGTGAAGAACACTATAGAGGAGAGCAATTTTACCTCAATATCTCTGTCAGGATCAGGGTTTAAATTTTACTTCTAAGAGCAACCAAAAACCAAAAAAATAATAATAAAAAAATGTAAAAGGAGGAAAAAATGAAGATAACATAATTCTGATGTTTGAATGCATGTCCCAGCCCCAGCTGTCACCTCCTGGTCTCACCAGGCTCAGTCAGAGGTTCGAGCACAGTATGCACTCCTGACCTTGCCACATCTCAACAAGCACATAATTAAAGGGTGCTGCACCTCTGCCTTCTCCCAAAATCTGACATCCAGCCCGGCCCAGCCTACAGTCATTTCACTGGCTCTGCAACACCTCAGGTGCTGCTGACCCGAGCACATCCTAGTTCAGGGTGTGAGAGTCAAGCCACTGCACACTGACACCACTCCTCAGCATCATGGTTACACCTTTTTTCTCCAAAACTACTTTTTGGACTACCTTAAGGCTATGCATGTACGTGTATATATGTGCATAGGCACGCACTCACAACAATTAGCGTAGCTCATTTGAAACAATCAGTATTTGTGAAACTGACTCCTGCTCAACATCCCAGCTGAGACTATGTGCTAACGCAAGTCTTAATACTAACGGGTCTCTGGACACACACATATCCTCTGTCAGCAGCAACCAGACTAAAACCATTGATACAGTGAACAAGCAACTTGTAGCTGCTAAATGACACTGAAACTATCGTGTTGTTATAACAATTCCTCATTCTGTTACCAACACAGATGAGTTTACAGAAGAAAAAAAAATCCATATTTTTACTTCACTTTATAAAAATCTCCTGTATTTATTAACTGCACAATGTGACAGTCAATTCTTTTGGAAGAACATCTTTCCAATTATTTTGCTGTAGGCTATGGGGTTCTGTTCAAATTAGCACAAACTCAGCAGTGGACACTTCTAAGCATGAAGCACAACAACACTGTATACGTGTTAATCACATCAATGCAACTGCTCCCTTTCAGCGGGGCCTCTGTAACATGACTTTGATTTGGAAATATAAATCATAAACAGTTGGCTTCACTCCTGAACTAGAGAATATTCTGCAGGGTCTTTATTCAATGGCAAAGGACTGATGAAGAGCTGATGGTGCTACGCAGCAAAATACAGCAGAAGCCAAAGTTTGTCACTGTACATCCAGTGCAGTTTGCTGCCTTCAAAAAGGACTACAACAAATGCATTATGCTGCAGAATGACAAAAGGAATCTATCCACCAAAATAAAATCCTCTTTGTTTTCGTGAAGACAATGCCAAAGCATATTTTCCAAGTAATTTAAATGTCTAAGGGAAAAATGTTGCTTTTTTGCTCTATCGGTAATTTATTGGAGGTATGGGAAAGCTGTGTTTCAATAGAAAAAAAACCCATAAAATCATGTTACTACATTTTTTCATTTAATAGAGTTATGATTTTATATAACAGAACACCTTCTGGTAAGAGGTTAAACTGTAACTAAGAATTAGCAGCTTAAATGAAACTTAGGTCAGTACATGCAATCACACTTTGAATGGCACTGGAGTGATATATAGAGCAACTGTTACATAGTAATGGAGAACACTGCTCTTGTTTCACCTTCCAATAGCAAAGGGTCAATCAAACTCCCTACTTAATTAGATGAGAGTATTTTGATACGCATATTCAGAGTATTATTAGACATTGTTAGTACTACTCATCTGCTCAGGAACAGGCCATAAGTCATATCATCTAAGCATCAAAGCACTGTTCGTCCACATATTCAGTGTGCTGTGTAACTTTGCCTAGCAAATGACTAAGTTCAACACCCAAGCCAAAATGTAGTTATGCAATGCACTTAGCTAAAATATTAAAATAACTGCTTCTTCGCACTACCGCACTATCATCATGATTTTGTACTGCATGAATAGCACAGGGTTCTTGGCAGAAATTTCCATTGTAA
This sequence comes from Euphonia xanthogaster, assembly GCA_034509185.1. Taxonomy (NCBI): domain Eukaryota; kingdom Metazoa; phylum Chordata; class Aves; order Passeriformes; family Fringillidae; genus Euphonia; species Euphonia xanthogaster. The sequence goes on along the minus strand of JAYDZK010000001.1, from coordinate 94,953,943 downwards.
CTTCACACAAAATTATGACGTTTTACAAGCACTCCAGTTTAAAAAAGACACACATTAATTATTCACACTAACAATAGAGACAGTCAAGAAATGAAATTAAACATCATGATGCCCCTTTAATTGCATAAAGTGGACAGGATTATAAAGATGGAAGCCACATCCTGAGATGCACCCAATCCCAAGCTGCCCCAAAGTATAGAAAGAGACTGGTGGCTGGGACCCCAACAGAAGATAACAGAGGCAATAAATTTTTCTCTTCTCTAACAACAAATGAAGAGATGCAATAACTATTGCTACAGGCCAATACTTTTAGTATCACTTAAAATAAATACAAATACGCATAGGAAAAGCGGCTCAAGAAAAGCAGCGTAAAAGGCCTGTGCACCTTTACCTTCGAAAACTGTCACATACCCACTGTGGAGTTAAATGTGCTTTTGGTTAAACTAGCAGAAGCAAATCTATATTTCTACAGAATTATTCAATATTAATAAGTATAATTTATAAATCTCTGTCTAGGACAAAATCTCTACACATGAAGACAACTGGTAAGAAACTATGATGTTTTCTTAATGAACAACCTTCTTTGACTGCTTCTAGCTTTGACACAGCCCTAACTTCGGGGGACTTCCTGTGACTGTAAGACAAAACACTATCAGTCATCCTTAAATGAAATTCCATTATATTAATGATCAGAGAACAACAACAGAAGCCTTTAAAATATTCTCTTGTATACTGAAGAAAAATAACCTGAACTGTACTTTTCACCTTCGTATGCTTCTTTCAGTGTCATTAAAATGACAGATTTTGTACTGACAGGAAGGCTGCTATTCCTATGTACAGCCATAGTTCCAATGTTTTTGTTTAATTTCAACCAACTTGTCCAAGTAGGCCATTTGGTAGAAACCTATAAATGGCACCCAGGGGGTCTCGGTTCTTGCTGTAAAGAGGTCAGCTATTTCCTCCTAACTAAAAATAGGCAAGACGAGGGAGGGGAAGAGGGAGTGGAGTTTTAATTTAGCTGCTGAAAAAAGAGTTTACAAAATTACTTCCATCTTGCCTCATAATGAAGATTATAAAAAAAAGAAGCTGTCCCAAGAGTTACAAAACCTGGATCACTTTATAGGCAGGCTGCTGTACATAATCTAAAATACTAGGAATTAAAAGAGCAGTAGTAAAGGGAATCCAGGATATGGATCACGTTACGACACCCACCCCTCTTTGGGCAGAGCAGACAGATTTACCAGCAGCAGCGCTGCCAGGTGTTAACAACTCTCCTCTCTCCTACCAACTGAGATCACACCGTGGTCCTGCAGATAAAGCACTACAATCAGCTGCCGTTCCCCTGAGTCAGTTTTTTCCAGCATTTACCCTCCTGGCTTTTTGTTTCCCTCACTTACATTACAACCTGTTTAGGGTGAGAACCACGGTCTATAATATTCCCCAAATGGCCCTGATTTGAATGGCGGCCCCTTGGCACTACTAAAACACAAACAGCATCAGTTTAATACAAGATGAATTCTAGCTCTGGACTCGGAGCAGCAGCAAAGAGCAAGGGCTAGCGGCACTGAAACGCGCGCTGACCCCGCTACTCCACAATGAACCAAACCGAGCACACCGCTCAATCCACTGCTGACTTATCTCAGCTACTGAGAAATAAGACCCCATCCATGCTGAGAGACATTCTTCTCTACTCCTTCCAAGCAAATGGATGACAGGCCTTCAACAGCTGCTGCTGCCAGAGGACGACTCTCTATTCAGGAAACTCTTCAGGAGCCATGGCACATTAGACATACTGAGCAGACAGCACGTCTCCTTCTGCTCCCCGTCATCACAAAAATGAGAAAAACCCATCTGACAATCAGTGACAGGACCAAAACAGCATGACACTGAATCGGGGAGGTTTAGGTTAGATACCAGGCAAAGGTTTTTCACTCCAAGAGTGGCTGGGCACTGGAACAGGTTCCCCAAGGAAGAGATCACAGCACCAAGTCCAATAAGAGTTCAAAATGTGGTGGGATTCTTGGGGCTGTCCTGCACAGGGTCAGGAGTTGGATTCAATCCTGGTGGGCCCCTTCTAACTCAGCATATTCTATGATTTGGTGAAAACTGGGCAAACTGGTGGAGCAGAAATCTTACAATTCCAGGTGCCCCTTCCCTAGCAATGATTTAACTTATTTTTGCTGCTTAGATACTCATTGCAGAGAATATCTGCAATCATTTAAAAATAAAATAAGCAGTAGCATAACTCACGGCAGTGACATGGCAGAGAACAGTGGAGTCATCTTACTCAATTGGGTGGGGGAAGATGTATTCAGATGCCAACTTATCTCCCGAGGGCTTTTTAATGTCCTAAGAAACCTGGACAGTTGTGCAGTTGCCAGTCTTTACATGTATGTGTAATTCTTAATCCTCTTTGCTTCTGAGACACGCTTTTTCATCTTAGAAGGAGAAAAAAAACCAACCTTAAAATCGTAGAATGTACTGAGTAGGAAGAGGTCCACAAGGATCATCAAGTCGAACTCCAGTCCCTGCAGAGGACATCCCAAGAACTACACCATGTGCCCAAGAGAATTGTCCAAATGCTTCGTGAACCCTATCAGGCTTGGTGCTGTGATCTCTTCCCTGGGGAGCCTGTTCCAGTGCCCAACCACCCTCTGAGTGGAGAGTCTTTTCTTAACATCCAACCTAAACTTGTCCCCACACAGCTGCAGGCCATTTTTTCAGGTCCAGTCACTGGTCACCTCAGAGAAGAGCATCTGCCCTTCTGCTTTCCCTTGTGAGGAAGCTGTAGACTGCAATAAGGTTTCCACTCAGTCTCCTTAAAAATGAAGAAGCCAAGGGACTTCAGCCACTCCCCATACAGCTTCCTCTCAAGGCCATTCACACCTTCATGGTCCTTCTTTGGAGACTCTCTCACAGCTGACTATCTTTTGTATACTGCAGACCCAAAACTGCCCCAGCACTTGAGGTGAGGCCACCCCAGTGCAGAGCAGAGCAGGACAATGGCCTCTCTTGCCCAGCTGGCCATGCTGTGCCTGATGCCCCCAGGACAGGGCTGGCCCTCCTGGCTGCCAGGGCACTACTGACTCATGGTCACCTTGCCATCAACCAGGACCCCCAGGTCCCCTTCCTGGCACTGCTTTCCAGCCTCTCATTCCTCAGTCTGTACATCCAGGGTTGCCCTGCCTTTGGTTATTGCACAGCTCGCTGAAGGTGTTAAACACCAAAACAACTACTACCAGCAGCTCTGCTCAAATCTGCCCTGTTTTTACCATTATTACATATAGCACAAGAGAGCTCTAACGCATTTTTAATGTGATAGCATCCTCCCCCTCTTGCTTTCCTTTTTCCTCCCACCTCCTCTACAAATCTTCTGTGGGAAAGCTTCCCTGTTTTACTATTGCTGTCGTTGAGATGTTGCAATTATTATCTGTAATTGTTTAAAAAAAAAGGCAAACAAAAAAACCAACAACGCCAAAACACACACTAGGACAAATCTGGCTCTCTTTGCCAACAACATCTGCTATCACAGAATGGATATATTTAATTTAAAACCTGCCCAATGTCTCTGTACATGACAGAACACTGACTGCAGGACGATGAGAGGCCTAAACCCAGTATGTGCAGTCACATGGTAAACAAGGTAGATGATGTTAGTAAACCTTATACATCCACACAAGCAGTCTTGGTTAAAAGACTACAAATAAATGGGGTAAGGAAGAAAGATACGACGTTTTATTTGTCAAGAGTGAAGACTTTGTATTTATTATCTACAATCAGATCTCCCTCTGGCACAGCATGTTTATTTTCACACTATTAGCCTAAAACACTAATCCTGAAATTTTAATTTTACACTCCATTTTATTTGAAATCATCAGTCTTTTCAATGGAGTATTTTAGGTTTCTGCAACATTATGCTGCAATATTTTCTTTTTTTGGAGGAGGCGGTGGGTGAGCCCCGCCGAACAGCCCGCCTCCCCTCCCCCACCGCACACATCCACATCCACACTGCCAGGCTCGTGCGTCAGGAAGGGAGAAACGCCGTACGAATCCTCGTGGAGAACAGCAAAGAGGCATGTTAAGGCAACACATAAAGGGCAGCCTTTATTCCGTCTAAAAGCCGACTTTGAGGAATTAATATGCGAGCCGAACTTTCAGGGTGTGGCTTGGTGTTTTTGCCCCTTGTTGCGCTGCGCAGGATGCCTGCCCGAGAACCCAGCAACACACCACTAAATAGGTCAAGGGTCATTCGCTTTACATCACACCACACCGACATTCAGCCGCGCACCGAACCCATCCATCAGCCCCACCGCCGAGACTGAACGCGCACCGCAAAATGGGGACCGTGCCCGGCCCGGTGACAGCGCCGGGGGCAGGGCGCCCGCCCGCCCCGCCGCACCGGGGCTGGGCTCGCCGGCCCGGGACGTGCAACAGGTCGGCGGCCC
>JAYDZK010000001.1:94925031-94940805 GCA_034509185.1 Euphonia xanthogaster | reverse complement strand
CTTCCTTCCTTCCTTCCTTCCTCCCTCCCTCCCTCCCTCCCTCCCTCCCTCCCTCCCTCCCTCATACCACACATCCTTCTTTTCCTTGAATCCTACAGTGCTGGGTTTTTCCTCACTGATTTCAGCAGTTCCTTTAATGTTTGTATTAGAAACATAAGTTAGGGGGCATAGTAGGAAGTTCCTGGGGTGCCTCTTGGCCATCTCCCTTGAATATCTTCCGAATGTCACTAAGTTTAACTATGCATTTTGAGACTTCCAAATTCAGATTTGACAGCTTGGGCTTTGAACTATAGCTTCCTCTGCATTGTGTCATGGTAAATTTGTGACTGGCAATATTTCACAGGCTGCAGTTGCTGATGATTTTTCTGTGTAATTTGCTCTGTGTAGGCTGTTGGCTTTTTTCTTTCTTTTTTCTTGATTAAGAGGGAAAATATTAAAAGAACATAACTGATTACATTGCTTAGTGTTTTCTGTACTAGGATCTTTTGTTCTTTTATTTTCAAGATTCGAAATGTTTCATTTTTGTTAAATTAAAGCTTTGCAATGAAGGATGAAAAACTGTGAGTCAGCTCGAAATATTTTGAATAATTTACATAAAATTCCTCATTCTAAAATATTTCTTTACTTACTTTAGAATGGAATTTGTGTATCAAACCTAAGCTTAAGGTTTAAGTTTAGCTTAACCTTTTTTTGTTTTCATGTGGGTTTAATGATTTTTTTTAAATTAAGGCTGCTAACCATCGAATGCTATCTAACTTATCTAAAATAAATCTTTAAGTCTGTCAACCATGAAAGACTGAAGAAAACATAACTGAGATATGCAAGGTGAGCCCAAAATTTTCATAAATATAAAAAAAAGTGGAACTGAAAGAACACTTGCATTTATAGTTATTAAATTTACTACATTTCTTCTTTTTTTTAAGAAAAACTTTGAATTGAATATAAACATTTATATTATTATCAAAAATTAAATGCTTTTGAAATAAAGATTATGTGGGAAACCAACATTTTTACGAGACTTGTAGTGTAATGCTATTTGCAATTTCTTTTTCAATTAGTTTTTCAATCAAGTTTTCCATGTCTGTATGTTAATGAATTTAGATCAATCCCTCTGTGGTCAGAGTAGAAGTGCCTTTCCATATTTACCATGGCGTATTTGTACATTTGTTCACTTGCTTCCCTACCAGAACATAAGGAGGGAAGATGCTGAAATTGCCCTGAGGCAAAAATACTTAAACCAACATGCAAAGGATTTTTGCAACACAGGGATCCCATCAGGTTAAAAAGATACCACGTAAAATGGTGTCTAATTTCAGCACTAAGGGTTCACAGAATCAGTTTCAAGATTAGGTGAGAGAGCCTGTAATTTTTCAAGCTGATTGCTCTGTACTTTCCAGATAGAGAAAACACTGGCTAAGGTGTTGTTTGGGTTTTTTTTTTAGTCTTTTGGACTCTCAGTTCTACATATTCTAGTCCCTCCTGATGAACTTGGACTTACTTGGGAGTAAGAGCAGCTGCAAGATTTTCAGATACCACAGAATTTCCGTAGCAGTCTATGTTTGCACTCATCAGTGTTTATGTTTACTTTTGTAAGAGTAATGAGTAGTCCAGCTAGAAAGATTGATCTGCAAGACAGAGCTATATGAGCATTTGCAACTGGACTGTGGTTAGTGAAAATAATATAATTACTTTTTACCCCTTCCATTTGCCCAGTGTCAGGAGAAGCTAACAAGTTTGTGTTCTATAAGGATGAGCTTCCATGGAAGCTTCCTGATGGCTTGCAAAGGCACCAATTGCCTGAATCTTTCTGGTGGAGTGAGTGTTAACTTTGGTGTTATCTTCTCTTACTAAGTCTACAAACTGCTGTAAACCAACAAAGCAATCATCAGATTTATCAGCCAAAACAATCCCATGAAATTACTTATTTTCCAGTAGTGTGTGAGGGCTCAGAACCTAAGTATATTTTTATGTGTATATATTTGCAGGAGAAACACACAGACACGATATACAAACATGCTTCACTTAAAGCCACGTGCCTTGGACCTCACACATCAGCCTTTACCCTCACAAAGACCCCACTGAATTCATCAGGACCAAGGTGCCAGCAGTCCTTTGCTGCATCCTGTCACTTCAAAGAGAACAGCTGTGTTGTTCCAGATGCACTGCAAGATATCTTTGTTTAGTGCTGTACTAGGGTCCTCATTACCACCCATCCAGTTGTGGCCATGCACTCTTCTTCTCAGTAGTAACCAGGACTTGAAGCTCGGGACTAATCTGTGTTCAGTTCCTGATCTACCCAAACCTAGGAACAAAGCAACAATGATTTCTTGATGCGTTTACTTCTTTCTGAGAGTAGCAAATGAGTTTTATCTTGAGGTTTCTGGTTTTTTTCTTGCAAGACATTGCAGTGACAGAATTGTAGAGAAGCAATTTTCCCTCCTTATTTCTAAAATAAGGGCAACTATCAACAGGACAAAAGGAAATGGCCTTAAAGCAGTGCCAGGGGATTTTCAGGCTGAACATCAGGAAGAATTTCTTCACAGAAAGGGTTGTTAATGTCTGAAACAGGCTACCCAGGGAAGTGGTGGAGTCACCATCTGTGGAGGCATTCAAGAAATGACTGGACATGGTAGTCAGTGCCATGGTCTGGTTGACAAAGTGGTGGTCAGTCAAAGGTTGGATTCTGTGACCTTGAAGGTATTTTCCCACCTTTTGATTCTAATGGTTCTATGCTTCTGGAACGAAACCCCTGCTCTGCAGGTTAGCATGAGGTCTGCCATGGAGGTGTTTGTGACCAGCCATCAAGGGCCTGAGCTCATGCAGCAACACAATGCCCCTCTCAGATAAAGTGCTATCCTACTCATCCCTCAAAGGCATGTCCAAGCAAAGGTGAACAAGTTCTTGCCTAGAACAAACTAGAATGGGGAACTGTAATGGTTGCAGGTTTAGTTTTCTTATTAAATATCATTTTAAATAAAACTTTCATGATGTAGAGGTAGCTGCAGCAGTATGCCTTCTCTTAAACAAGGGATAAAATAAACTGAGTTTGGGTAAGGTACAAGAATTTATGAGGGTATAAAATAGTGTAAGAGATCATCTTCCTAATTAATGTAATTAAAGCAATGTATTTTTCCTACGGTGGATCAATCTGAAATGACTTCTGAGAGACAGCAAAGAGAAATGGTGTCCCAGGCTCTCCCTTCCCTTTTCCTTGCATCAGAAATGCTTCAAATCATAGGAAGCATGTCCAGAAAAGAAGTGCAGTGTAGCAGAGCACTGCTACAGCCAGTGGAGCCATTTCCACTTACAGCAGCCGAGGGGCTTGCCCTTGTTTTCTTTCTGCAGAAGAATATGCAAAGCAAATTTCAGATCTTTATTATGAAGCTGTGGACAGGTTTCAGGCTTGATGTTTTGCCTGGAGATGGTCCCAAAGTATGAAAGAATGAATGAGAGAGAAAAGGGCATCTTGTAGGTGATACATAATTTGCTTTTCCACCCTCTAAACTGAATTTTGCATTTTTTTGTTTTGCAGTGGATATAAGCATTTCCTTTGCACGACTGTATTGCTCATTAAATGGGTTACTAATATTGAGCGATGCTGTCAATAAAAAAAGAGGCCCTTAAAATGCTTATAATTATCTCTACAATTAGTACCCCTTTAAAGAGAGTATTTACATCATCCATCAACAGATCAGTTAAGTACTTTCAGTACACTTTACTTGCATTTGGCAGAACAATTTCTTTGCAGAAGTACACCAATGAGTGGGAGCTACTGCAGCAGCAAATAAAGTAGAGAGAAATGTTTGGGGATTTTTTTTCCCCCTAGGGTTTATAAAGAAAGAAAAAAAAATCTTAAATTTGGTCAGAAAGACCTCACTTGCCTAACTCACACAAGCCGCCTTTCTGTTTTAAACCACAAGCCTTCACAGCTGTGAAAGAATGTGAGCTCAAAAAGGAAGACAAAAAGTCCAGTGGGTTCCAAATTCTGTGTATAGTCATTCCCCCAATTTCTGAAATTTTAGGGTTGAGTTCTGGCTTTGTTGAACTCATGGTAAAATTACCACAGGCAGGAATATGATTAAAGGCATTCTGTTCTAATTAATGAAAGTTGGCATATTACAGAATGTATGAACACACACACACACACACAAAAGGCAATAAACAAATAAAATGAAATGAACTTACCCAAGTAAAACTAGAGCTTCACAAGTGTTCATCTTAAGAAAAGAAGCACTTTTTCCCCCCTAAAATGGTGGACAAAGTCACAGGTAAATGTGACATGGGTAAACTTTGCCAATGAGGTCTTTAAAACCAGGGTTACTTCATTTTTTGTTAGCACTTATGTTTTAAGATTTATCTTTCTTTCCTTCTCTGTTTGAGAGTCTGCAAGCCTACTACAGCCAAAAATATTTCATTTCCTTTGTGAGAAGGATGTATAGCTTCTGAATAATTTATATTGTATTCATAAGATAATTCATAAATGTTGGTGCTTCTCCCCTCCCCCAGATGTGAACACTCCCTAGATTAATAATTCATTCATCCTTCTGATCCAGCTGAACTAAGGTGAGGGTATTATCTTACAGAGAAAGTGACAAATGCATACAACAGTTTTTCTGGCCATTGTTAGAACACGGCCTTGGTCAGGATATTCTGATGGTGACTCACTCAGATGAAAGCACAGTATGTGTGGTGTGAGTCCATAGGCAGTCACTGTGGAAGCAGATGGCATGAGCAAACATTTGGGAACAATTTATAGAAGCATAGACTCAGCTCACTCATGTGGATGGAATCTTTTAGTCCTCAGCAAAGATGATTTGGATTCTAGTGGCACTCCTGATCTCCCTGCATGTGGAACAGGCAAGGAAATTGAGCTGCTGTGGATGAAGTAGGTAGGAATGGAGCGATGGTCCATGTGCCAGCAGGCAGCTGCTGTCCTAGGGCTGGGAGAAGCCCCTGCAGCAGAAGCTAGATGGACAGAAGAGAGTGGATGGGATGGGAGCAGGTCCACAACTGCATCCCAGGGCTGGAGCCTATCCTGCTTGAGGAGAGGATGGGGGCACAGTGCTGGTTCAGCTTGGAGAAGGGGAGAAGCTATGGCTCCCTGCAAACAAACACCTGGTGGAGAGGAGGAGGAGGAAGCATTGTCCCAGCCTGGCACTGGACCCCATTCTGCACAAGGGCTGGGACAGATGATCCCCTTTCCACCCAAGCTGCTGGGAGTCCATGGTTCCAAGTTCACAGGCTGAATCTGCTGGAGCACTGAGACAGGGCAAGAGCAGCAGCTCTATTCCAACAGGATGTCCTCAAGAGCCTAATTTCTGAGACTCTTATGTGATGGGAAAGTGTTTTACTTTGCCTTAGGAGTCTGCCAAAAGGCAAAACCATCCCACACATGCCATAGGGGAAGGCAAGAGTTCACCACTTCCAACAACAATAAAAAAGGAGAATGTTTCTTTAGAAATCTGAGCATGATTTTAATGGACTAATATTAATCAGCCAGGATTGAAAATGATGGTCAAATTATAAATAGAGCTGAAAGGCCCAGCATACAAAAACACAGTTGTATTTGCATTATAAATTTTTTATAAATAGAAAGAAAAATAACCCCTGAAATTTTTCAGGCTCAAATTCCAGTTGCTGTGTTAACGTGAAACCTGTTCTTTCCCTTGTTATTTTTCATTCCTGAGCCTAGAAAGCCTTGGTTGGGACCAGCCACCTCTTCCAGTGCCAGCTCTTCCCTCTCCAGCCATTGCAGCCCTAGAACTGCTCGCTTGCTTTGAGGAGAGAGATCAAGAAGAGGTTCAATGTTTCTAATTGCAATCTGTTCCTTCCCATGCTAAAATCCAGTGTGAGATCATTAACAAGTGGTTCCTGTGGAGATTTTTGGGTCCAGCATGGCCACAGCTGCCTGGATGAATATGTCATTTGATTAAACTTCTAAGTGTCCCTTTTCCTGCCTGTCCTCACCTGTGTGCAAGCTGCAACAGCTCAGATCCCCTGGTAGCTTGCAGGCAGCTACCACGATTAACAGGAAGACCCTGATGTTGTTCTCTGAAGCCCTTCACACCAGAAGAATTTGTAGTCTGCTGGACAGCAGGAGCCTGCCTGGAGCTGGCTGGCTCTGGGGAAAGCCCTCAGGATGCCCTGGTGTTGAGCACAAAGGGGTTTGGCTGTGGCAAGCCGGTGCTGGGCTTCTCACTTCTGGGTGAAACCTCTGGGTGCTGACAGCAGCAGATGTTGTGGCTTTTACTTCAGTGAGAACCAGTCAGGATCCAGAGGCTTTGGTGAAAATGTACTTGAGCTCGCAGAAAGCTTTTCTTACTTCTGGGAGGTTTCCTACTCCGAGAGGTTGTGAACTAAATAGCCCAGATTGTAAATTTATTTCTCAGCCCTAAGTAAGAGTATTCTGACTTGAATTGGACAAGAGGGTAATGTGCTATCCATCAGGTAACAGTGAAACAGAGCATCTTTTCTCTGAATTTTGCATTAAGCCACTCTAAAGGGTACAGTTATACACTGGATTGCTCCTTGCTCTTCCTATCACCATTGTCACCCTTTCTTGCTCAATTTATTCCTGGTGGGGGCATCAGATCCAATTTTCTTACACACTCAAACATATGGATTCAAGATGTGGGCTGGTCTTAGAGAAGGATATTGTGTTTTTACTTTCTCTAAAACTGAATAAGCAATTGACACAATCCAAGTTATTGTGCTGAATTAAGAAAAAAAAAAGGTCATAAAATGGGAGAATGTGTATGGGTGGTAAAGCTGGGCACTCCATAAATGTGCAGAGCAAGAATATGCTTATTAAATAGGCATCAGAGAATTAGAAGAAACTATTTCAGTTTACAATCAAGACTATTATGGGATTGTTTATAGGGCCCAAAAGAACTTCCCAAGCATTAACACATGCAGTATGAGATGCAGAGGTGGTAGAAGCTGTATAAAGGTGAACAGACATGTAAAACCAGAATAACTTGTTAGCATTTACATTGTTGCTGCCTTCAGGCTATGGCAACTATTTCACTCACCTTTTAGAAATTTATTCAGCATTTTTTTTGTAGTGGGGTGGATTAAAAGAAAACATTTTTTTAAGGCCAGGGAACAATGTCAATGATAAATCAAGCTAACCTTGTGCTACTCTTTTAGATTAATGAGGGGCACATGGGAGAACCCTACAGAAAAAAGGTTACTAATAATGCATTACTGTTACTAATAATGCATTTTGAAAGGAGGAGGTGGAAGTTTGGTTTATGTTCTTTTTCCTTGTCCTAAAGTGTAAATATCAGATGACATATTTACCCCTGGATTTGTACATTTGTGTCATAGTGACAATTCATCTCTTATCACTCTTTCCTAGGTGACTCCCCGGAGTCTCCAGACTTCTGGACAAAGAAGAGGAGGAAATTATGGCAGCAGGAAAATCTATGCAAATAAATCCTCAGTAATGAGAGGGAAGTTAAGTTTCACACTGTTTGATTTTGACTTTTAACTTGATTACTGGAAAATCCTCAGGAGAAAATTTATCTCTCTGTCTTTCTTCAGGGCAGAAAAGGTTCAAAGTGAACATGTGAGGTCTCCAATTGCTCCTCAAGCAAAGTCATAAGAAAATTAGCTTTCTTGGTAGCTTAAAGGTAATAAAAAAAAAAAAAAACCAAAAAAAACCCAGAAGAAAATCCCATCCTCTTATACATTTCGTCATGCATTTAACCTTCCTCTTAAATTATTGAGAAACATGCCAATTAAGACTTTATCTTCTAAAACACTCTTATCTAGATTTTTCAAACAAACATAGAATTGGATGGGCATTCATCCATGTTTTTATTACTTTCTTCCTCAAATTAGGAAGTGCGATACATTCTCACAAGCCATAACAAAAGGTCCATTTGCTGTGGGATTTGCTTTCAGCAGGGACACAGATTGTGTCCCTGCTGAAAAAACGTCTGTTTTAAAGCAGGGGAACTAGAATGCATTATTGTCCTGCTCTAAAATATAGTGTCAAATAGAATTTTTACCATCCTGTACTTCAAGGCTCACACTGAACTTTACAGCAAGAGGTGATTTCATCCAAGCATTTTAGGATAAAACCAATAAAGATTTGTTTACTTGAGGATTTTACCATGGTGGGGGGAAGGGAAGAAAAAAAATATCTCTTTCCTTGTAGGAAAAACAAAATAATTCTTGTTGAGAGTGGTGAGATCTAAGGAAGTGGAGGGAACAAAAAAGGTCTGTCACTTGCCTCACCCTGTACACCACTGCCTCTTGAGTCTAATGATCACAGAATCATTTAGGTTGGAAAGGATCTCCAAGATCATCGAGTCCAACCTTTGACTGATCTCCACCTTGTCAACTAAACCACAGCTCTAACTCCCACATCCAGCTGTTTCTGGAACTCTTCAAGGGAGGGTGACCTGGCCAGCTGTCTGGGCAGTCTGTTTAAATATTTAACAACACTTTCAGTAAAGGAATTCTTCCTGATGTCCAAACTAATGATGGACCCATTTAATGGATTCTGGAATTTTAATATAAGGCCAGATTTTCAACAAGTGTGTGTTGCTATCACTCCCCTGTAGTATATGGAGCAATGTACTTATAGTTGTTGAAATCTTGATCTCTTCAACTCTTACCCTTGTCTGTCTCTATAAGTGTTTTTTCCCTTTTTAAATGTCTATTAAAACATAATAACATTAATTTTTTAACAGCACTTAAATTAATGTTTATACTGACTGCCTCTAATAAACCTTGAACACAGATGTATTCTTCTATAGGATTTATTAAACTTTTAGGGTGTATTAATTTTGTCATTAAACCTTCATGGCTAGTAGAACTTACTCTGTACCTGAAAGGACATGCCTTTGAAATTAAAATCACAAACCTTGCTGCTGGAGTTTTTTGCTTGTATCACAGCAATAATTCTCTTTCCAGTAGATTCAAACTACCTCCCCAGACCAAGACATGTTGGGGAAAGACACGTTTTGCTTGAACAACTCCATCTATATTCAGGTTCTGTTAGCTGTAGCAGCTGAAAGGAAACTAACAAAATGCTTTCATAGATCAGCTTCTTACTTCAAACTTATAGCAAAGCCTTCATAAAACTTTGAAACTTGAATAGAAAGAAGAGCAAGAAGATATTAGTGATACCTGAGTTTGGTTGCTGTCATGTAAGTCAAGTGAAAAGAAATTACACCTACTCTTGGTGAAACAGTGATTCAAGTTCACCTTTATGTTGAAGAGCCTTTAAAAGGAAATTTAGTTCTGCCTCAAAGTGGATGTGTGTGGGAGACTGACATTAACACCTTGCAATGGAGAAACTATTCTCTTGGTCCCTTTTCACAGCTAACTAAACACAAACAGTGTGGGGTTAGCAAAGAGCCACAGGCAGCAGGGCTGTTTGTAGTCCGCGCTGGAGGAGACTGGAGCTCGGTTCAGCAAGGGGAGTGGAGGGCAGACTACTCATGGATCACAGCTCCCCAACCCACCAAAGCCCTCACATTACCTTACATGTGCCATTGTGCTGCATTTGCTTCCAGAACATCAGCCTGAAGCCTGGATTCTCCCCCAGCCTCCTTAGCCCTTGGAGCAGACTCTGCTGATGCTGAGGTCTCCATACCCACACCACCTCCACTGTCAGAGCAGCCAGTGTAAAAATACATTAAAAGAACCAGGGAGCAGTACAATTTTAAACATGTCAGTGCCCCTTTGTTAGCTATGTTGCTGAGCCATATTACCCACAACATGAAAGATTTCTGTATTTAACAGGACAGATGTGTAGTTTAAAAGATCACTTGACAGTTACCTTTGACAAATGTTCTAGTAGCTCAGGTCACCTAATTTGTTCTCCAAGTCAAAGGTAACAGCTAGTATTAATCTCTAATTTCCCTGCTCTGATGTTGCTTTAAGATAACCCTACCTGTTCCACTGCATTTTTTTCCCAATTAATCTCTTAGGTTTGACTACATTTAAGGAAGTAAGGATCTCAGGAGAAGCTACTGACATTCAAGACTTCAAGCCAAATATTTTTATCACGATCTTTCTCATGAATATTAAGTATTTATGGCTGTACTGGGCCAAGAAGAAGGCAGCACTCAGATACTTCAGCTGAATGGTTTCTGTAAGGTTGACAGACCTTCTGACTGTTTTAATTGACAGCATAACTCTGCTCATCTAACATTATGTAGAAAAAAAAAATTACAAGTAGCCTTTTAAACTCTATTTCTCTGTTTCCCAACTGTGCCTGAAAACTTGGAAATCACTTGGAAACTTGATGTACCTGAAAGCAGTAGAGGTGTGTGCTTGGCTGCCACTGTGGAGTGTCCTGCAGATTCCCTCCCAGGGCTGGAGATTGCAGCAGCTGCAAGGGGGGTGCTCTCTGCTGCTGCTGCAGTCAAACTGCCTTGGATGTCTGTGTCTGACTGCACTGCTCAGGGTGGATACAGCTCTGCATCTATATGGGTGTAGGAGCATTTATAGATAAATCTTGAAGTGGTATAAATTGGCATAATTGTACTTGATGGGAACATAGCCATTTGCCTTAGGTGAGTACTTGGCTCTTTTTTGTTCATGTTGTGCCAAGACTTTCTCACTCTCAGGGTGCTTTAATTAATATACTGCTAGCTATTTATTGAGCCCCACCTGGCAGGGTTCAAGGACTTCTTCAGAGATGCTGGAAGTCCTGGGTAGACACTGGAAACACTGCACCTCGGAGGCTTTCAGAATTGGCCAGAGCACGTTTTGCACGACAGAATACCAAATCCTTTGTCTTCAGTCAAGTTGATGTCTTGCATTTTGTTGGATAGTTTCACATGTAATGACCCTGATGGGTTACAGTGAAAGATTACTAATGAGAAATATTATGAATAGCTGAGAGTACTAGAAAGTACATGTGGAACAAAAGGACAGATACCTGTGTTTTGGGCCTATATAAATCTCTTTGGAGGAAGACTACAACTTCTATTTTCATTTTTTTTAACACCTAGCATGCTCAGGCCTGGCTCTGCAGCTGCAGTATTTATCAGTTTCCACTGCTGAAATAATATAATACAACACGTGCACATCTGACACTTCTTGCTACATTTTAAAGCAATATCTAATTAGGATGCAAAACTAAATTCTAGTAAATGACTGGAACTATATATGTGTTTTTGAACACTGCCAGAGCAGAATAATTGAGGAACTCATTCATTCTGAGGTTGGTCACTACAGACAGGACACAGTCTTCAGCATGAAGAAATGAATATGGCAAACACTTGGCCCACTGTTGAGTCAGGATACTCCTCTTGGACCTTTATAGTAGGAAGTGAAGGAGGGAGCTGGATAAAGCAATATCAATCCCCATTTGTTCCCACCTACGCAACAGTTACAGGAAAGTTCATTTCCTAGAAGGCTGGGTTTTATCTGAAATTCCAGTATTAACTTAGAACCACATTATGATTTATTTAAAAAGCTTGCACTACAGGGAATTAGTATGGAAAGGATTGAAGCCTGGGTCACTCATAGGTACAAAATGCAGTTGTTATAATTAGGAACATACCAAAAAAAGGCTGGCTTATTTTAGACTGCTCCCTACAGACTGGTTCCATCTGATGAAAGATCATTCTAGACACTGATATTGCATCTATGCTAATCATGTGTGCAGATGACAGAGAAATTGAGCAAGGTAGTGAATAAGGTAGAAAAGTTGCCTGTGCTGTGCAAGCTGAATGGCTTCATTAGGTTGTCATGATGAGCACAATGTATTTTAATAAAATTAAATAGAAAATAATACACATGGAACAAAATTGCAAGTTCTCCTTTGAGGATGGGAGACTGTCTTGGCAAGCAGTCACACAGAGGCATATTTAGTAATCTGTGGTAATTGCCTCAAGGTGAATGCTCAGAGGAGCTCCAAAGACAAGAAAGCAAATCTTCCACAGGCATTTGCAAACATCTTGGAGATAAGAACCATGGCAGAGAAGTGGCTGCACCTATACATGTAATGCTGAGTGTAAAACATTATGTCCAAGTGAAAAAGTTACATTTCAGAAGGAAATTGGAATTTTGAGAAAAAGATAAAAATGCAATAAAATGGAGTAAAAACTACAAGGCGAGTTCCATTACATATAAGGAATTAGTTACAAATTAAGAGAAGAGAAGATTACCATGGATAGAGATTTAAACACTGAACAGCTATTTGAGGCTAGGAGCTTTTTGACCTTTCCATAAAGGCATAATAAAATCTAATCATTGGGAAGTGGAGTTTGAGAAATGAAACATCAGAATAAAATGTATTTAAGATTATTAACTCCTGGGATCATCTTTCTACTGGATGCCCCATTCTGCCATCATGGTTTTACATTGAAAGAAATTTATGTCCAGCCACAATTTCAGAATTGATTTTAATTTATGGAAGAAAATCTGCATGTGCTGATGAAAAAAAAAGGGAAGATGCAAATAAGATTAAGTTAAGAACTACCTCTGCATTATTTAAACTGCCTTGGTCTTTATCCACTTGTTGATTTTATGCTAATGATCATGCCAAGCAGCTAATGGAAAGGATTACAAAATTTCAAATCAAAGCACTATTCTTTATGCCATAAAAAGGCCTAAAAATAAACATAATGAAGCCTACAATAATATCTTATTCCAAACCCATTACTCACCCAAACTAAAACACTCATTTACAGGAATATCTAACCACAAGTGCTGTTTGGAAATCTTCCGGCTTTCTTTGTGTTAGAGCATATTTCACACCTCAGCTCAATCCATCAACTGTTTGCTTCAGAATGCCAGGCTGATAATGTCCTCTAGTTTTTTACCATCCTATAAGAGCTGTTTGTCTTTTACATTTTAAAGAAATACAGAGAGCTTCATAAACACTATATTCACTACTGAAGATGAAATTTTCCGCACTGGTAGGAGTCTTTGTTTCCTCCTGTTAAACTAAAGCTAGGAGTTAGACCTTTAACTTAGGTTAAAATTCCTAAAAAACCCTCCTTAAAATATATTGAGGATGGATTGACCTTTGTAATATAACTTTTGTAGAAGTGTTAAAGAATTTTTCATAAAGTACGACCCAGCTAGAAGGCCACCTTCCCTTTTAGCAGAGCAATCATTATACAATGTTGAGCCAATAAGGGAGATACCTGTTATTATGTTGCTAAGATGTATGTTACACTATCCAACTTACTCCTTAGCATCTGCGTGCATCTAAATGAAAGGCATGAAGCCACTGTGATATTTCATTCATGTCTGGGAGATGTCATTGAATAGAATCATAAAGTCACAGTTTTGTTAAGGCTGGAAAAGACCTCCAAGGTTGTGGATTCCAACCTTTGATCAATCACCAGGCCATTGCACTCAGTGCTACATTCAGTCATTTCCTAAACACCTCCAGAGGTGGTGACTCCACAACCCCCTGGGCAGCCTGTTCCAATGTTTAACCAGCCTTTTCCAGTGAAGAAATTCCTCCTGGTGTCCAGTCTGAATCTTCCCCTGGAGCAGTACGTTGCCATTTCCTCTCATCCTGTCACTGCCTGGGAGAAGAGGCCGACCCCCATCTTGCTCTAACCTCCTTCTGGGTGATTGTAGAGTCATAAGGTCGCCCCTGAACGTCCTTTTCTGCAGGCTAAACAGCCCCAGCTCCATCAACTGCTCCTCACAGGACTTGTGTCAGACCCTTTACCAGCCCCATTGTCCTTCTCTGGACACTCTCCAGCACCTCAATGTCTTTCTTACAGTGAGGGGCCCAGAATTTGGCACAAGACTTGAGGTGTGGCCTCACAGTGTTGAGTACAGGGTGACAATTACTGTCCTGGTCCTGCTGGCTGTACAATTTTTGATACAAGCAAGTTGAAGGAAGTAGATTTAGCAGCAATGACATAGAGAATAGGCCATGCTTTGCTGGTGATGCAGCATGTGGATTACATTCCATTTGATACACAGCTCCCCTGTGTCCATATTATAACAGCTCCCGATGGGAGGTGTAAGATACACATAGACCTAAAATTCCTAGTTTTGAAATTAATATCTCCATTGAGCTCCTTTAGTGAGAGCTAGACAAGTTGGTTGATTCTTCCTTCAGCAAAATACTAGTTTAAATTATTTGGGTATTAAACTAACTTCTAAGATGAAAATTACTTGAGTTAACACCATGAACACTGATCTATAATTGTGCATTGGGCCAGAAAAGGTAACATAATTTTTTTTCAAAAGTGCTCCTGTGTGATTGCTGGTCCTTCCATTATTGTGGTTTGAGTCTGTATTTTCATGAATGATAAAATATTAAATTTGGCATTGCAATTGGCATTGCAATTTGGCATTGCTGTCCTCAAAAGTCATAAACTATTCCAAGAAACCAAATACTTCTGTGTTTGTGACTGTGTGAACCTGCACACGTGTGTGCTCATGTGATTGCAGGGGATCTATGTGATAATGTTTCTGATAGAAGGACATTTTTCTAACAAACCACAATCAGACAGATCTCTGCTTTAAATAGGACTGTGACCATAAGATAAGGCACACAAAATGCTATCTTGCTATCTGGTATTATCAGGGCATAAACATGAAATTCTTATGGTGAATTGCTCCAGCAAATGTATTTTTAGCAAAACACAGTGTTGAAGAGCAAAAGCCAGAAGAATTTAGAATAAAAATCAGAAGCACAGCTTGTGTAATGAGTCAAATTAACCACTGAAACTACTTAATAAAGTACAGTTGAGTCTTCAGAACTTGGAGTGTTCTCTAAAATATCTGTCTTGCCCCAGACTATGAGTTCACAGTAAGAATCTATGCCAAGAGTCAGATCTTTCTATGGGTTGATCTCTTGGCCTTAAAAATGGACAAATATTTATTTGAAATAAAACTGACTAACGTATGGACTCTGAGCACTGCAGTCAGTCTATTCCCCCAGTCCAGTCTGGTGGAACCATCTCCTCTCCTGGTTTGTGGTGCCTTGTTGAACTCACACAGAGAAGCTGATCTCAGCCCACGACGGGGAGAAGCACCCTGGCCAAAACTTCAGATGTTCTTGTCTTTTCTAAGAGGAAGTGCTGTATTGTATTCATCAAACACAGTCATGGGTAAGGAAGCAACTTCCTGGCTCTGAGTGCTTTTTTGTTACTCATAACCTCCACAAGCAGAAGTTAGTCTTACATAATTAGGGCTTTACATGACATTCCCAAATAAGATAACCCAGACTTTGGTGACAAAACATTGTCAGCTTCCTCCCAACTTATGTGGAGCTTCCTAACACAGTGTTCAAAAATTTTGTACATACCTGGTAAAAATTGTGCATACAGGTTTTTATAAACTCTGGAAATTAAGATTTAAAGAAAAAATATAATTAAAAAGTCTAATTCTGGACATTAAACATATAAAAATGTTACTTTTAAGTGCCATACTTGACAGTCCTTTGAAGTTTATAATAATAAAGTTATTTTTAATGCTTTGTTGAAAACAAGAACTAGGTTTTCTGGCCTATAAATACAGATTAAAAATATAAAAATTATAAAATTATAAAATTAAAGTTTACAGTTCAAATAGCTGACCCAGCATAGTACTTTTAGAATTTGTATTTCTATTTTTGCTTTGTATACCCTTCTACCCACAGAGTAGAAGAAAAAGAGCCACATAATGTGGTCAATCTTTGATGGGAAGATCTTCACAGAAACCAAATCAAATTCAGATTTTTGTATCATCATTGTTTGAAAACCCACTGTAGAATGGATTCAGTAGGAAATCAAAGGCAAACCAGACATATTCTTGTGTGAGGGAACACAGAATACATTACATTGTCTT
>JAYDZK010000001.1:94911412-94921675 GCA_034509185.1 Euphonia xanthogaster | reverse complement strand
ATTTATAACAATTCGGAGGGAGGGGGTTTACATTTTTCCATTTCAGGGGAGGCTCCTGCCTTCCTTAGCAGACACCTATCTTTCCAAACCAAGACACACATGGGATTGCCTCTCCAGGCTGTCCTGTCCAGCACTGTGCAAGCTCCTTTGTGTCACACTCTGGGGCCATCTTGTCACAGATCTAAGGCGTGAGTGCATGAGATCATAGAAAACTTTCTTTTGCCCTTTAGTTCAGAGACATTTAAAACTAAACATAAAACATTCAAGATGTTGCAATCAACAATTTTGCAATCATCAATCATTATAGCAATGGACTTCAAGACACAGTGAGAGGCATTTTTTCAACACCAAATTATCACAATTTAGGCAAGGAAAAAGAACAACTATGCCATGTTTCCGTAAATCTCCAGTCACAGTGGTTTGGGTTATGGCCAGTTGATTAATTTAAGCATGCTGTGAGAATCTGACCAGCATTGCAAGCCCATCTTTAGGAAGATTTATTTTTCTTTCTTTAAGTTAAATTCTGGTTTCAGTGTTTCTGAAAGACAAACTATCGTGGCAAATTGTTTATGTCCTTGGTTTGACTGTTTTTCAGATAATTATAATGCTGCATGCATTATATCTAGCTATGCTTCACCTTCATGATTCACTGCTTTCCTGCGCTACTTTCTTGTTGCAAACCTGTTTTACAAACAGTAACTAGCTAGATTTCATATCATTTCTTTGTGTTAATTTCAAGATTTCATTTCCATTTTCTGTATGTTGAAACTGTAAACATCTTTAATTTTATGCCAATTTTACAGCTAATAAAAACATGGAGTAATAGAGCTATTGTTATAAAACTAATGAAAAGAGATCCTTCTGTATATTGCAGTGAAGTGGAAGAAATCAACATAAACTCTCATGAAAAGAATTATTTCAATATATCAAACAAGTATTTTGCAGTACCTACACTTGTAATAGCACTTTGGAGTATAAGCCCAAAGACTCTAATATTTCATTTCAGATGTACTGCAATTTAGAGCTTGCTTCCCAGAGAAAAAGGCTTTAGAGGGATGCAGCTAGGGGACATGTTACTGATGCCAGGGGCCAGGTTGCTTGCTGGAGCTCAGCAGTCTGTCAGCTTGCTGCAGATAAACTCTGTTGGAAAAAATGAGTCTTAGTTGCTTAAAAAGGGTGATTTTTCTCTAGAGGTGGGGACAGATTTGATATCAAACAGAAAATTTCTCAGCTCTTTAGGGGAGGTGTGGAATGGTGACATAGCAGGCACTGATCTATCCAGCACCCCTGTTGTTTTGGTGGAAACTCAGCAAGAAAATTGCTTTAATAATGTTTACATCCTCAGCTGTTGTTGCAACAGTCTCCAAAAGGAGTGACCAGCCAATATAGGGAGTTGTTAGGAGTGCATGGCTAAGCTATGAAACCAAGAAGAGATTAAAGGACAACCCAGCACTATTTGTTCATTTAGAATTTGTGCTGGTGACAAACAGGAGTTCTTGCCTATGTGAGGCCATAAGGATTTGACACAGAGATTTACAGAAAAAACAAAGTCGATGAGATCAGTATCCACTCCCAGTTACACAGCAGTAAATTTAGAGTAACTTTACTCACTGACATCATAGGAGCTAGTCTGGATTTACACCAGCTTGAGTGAGAGCTTATAATGGTCTACTGAGAATTCGAACATCATGCCTGAAAGTGCAAGTGGGAGAATTGGCTGAGTTATGGAGAGCTAGGTACAGACAATTGTGTCCAAAGATAACACTGAGGAGGAGCTTTTTGCCACTGTTCTTATTGTGCTTCTTGCTCTATTAAATTCTGCTCCAGTTCCAAATGTATCTGTTAGAATGAAAGACTTGCATCTACAAATGGACTATAAATTATTTATTGTTCCTGAGCTTATTTTCAGGATGATATCCAAGGGCTCATAGTTATTAATTTTGCATATTCCATGGATGGGTTAGATGACCCACTAGGCTCTTCAAATGTCAATTTGTTCTTTCATAGAATCTATTATAGCAAAGGTGTCCAGGGTAGTCCTTAACATATTATCAGAACACTTTGTATTGGTGTGTTAAATACTTCTTCAATATAAGTGAACACACTGCCTCTACTCCCCATGATTGAAGATAAACCTTCCATAAGTCTCTGAAAATCAAGCTCTCCAAAGAAGAGAAGCAGTAAATGACCTATTTGAATCACCTGTATTCTTCAGCTCAATGCCAGCTGAGGATGCCAGGAATTCAAACTCAAGTCCTTTATGGCTGGATATGTGTCATACAAGATGTGAGCCAAGAAAGGATCATCCAGTAAGGTAGCCCTGTGAAATATGATAGCTTTAACTCTACAACGTGTCTGATTTCCATACATCTATTTTTTCCTCCTGTTATCTTTAATATGTAGAGGCAGATGTAAGCTGTCAAACTAGGAATCTGAACAGAGGAGACTTTTTTTAGACAATGATATTTGTGCCTTAGAAATTATTATCTGGCATTGAGAACCTGATTTGTATGAGGGTTTTTGTTAGCTGATGACCATCAGAGTATTAGTGCAATCACGTGCTGAAATTACCTGTGTATTTGGGTATTTTTTTTTATAGGCGAGGCACCATGTCAAAAGAACTTAGGCAAAGCAGCCATTTAGATTTCTTTCTGAATTTCACTAAGCATGTATTTACCTTGGGCAACACCCTAAGTCTTTTCCTTGATCCTTAATCATGAAGACAAAGTGTGTTTTCCTTAAGGAACTTGAAGTCTGTATTAATGGACATACTTGAAGAGGTAGAAAATAGCTGAGATTTCTTCCTACCATCTCTGCTTCAATTTAGAGCTTTCATAACATGGCTGAAGTTTGCTTTTACTTTTATAAATATTTGCTTTGGGAAAAATGGCTCTTGGCTCAAATTCCAGTCCTTTGCATTCTGAATCAGCAATTAAGCAATTGAATTAAGGCCTGTAAATAGTAAATGTTTCCATTATAAAACCACTAGCAATTCTACCTCTTTGAATAGTACTGTGATAAAAATACCTCAGAAATTCTTTGTAATCAGATCTCTGACAGCTATCTAATCTTCCTCTCTAATATAGGGGGAAGAATGAGGTTATGTAAAACCCATGTGTTCCTTCCAAAACAGAAGGCTCTGCAGTTTCCCAGCTAACCAAGTCACCTTTGCAAAGCTCTACTTAGTATGTCTGTACTTCAGACAGTACTGACATTCAGGTGCTGAAGCTCATTTGACTTTTACGTTTTGATCGCTGATAGAAGGTTCATGTCAATTTTTCTTGTTTCATCCCATCTACTTTGTGGTCTTGGCCGTCTCTTTCATTATAGTACAGATGTAGATAGATTCTAACTGCACAGCCTCTCTTCTTTTCGTGCTGCTTTTTTTAAAAACAGCAGCATTTTTCACTTTGGCATCAACGTGAGGATAACTACCATCTGGTCTCCATGTGCTTGCAGGTTGAAGACCCCCCACCCTAGATCAAAAACTGTTTCAGTTGACTGAAACAGCATTTCTCAGTGAGTGTAAATGATGCATATCTGGCAGCTTTTCAGTGTAAAATGAGTCATCAAAACACACTGACTGTAAGCATCTTCACCCTTCCTTCCCACATCTCTTAATCCAATGATAGCTAAGACTGGAATAAAACTTCATCTTCAGCATGTATACAAAACATAGGGGTACAAAGACAAACACTTGATTGCAAACCAGTCATGTAATGAAAAAGCATATAATTTGAATCAGATTGGGCTGAAATTGAAATTGCAACAAACTATTTGTCAGTTTCAAGCTCTGGAGACTAATTTCACTCTTTTCGTAATTTTCCTTTCTTCATAATTTTTCCCTCTCACTTACCCTCCCATCTCTCAGTGTAGGAGCTCTGCATTGCTCCTTGTTTTTCATTTCTTATAAAAACAAGATTGAAGAAATCTACTAGCACTTACACTTCAAATGAAAAGCAAAATCTAAAAATTAAAAAGCAGTAAATGTTTCTTTAAAAATCTCAATAATGAAATATAATCTGCTCTAGTTGATTCTGTAACTGAAAAGTGATAATGAGGGCAGTATATGGAATTAAAAGGGAAGGCAAAGCAAGGCCAGGAAAGGCAAGGGATGGGAAGGGAAGGAAAAGGAAAGGAGGGGAAGAATGCAAAAACTTTGAGGCTCAGAAAGAGAAATCAGAAACATACATGTGCCGCTTTAAAAAGCTGAAATGTATAGGAAAGGAATTCTTGGTGTGGCTGCCTTAGTCTCTGGGCAAGTACATGACTAGTACTGTGTTAGACTCACATCAGGGTTCACTGTTATGGCAAGCCAACAGATATGTGCCACTCCTGTATATATATATATATATATATATACACATACATATAATGACTCTCAACTCTTTAGGAAGGACTGGGTGGGTGTCAGTTGGTGCTAAAAAACCTGCTCATTAGAACCATACTCAAAAAACATGCCACAGTTCTGGATGATGTTTCTAGCTTCCAGTTTTGGATGAGTTCATGACAAAGTTTGTGATGAACCACTTCTGGAACTCTTGAGATTCCTGAGCTCTGATTGTGACTGCAGAACCTGCAGTGTCTGTGGCTCCTGGTGAATGAGGAGAACCAACAGTCCTGGCTCGTCCTTAGCTCTGTCAGCCACATGGATACCTTCGGTGTATTTGACATTCCTACTGACCTCAGTTATTTTTAAAGAGGCCTGTGACACTCCCATTCTACTTTGCATCAGAAGTTCTATTGCCTTTCTCAATGAATATGCACACCTGCAGCACTGGCTGAAAGGAAAGCTCAGTTGTGAAGTCTTTGGCTTGTGATGCTTTTTTTTATATTTCCCTTTTTATAGTATTCAACATTATAATACAATTAATACAATAATACAATTGTATTATTAAAACTTCATAATGATCGGGGAAAGCAGACAAAAGATATTGTATAATTTGGTTTCTCCTTTAGAGCAGGTTGGCAGTTGTGGGGAAATTATTTGGTAAGAGATGAACAGACCTCAGCACACCACACATACATACTTAGCATTATCCAGTGTTCACAACAACAGTACACACCCAAAACCTTGTGGTGATGGATAAAGAGCACAAGAAATCTGAGGCTGCTACTTCCCCATCTCTGATTTCCACCCTCCTTCTAAGAACCAGCTGCTGTTCCTCGCCACTGGCTCTGCAAGGAAGAGAAGCTGTGTGGCTGCCAACCTTGAGCTGATGGACTTGGACTCTGCCTCTCAGCTGCATCTTCAAATGTTGTCACTGGCCTGGTGCCACTGGAGCCAGGAGAGCAGAGCCAGCAGGCTGAGCATGGATTTGGCCTTGCATGTTTAACGTGGATAATTGGTTTAGACTACAAGGTAGGAGCCGGTGACTATATGAATTGAGAAACTAAACATCCTAGAGGGTGCAGGAGTGCAGGAAGTGTATTTGTACAATTTTTTTTTCAACAAGAGGATTGTTTTATTTTTTAATCTTATCTGTGTTACTTCTTTCCCAATCTGAAAACTTCTTTTCTTTTATCTAACAAGTTTGAGCTTTACAGGCATTTTGATTTTTTTTGTTTAAAACTCTGTGCTTAGTTTTAAAATTACATGAATATTTTTAAAATATATATCTCCTTGCAAGGCAACGTTTTACCTCAGAGTACACTGGCATTTCATGTTTTCTCTTGTTATGGCTCACACTCTGTGTCAGGGCTATAAAAGCTGTTACTGTTTATTCACATTTGAGGAAGGAACAAAGGGAGCTTTCTGCAGTCAGTGCACCTGGAATGTGAAGTGAGAATGGTAACTTCTGCAGCCCGCTTCTGCCAGGTGGCAGCCCCTTGCTACATCACAAAATCAATAAAAAAAAAGGGAAAATGTTAAAGGTTTGGGTACATTTTATCTTAAGGCACTAACTTTGTTTTGTGTTGATTGAAGGTTTAATTTTTAGATTTAAGAGCCATTCTGTTTTGAGTAGCTTAGCAACCCATCACTAGAAACCAAGAGAATCATCAGATCCTGTAGGATTTTGCAGCAATGCTAAAATACACTAATTGTAAAGTTTCTGTAGAATTTGTGTTATCATAACACAAAATGCAGACTGGACTTTATGTAGGCAGAAAAGGAAAAGCTCTCTTAATGGATTTAGATGAAACAAAAAGATATTAAAAATGCATTTGTGTTTCTGCCAAAACTAAATACAACATCTACTCGTTTCCTCTAGCAATACTCAGTGTTCACCTTTTTTCAAGGACTTTATGATAATATGTAGCTATCAATTATCCAGTACTCAGAAGATTAGGTAAAAGAAATAAGTAGAGACTGTCCTTGCTTACCCCCAAGAAGTGGTGCAATGGCAAAATCCAAGGCTGCAATATTTTGAAATGTGCTTTAAATTTATTCAAGTTTTATCTTCTCTTACAGAAGACTTGCTCTTACTTGAGCTGATGGTATTGCACTACAGTATTGGTAACAGCATCTAGCTCATGCTTCTGTTGAACTTGTACTGAAAAGAGTTGCATGCCAAAAAAAGGCCAGAAAAACTTGCTATGCGGTTTTAGAAAGCACAGCTCAGATCTGGCAGATGCAAAGAGCTAAGAGCAGTTCTGGAAGCTCTAGGAAATTACTTTTACTTCAGTTCTAAGGAGACTGAAAACTACAGAAAAAATAAAAAATAAAGTATTTGGGTAAATACAACTTTGGAATTGGTTTTCCAACAGCTTTTTGAAACCCAAGTCAGGGAAATTTATCCTGTATTCCCAGGATTAACATTTCATGTTATGTTTGAAAAGTTGTACTTCTGACTTGTGTGTCTTCATGATCTAACTGTTGGTTTTTAATATTCTAAATCCCCTTTCAGTCAATAAAATGTTCCCAGTAATTCAAGTGGAAGTAAAATTTGCCTAAAACTAAAAACACCTCACCAGTATCTTGAGCTTAATTTCTTCCAAATTATCAGATAAATATCATTTTTCTCTGTTTACTTTCTGCACACAAATATCTGGAGTTGCTTAGATCTTTTACCATGGCTTGATCCTGGTTGCCTTTGAAAAACAGATTAAGGCTTTCCTCATTGTCTTCTACTTCAGAAACACAGATGTGTTATTTTAACAGCTTTTTTTTTGCCCTTCTAAACACATAAAGCCCACCTGCTCTTCTGGGACTCTACTGTTTTTTGGAAGCTCTAATTTGCACCTGGGCTGAAATTGTCCATGGGGGATAATCAGGTGGCTGGGAGTAGCTCAAGTACCACGTGCTTTGGCTGTACCTATTAATGAGCGTCTTTGTGTCCAACAGGCTAGTGAATACAGGATAACTAGCTCTGGGCAAATACAGTGGCCTCATTAGCATGGGAAGTCTTTTGTTAGGGAGATCTGTCTGTCTTCTTATCCTCTTATTTAGCAGGGATGATGTAAAGAGTGTGAAATTCCATATGCATCTGGCTAATATATTTTAAAGCAGTCTGAGCAATATACAGCTTCTACCATGAAGATTCAAAGAATTCCCTTTACAAGGCAAGTTGATTTCTCCCTCCCCCTTTCCATCTACTTATGTGTGTTTGGAAGTGTCAGCCCTTACATTTAGCAGCTAAGATTGGTGTCTCCAGTATGGTTTGGTCAAATCTGATCAGTTGTGATGTGATGTTCAGATTCTTTCTGAGTTCATGTATTTTTATTTCTGCTATTTCCTTTGTCCCACTGCATGCATTACAGTACATGTAAAAACCTCACCAGTGAACTCATTGCTTCTTTTTTAAACCTTCTCCCCTATACTTCCATTTAGACCATACACTGCCTATTTCACCAGTTAAAATTATTTTAACTTAGCTCCTAATTTTAGCAACTTTATTCCTGCCTTTTGTTCATTCTCTACGACATACGTTGTACTCCACAGCCACCATGTTCTCCTTTACCTTAAAAATAAGTGAAGCTTTGTGAATTGGCTTAGTCAAATTGTCTAGCTAAAGCCAGGGAGTGCCTTAATTCAGTGCAGTAGCTCATGTGGGAAACAACAGAGCCTCACTGTGAAAAATGTCCTCTGCCCCATGGCCCATCCCAGCACTATCCTGTCTTTGCTGCTAGGTTGGTTACAAATCTTTCTCTTTGTCAGTTTTGATTTCACCACAATTTGTTGAATGTGTTTTCATGTAATTCCAGTTGTCTGTCTACTCATTATCTCCATTTCTATGCTGTGGACACTTGCGTTCATCCCTTACTCTTACCCTACTTCCTCTTTTCCAGGCGTTTGTCTCTTCAATGTTTTATTTCATGCACTATCCTGAAGAGATTTTGCTTCAAGCAAAAATCTTGAGCCATGTTTGAGTCTTGATGTTATTATTTTTACTGCACCATTCCTTCAGTGCAAATCCTATTGGTTATGCAATGTCTTTATGTTTCGCATACTCTTTGCAGAAATTGTTTACAGAGTCCTGGCATAGCTTCAGGCACTGTGTAATTTACAGATCAGTATAAATGAGAGCAAGCTGAAAAGTAATGCCATGTTGCCTTCTATTCCCACCTAGTGATTAGATCGTCTTTATTTTGTCACCAGTAGCCCATTAGTTTTTTCTAATCTTTCCTTTCCACTTTGCATAGCAGAGGCTCTCGTGCTGTGAGGCTACTTTTCTAAATAATACTGGTTTTCTAGGTAAAACATCTCTGTCTTCTGTTCTGGCCACTTGAAATGCTGCTTTCAGAGCCCTGCACACATTGGGACTATATCTACATATGTTTTATGTACACATATGCATGTGTAGGTGAGAACAGATGCATGTGCCCACAAACCTACACACAAAAGAGAAGAAAGGAAGGTGCAAAACAGAAAGGTTGGTGCCTGTCAGGCCGTTGACACAGAGACACAGCCCCCTACTCTGTTTCAGTCCACGGAATCTACCAAGTATCTGCCCTGTGAAAGGTGGGAGCCATAACATAAAATGAGCAGGTTATTCAACCTTCACCAGTTTCTTCTCAACACTTTCTTACCCAGATGTTGTTCAAAAATCGGGCAACAAAAGCAGATTACAAACTAATAAACATAATTTACCCCTGGTAATCCAGTCCTTCCCCTATTTAAAGTCCATGCAGCTTAATCATGGGAATCTATTTCTTTGACTGCCAGACATATTAAATCACCCATCTTCATGCAAGCGACTACGTTTACGGCCATCACATAATTTAATAACGAAAAGATAATTATTTATTCTGCTCTTGAAAAAAACTTCAGCAACATGTTTATGGCGAAAATGGATTTAAATTCTGGATCTCTGGTTTAAAGCCAACAGAAAATTGTCTTTAATTTTAGGTCTTGCTGGACTAGTAGAAACCAGCATCAGACAGGACTACAGCTTTATTAAATACTGATTTTATATTGACAGTTTTCTTAGAAAATAATGCATTTTAATTTAAAAATGCTTTACTCTGAGCTGGAAGTGTATTATGTAGAACTATGGAAAAGCTCAATCCACTAACATGACAGTTGGCAAGCTAAAATAGACTGGCACAAAATTAGAGTGAGACAGAGAGTAATAATTGCTTGACCTGCAGGTTGAAGAATAAAGAACAAGAGATCAGCTCCAGTTATATGCTGCAAAGCTTCAAAAGCTTCTGATTTAATCTTAAGATTCATAGGTTATTTTAAAAAAATCAAATTTAGTTTAGAAGACTTATTAGTTTGGAAACAGCACAGTAATAAATAGAGACATGCAGCAGACCAGAGGAGAACTGTGATCAAATATATTTCCCTTAATATATATCAGTGAAAGGTGGTATTAAGCAGAGCTTTTGTCACCTCTGAGATTATTAAGATATAGGGAAAACTTGCAAGGAAAGCAGGTGAAGCTGTAAGCTTCAAGAGTTTAAAGCACAAATACATGTCTATCTGGCTATACATTGGTTTTCCTCATCTGCCAAAAGGTCACCTTTAAGTCCTGCTGATGGACAGAGGCTTCCTACATCAATCTCCTCAGCCCCTTTAAACTTATTTTAAAAGCTTGGTTGATTTGCATACTACTCCTTTATCTGACAAATGTTTTACTCCTGAAGGTGGACTCATTCAGACCAAAGTGGGCATGCTTTCACTTTTCCTACTGAACATGCATTGATCCCATTTACAAATACCCGTGAGAGATGTGAAATTTTACTTCAGAGCTGTCCCATGAATAACATTGACAACTCTGTGATGTTTATCTCCTCCGCACTGGCAACCTGAGAAACACCATGACTAAAATACATGTCCGTGCAAATTCCCCATAAAAAATAGTAAGCTCAAACAGTTTA
>JAYDZK010000001.1:94886945-94903815 GCA_034509185.1 Euphonia xanthogaster | reverse complement strand
TCACTCCATGATAGGGTGATCATGGAAGATATATGTCTAACACACTTGCTTGAAAGGCTAAAGGAAGCTGATCCTCAGCCATAATTCTACTGAAATAAACAGACTGCAGTTGGAATTTATGCTAGCAGAGGATTTTTACTCTGCATTGCCTTCCCATTTCTGCCTAAAATGATCACATGAAAACTTTCATTAACTTGTCTTCAAGTTACAAATTAATAAGACAGAGAGGAATGGTGTTTGTATGGCTGGAGTGTGTAATTTAGGCACTAAAACAGATTATGAAGTCCAGAGATATACATACAATGCAGTCAGAGATGTATCAAAAATGGGAGACTGTCAAAACAGATGAAAGAAGGAGTCATTTAGTCACATCACCTAATGCAGCTGGATTACTACAAAGATGGTGAAAGAAATGATAAAAAAATCTATATATAATAGAATATGAATTTGCAGTTCCTTACCTCACAGTAAGTACAGCCCCACAGCTACTGCTTCAGGGGATTGAAGAAAGAAATAGCTGTGGTACCTATGAAACATTGCTTGCTTTTTTGGAGCAGCCAGCTGGAATTGACTAAAACGCAGAATGTCACATCAGATCTCACACAGATGAGAGGTTTGCTTGCTTTCCAGTAGAGATAACAATCATGATGAGCCAGCAGAACTTGGTCTGCAGCAATATGAAAGACATGGAGTGTGAACATTTGCTAACTCTCAATAACAGGATGAGCCAACCTGCTAGGAACACCACACCTTTTTAGGACCCTGAACTTATTCATTCCATATTTTTGCTTTATAGAACAATGCTAAGAGCATGACCTCTTTCTTCTTGGCTTTTGTGTACCCAATTCATAGCCTGGGTCCTAACAACCGTGGTTTCCAGAGAATATGTTTTGCTGGCACCATGACAGAGTTTGTTTTTTTTTTTCCTCTACAGCTCTGGAGAGCTTAAAAATTCCCTTTTTCCCCTGTCCCCCTGAAATGGCTCACTCAAGTGCAAGCAAAATTCTCCCTCCAGATGGGGGACAAGTTTGACAAACAGCAGTAGGAGAGGTAATATTTTATAAAGAAAATGATGAATGATTCCAAGAAAGAAATTAAGAAGCAGAAATAATCTCAGGCATATATGGAACCACATCATGATGCAATTGAAAATGACTGTATTATGGCCAGCAGTTTGATAATGAAGGGAAAGCTGTGAAGCTCAATTGTGACAATGTAAAAGAATAAAAAAAGACAGAGCATGTTGATAATGAGCCTTGAATATTCTTTCTTTTCTTTTCCCCCTTTTGTCACCTTTGGTCTACTTGGCATTCACCCAAATTAGAAGACTGACAGTCATTTCTCTTTAATAATCACTTTTGGAAACTCAAGAAGCACTTGCCTTTCAGCTCTGTCAACAGGGAATCATTAACACTGAAAAATAAATGTATATATGCTTAATTGTTTTTACTGAAATAAACACTCTGGCTACCCCCTGCCGTTTTATGAACATGCACTGGGTAAACTACAAGGGCTGCTACCATTGCCATCTTTGATTGTTTGCTAGTGGCAGATGAAAGACTAAAACACATGGGATTTTTTGACAGTAAATATGATTTCACTTTTTTGCCTTCCACATGAACCCACCCTTTACAAAGGACTGCAGAACAGCAACGGCTGTCAAAATAAGGCTAGCAAGTAAGTGGAGTAGCAGCTCTCTACAGAGTTTGATTATTCTTTTGTGAAAGAGTCTGTAAACAAAACCTTTAGGCTTTTGTCTACTAAGCAGTGCTTAGAAATTCTTCCAGCCTAGCATTTTTAATATGGGGGAACACGACTACACAGGACTCAAGAGCACTCAACATTTTTGAAAGGAAAACAATTTATTTTTGTAACTAAATGTGGCCTCAGAAGCCAAAATGCAGACAAAAAAACACTTTTTAAAAAGAATATAAATGCTCTGTATGCTCTGAGCTGCCTGTGAGATATCTTTTCTTTGTCTTGACTATACATATCAAGATATTAACAGAGCAAAAATAATTTTCAAGTAACAATTCATACAAATTTTGAGTTTGGAAAGTGCAATCTAATTGAAAACATATTCAAGTCTTACTTTTCACTTCCAGCCTTTGTGCTGTGATAGTAAGCCAGCTAGTCTGAGGCCTGATATCCCTTCGACCAACAGTCAGTTCTTTGAGATGGCCAGAACCTTCAGAACATGCTACATGCATTACAGGGCATAAAGACTCAAATCTCTTCCCTCCCTAGAAAAATATTTGATCTAGGGCTGGGACATGCACTTCTTCACCAGATCAATTCACCAGTTTCTAAACATTGCCAGGAACTGGGTGCAAATTTACACATGCTCTGAAACAGAAACTGATGGGACACTTCCATCTGAATGGCCCATCTCTGTACCTGGGATGTGTCCTGAAAAGGAAGTTAAACATTCCCTGAGCCCTCCTTTGACATTACAGCCATACCCAAATCCATATCATTAAGCTCTTTTAGCCCCCAAGTAGGGCATCCATTTCAACACTGTCAAGTGGAGACAGTCTCTGGTTTGTGCAAAGTCTGGAACTAAGCTAGGGAAATGTTCAGGATGGTGATGGTGGATCCAAACCCAGAAGAAGCTGAAGACTGCTGATTATGTAAAGAATAAATTATTTGAGTTCCAGTGCCTGGAATCTTTCCCTGGCGCGGTTAAAGTTATTAGTATGGATGTGGCCATACGTGTCCAGGTGTTTTAGACAGCAGCTGAGCCTGGAGTTTGTCACTGCTGGCTTTGCCTAAATACCAGCCTTAGATGTCTTAAAGGGAAACCAGTGCTTAACAGCACACCTTGAATTTAACTCCAAAAGGCTGAGTAATAGATTTTCTACAAGTTCTTTGGATAGATTTGGAGTGAGGTTGTAAAAGTTATTGCTAGCATGATTTTGGTTTGCCTCCTACTATTTGAGATTTGCTGCTCATTTCATTTCACCTCTACAGATTAATGACTAATTTTCAATCATCTTTTCCACATATTTTTTCTTATCTATTATACAGGTAAGTGCTAGATATGCAATTACAGAATGCAAAGCATAATGAAATCTTTAAAAAGTACTTACATTTGAATTCTTAAAAGGATCAAGATTTCATAATCTGGTTAGCTCTTCTTCACTTCAGGCTACTTGATGAAAATTGGGGATTACTGCATCCTCCTAGTTTAGTCATCAATCCTTATACACATCACCAGTGTTACACCCACCTAGCAGGGACAGTTTTAAGTTTCTCTTATAAAAATGGTAAATACCAGCCAAACAATTTTTGCAGACTACAAATGCTGGTGACAATGAGCCCCCTCCTTGCCTCAGCTGTTACTCCCAACCTCTTCAATGATTCCAGAGTGCTTCAGGCTTCATGTAAAAGTGATTCTAGAGACAAAACATCGGTATGATCAAAGGAAATTAAAACACAGGAAGGATTGGAGCAATATATGTGTGTTGCTTATGGCCATGGCAACACCTAAGTTTTAGCTGTCTTGCCACCTCCTACAAATGAATTCAACTAGTGTGACCAGACAATGATGACTACAATTCCCGCCCACATACACATACGATGCTATCTGTTCTCCATCACTGGAATAGAGTGACTTCTGGGATAAAACACAACTAACCATAGATATCTACATTAAGAAAACTCTTGGCAAGTAAAGACTAATATCACAGACATCGTCTGGCATGAGTAAGTAAAAGGTAAAGTATACAGTTTGTGAAATATTCTTTACATGTAACACTGTTTTGAAAAATTTCTACCTATTTCCCTATTAAATTTGAAGGCATAAAATCTCTTGCATTTTACTGAAAGGACAAGGTTTTTCCTTTAAGATTTTCTTCCATGTAAATGTTGATACAGCACAATTCACTGTGACCTAAAGGAAAGCCTGCACTTTTGATTTCTAGTATGTGTGTTAGAATCAGAATTGATTCGAAAAAGGTTTTTAATGGAAAGTGAAATTTTACACTTTGATGACTTTTTAAATTTGATTTTTCATTGGAAAAATCAAATGGACCCAGATTTTCCACTTTCAGATTATTTTAGGAGCAATGTATGAAAATGAAGACTGTACTTTATTATGGAGTTAAACACTGAAATAGGCCTTAAAGATATCATACTTTAAAACAGCCATTAGAGAAGATTACTGTTAGATTTTTGTGATGCTATCAGGAGCTCACAGCTGGAATAATAATATCAAGATGGAGGCTGAAAACAAAACCCTCCCTTGGCAAAAGGGAACTAGACTGCAGTAGAGTCTACCAGAGCCAGAAGAGCAGGTCTGCAGTTTGCAGTGCTCTTCAAGACAATGCAACATTCTGCAGTCTCCCTTCTGGATGGGAAGATACCCAGGGTGAGAGACATTATCAAGATTATCTTGTGGATGAGGCAATTGTTTCACCGTTGATAAAATGAAAGTTTTTGCAAAAGCTGCATCATGTCATTTGAGTATTCTCTATGTTCTCATTCAATTCTGGACAAAAACCTTTTATTGGAACAAGCTGAGAAGAGTCACCAAGCATGTCCCTTCCTTTCTGTCTCCTAGCACCATGTGCTTCTCAGTACATTTAATATACAGTAGTTCTCATGTGCACCTTGGTACAGAGTATATTGATTTTGAAGATCCCTTTCTTAGGCATATTCCTAGAGACCTAAACTATCATCTCAAATGTCCTCCGTCTTATTTTATTACAACAGAACATGCCATGAACCAGAATCCTATTGCTAGCTGAGCCTCCTTTGCATCACACAGATGTTTAAACCAGATGTTTTGGAAAGGACTCCTTACTCTCTGCTTTGTGTTATTTAGACATGGCACAAATAAAAGTTACAAAGAGAGATGTTCTACATTTCCAGTTTCCAGCTGCAATTATACAGAGACTCTTACTAACTGTAAGATCACACAACCTTTGTCTTAATTGGGTAAACAGGGTGTTTGGAGTACCACACAGCAGGACCTGGCTAATTAAATATTGTTCAGATTCCCCACTGGGGAGTTTATGCAACCACTGAACTATAAGCCATAGTGTTGCAGCTCAGAAACCATGTAATTAAGGTAGATATTCTGTGGAATGACTGCCCTTCCTTTCCTAAAGAAACGTTGTAATCGACTTGCGGCGTTTTGTTGAGATGAAGTAAAGAAAATCGGATGATCTGAGCTGCTTGCTGAAAAGCACTGCAAATACAGATCTTTTCAAAAAATCAAGTGAGCTTTTGGCTTACTAGGTCTTCAAGTGACAGTTTTTTCTAGAAGCATATGTGAAATTTTCACTTTGAGCTAAATTGCTGTCGGTGAGTGAATTTCATCTCTTCAGTTGTATTTCTCTATTGCATGTGCTAGGAAATCTTAATCCCACACTTGGGCTGGAGAGGTCCAGGAAGATTCAGAACAGTATTATGCAGGGGCAGACACATTTGTGCTAGATACTCACACAGTAGGACAGCGACAATGGCAGAGAGCAACTCCCTCTTACAAGAATGGAAAGAGAAGACAAGAGGGCCACCATAGGTAAGACAAGGAATGAGCACTTCTAGTGATGTGTGGTTCTTGATTGCCTCATTTATATCTCTTCTCAAGTTTTCCTGGCCTTTGATAGGATACATTCACATATGGGAGAGGACTGTGAATATCAGACTGAAGACTCCAACAAGAAACCCTCTTGTGTCAAGGCACTTGGCTACAACTGAACTATAGAACTCATAAAAACATCCCAACTGCTCAGGTATGTGAGCATCCTGTAGCTGCATCCTGTGTGAACACTGGACGGGACCAGCATTCTCACCATCCCATTCTGCACATCTGTTCTCTCCTTCTGTGCATACTCCAACAGCTGTTGCAGACGGTGTGATATAGGACTGCAGGTATACAACACAAAGTATCTGTGGTTCAGTTTAGCTGTATATTTGCAGACTGGTTCATGGGATCCCATGGGCCTAAAATGGGATGCAGACTCTTGAGTTGACAAATATTTTGACAGCAAATCTGAATCAAAAGCTATAATTTTGAACAAAGACATAATCCCACTGATGTGAGGATGGCTATCCTGCTCCTGTGCTGAATGTTACACTTGGAAAGTATAAAAATTTTAACTCATTAGCTAAAGTAATTCCCAAATAACCAGATAAAAGGTCTGAAAGAAAGAACTGGATTTATAGGTCTTTGTATACAGTTGTCCCCAGGGTCCTGCGACAGCTTTAGCTTAGATCAGGCAGGTGGAAGAAAAGCAGGACAAGAGGCCTTACGTTTCACATTTAAGCTGTCAAAGTTTGATATGGCACTCAAAACTAAGTCATAGATGCTAACTTCACAGCATGTGAATTCTTTGCAGCATTCACGGGAATTATGCTCACATAATAAATAAGATTAATTTCTGTTTGAATACACTCAGATTGGTATTTTCTTCATTTCAGCAACAGGAGATAGAGATAGGATGTATAACTAAGAACCTAGAATAGTTTCTCAGTTCCCCATTCAGATGCTTCCCAAAACATATTGCTGTGAGACCTGAATACACATTATTCTCCCCTACCCCCACCCAACTCCCTTCTCCCAGCTGGAAAGAACCCTGAGTGCTTAGCTGGGGAGATGGAGTCATGGAGTACTCCAACAAATCCATGGGTCTGGAAGCTTTGCAAGGCATGACTTCAGGTCATATCATAAATCTGCTCTAGAGTTTAGATGCAACTTTGAGATGCTTCAACTCGGTTCTTAAAAGGACTCAGTTATGACAATTCTTAGGTGACTCCGAATGTAAATAAAAAGTAAGAATTTCACAGTCTTTCTGAATGGCCTTGGGCCTGGGACTAAGAGTAACTCAGACAACATGGTAGGTGCCCAGTAGGACATACTGAAGTCCTTTCTGCCTCTCCCTAAATTTAAGCCTCTCTGTATGTGCCTAAGTTGGGTGCCAGGGTAGCATTAGCATTCACAGCCTGTGCTTTGGTGTCTAAATGTCCCTTTGGAAAGGAATTTCTATTCTGTATTTCTGTTTTAACACATGCTCTGAAAGAAATGGAATGTAGATGCCTAAGGAGGTCTGGAAGCTGAGGTTAAATCCTTTGCAGGTCTCACAGGCAATGAGTGGCAGAGGAAGTTCCTGAATCTGTCTTCTGTGAATGCAGGGATGCATTTTGACTAACCTGTAGACACTTTACCTTCACTCATTGAGGATGATGACCCAGTGGGATAGCTACAGGGATAGAGAACATCTATTCTGTAGTGCAGGACTGGCTACCATGAGTTGCCTTCTATGCCTGCAGGCTCCTAAACAGAAAAGGGTGGGAAAGGCAGTTAAAATAATTTTCCTGTAGCAACTTCAAAATTTTCAATATTCAATATTATGGCACCAAAAGAAACTCTGAGAAAGAGAAGAAATCTTTTGCAGTGCTTGCTGACCAGAACAAACACCATTATACTACCAAATTCCTGTAACAAAAATGGAGGGATTTTAATGAAATCGGATCTTCACCTGCACTTGAAGCAACCAGCAAATTTTAAGTAAACATTTCCTTGTAAGTGAGAAAATGAAAACTAACTTCTGTTTTTATGAATTCTTAATAACCACTAATATTTCAAATCTTCGGAGACCTGCCCAGCTGAGGTATGGCTTTTCCCTCAAATACAAAGCTGTTTAAGAAATTATATTAGGTACAGACAACGGATGGCTGATCTATAGCCCGGACGACTACAGACAGTGCAGATGGGATACAATTTTTTTTTCTAAAATCCTATTCACATGCAGATATATAACTTCATTAATTAAACTCCAGGGCTATGAAAGCTGTAAACTCTTCTGTTTCCTGACAACATTCCTGAAAACATAATTTTTGTTATGGTTATTGTTGATCATGTTTTTGTTCTCTTTAATAATTCCTCAGTTGTTCTTATTTAAAGCAAATCTCAGACTAGCCTAAATAGGAGACTACAAGCCAAATTATGATCTCAGTCCAGTGTAAGTCTACTTTGTTTGCCTCTGGTAGACAGACTTCACATTAATTTTGAGATAACTGTATGAGGGAATCTGAGCTAAAACCAGAAATTAGCTCTTTTCTGTGAGATCTCCAGTGCCCTGCAACTCCAAAGCACAGATACATCTGGAAAAGCTGCTTTGCCTGGTGTTCTCTTGTGCATTTAGATCATCATAAAAAAGTGCTCTTTGCAAACTCAAGTCCAGCTAAAGCATAGTCTGGCAGTCAAGGGAAGATGTTCCTCTGTGTATTTTATTTTTAGAACACATCTGTCTGCCCTTGAGTTAGTTTTCCTCTGACCTCTCTTTTATCTGAAGAGAACCTGATATGTCCTTCAGTATTAGCAGTATCCTGACTCCAGCAGAGATTTCCCAATACACAGAACAGATGACAATATATTTATACCCATTTATTATACCTGGAGCATACCTCAGCAATCCCTTGACATTTCCTGTTTTGCTGACTCAAAGTACTAAAAGTGAGTGGAAAAAGAAATACAAGTAATTTGAGCTATTCTGAAACTCCAGATCCTCAAACCAAGAAGTTTCTTCACCTTGGAAAAAATGAGAATTTTGAAATTGTTGTCCACTGCTGCTGGAAAGAGAGTTACATTATGAAAAATAATGCCCTGCAGGGATGTAACGTGCTCAAGAGCTGGATACCACAATGTGGTTAGTGAAAAATTAATGGAAAATTGTGTTTTTTCATTTTTATGGAATTTGCAGGAATATTTTTATAAGTTACTGCATTTTTAAATGTCATTCTGAGTGTGTGCCTACACTTCCCAAGATGTTTTCCAATTGAATTTTGAATACATTTCAAAACATTTTTTTTAAACAGAGATGAAAAAAATCTAGTGACAATAAATATAGATGAACTCTGAAAAATACACTGAGCTTGTATAAGAACAATACATTGCTATGAAAATTAGAAAGGGTGAGGAACAAGATTAAATGAGGTGGGGAGCGCTGACTGCTGGTAAAATAAAGCAGAAGGCAGAGACCAAAGGACAATTTTGCAATTAAAAAAAAAAAAAATCTACACGCAGGCAGCTATTATCACCACTGATAGAAATTAATGCCATCTTAAGTGGGATTTACAATGGCACTTGGCACTGGTTGAATTTATTTCTGCTGCAGTGAATGGGACTTTTGCTGGTGGGATTAGCTGAAGCCATGCTTCTGAAAACAGCACCCTGAAATCACCCTTACCTCTCCTGCTCCTTGATCCTGGAAAATATCCACATCATCTCTACAATAAAAACTACAGGATGGAAAATGTTCCTTTGCTGTGTGACCTTGCAGCAGCAATTGCTCTGATACAAGAGTGGGTTTTTTTTAGAACTCAGATTCACAGGTCATTCCCTCCCTGCCTCTCAGCAGATGCACTTACCTTGGTGTCAGCAATACTCTGTGAGCAGAGCCCATCAGGCTGAGACTCTGGCCTGAACAGTTATTCACCTCTGACAACACAAAATGCATGCAGCCGAGCTGGAACTGTGAATCAACTTTCATTTTCTCTTTGCTTGGCACCCCTAAGCTAGTTGTGACCTGATCCCCTCAGGGTGCCAGGCAGTCCCCTGCTTTCTCTCCTCAGCCATGAGGTGGTTCCTTAGGCAAAGCCAGCTGCTGCCCAGACATCTGGTGTCCCAGCAGAAGGGAGGCCTGGGGGGCTGTCAAGGGAGCCATGCTTGCAGAGCTGTGGCCATGGTTACAACCACATAACATTTTATTTTTGGTGGGAATAGGAACTGTTAGGATTTTCACCTTCCCGCAAAGCCTTCACCTTCCCGCAAAGTCTTCCAATCCCAACCAAAAGGAACCAGGCTGTTTGCCTCACTCCATCCCCAAGTGTGTGTAGTTACCACCCAGCACATCCCTCAGTGTGGGAAAAGAACTGCTGGGGGTGCCAGAGATGAGGAGCCCATGAGAAGCAGAAGCACTGAGTGAAATCCTTGATTATGTCACTGTACACTAGAAAGGTTTGTTTTAAGCATGCATCAGCTGCATGGGGTGGCAGGAGAGCAACCTGAACACCTTGAATCATTGTGGCCATAGACAATTTCCCACACTGTGGGAGCTCTCTGAAGCGTTACTACACATGTTCACATTACAACAGCTCTTGGTTCATTCAGCTGTAGAAGATCTCATGAACTTCAGCTTTATTTTCCCTCCAAAGAGGATTATGTCACCA
The DNA here is from genome assembly GCA_034509185.1 of Euphonia xanthogaster. Classification (NCBI taxonomy): domain Eukaryota; kingdom Metazoa; phylum Chordata; class Aves; order Passeriformes; family Fringillidae; genus Euphonia; species Euphonia xanthogaster. The sequence continues at coordinate 94,893,639 of JAYDZK010000001.1, read as the reverse complement.
TGCTGCAGGCAGGCATTCAGCTCCCAGCTCAAGAGCAGACAGATGTGGCGAGGGTTAAGGGCTTTATTCTGCTTAACCAATGGGAGGGAAGAGTCTCATATTTTTGAGACTCTTGGATTTAAGAATGGCAGAAAGCCAAGGAATAGTGCACAGTGTGTGCACCTATGCAAACTAAAGCCAAAGGATGCAATTTTCTAATTTTCACAGCAGCCCTTCACATGAGCCTAGAGAACATAGCCCAGCAGGTTGCTTGCCCGTTTTCTTAGGTACTCACCAACATAAAGCCACACATATAATATTTAAGCTCAAACTCACAGAAATGGTTCTAATACAGAGATTTCCAGTTTGACTAATTTTTAAAGAAGAATCACACATTTTGATTCTGATAACTTTTTCTCACCTGCATGACTAAAACTGGTTAGCAGCACTGTGATTTCAATACTTCTCTCTTATTGTTTCCTTTTACAATTTGTATAATGAATTAGTTATTTTCCCACCATTTTCTAAGAGAAAAAAAGCACCCTTAAGGACAGGTTAAAATTCAAATTAAATAAACCCCTTCCTTTTTCCTACTCCCACATTCTAGTAATGAAAATTTATTCTATTTCAGTGCAACAGGTCACTACTGTGCTGATGTCACTAGGCATGTCCATGATGTTGCATAAAATTAGAGGTAATTACTAATTCTAACCTTAAAAACAGTTATATAAAAAAATTGTCATAGACTTATCATACAGGGTAGACCCTGGAAAAATAATTTTAAAAAATTTTCAATTTTCTCTTGAGTAAAAGTCAAGAAATGCCCTGACTTTAATATGTGACTAATTCATATTTGGAAATTAAAAACTTTTGTCCACAAGGACATCATGACTTTTGTGCTGCAACAGGTTCCTGGACACAGGCTGTTGAAAATGTGGCCCACACAGTATAAAGAATTAAGGAAACTGGATAGCTGCATCAAGAAATCAATTGTGGTGTTTCAGAATATACTCATATGCTTAAAATCCAGGTTTCTTAAGGTTAATGCATTAAAGATCAGAGTTGGGCACAAAAGTGAATCAACTGAGAAGTATCAAATGTATTAAGTTACCAGTGCTGAAAATAACAAATTCACTCTGACTTGCGCAAGTAGGCCACACCATATGCCTTTCTATTCTAATGCTTCAGAGAACTGCTTGAATAAATAAGTTAATCACACCATCACAAGAGAACACACACAGAATTTGCTTTACCACAAGGCAAAGTGTGACTTGGTAGGTGACCCAAATGGATAAGCAACAGAGCTGTGGGGAGCTGCAGCAGAATTCTTGGAAAGCCACCGTATTTGCTGCAACAGTAATTAGGCAAGAGCTGGCAAGAGCTGATGGTGGTGCAGTTTTAAATAAAACTTTGGATGATGGTTGATACTCTTTGCTCAATATTCCTTATTGTTCCAACAGCCTTGAAAGAAGAGTTGTGAAAACTCCAAAAAAGCTCCCATAGCAACAGCAAGGAGATGGGACTATTTTTCTCCCAGCCCTGGGTGAACAGCAATGACACACAATTGTGGTAGCTGTGCTGAGCAAACCTACTCTGTTTTTCAATTTTTCACAAAATGGCAACATTTTAATTGCCCCCCAAAAAGCGACAGCTGACTTTTCTGTTAAAATTATTACATGATTTCCCCTCTTAGGATGACACAGAGCCTCTATTTACCCTCAGGGACAAAAATGAAGAAACAACAGCCTGCTTGCATGTGCATCCTTGATTGCAAATAGGGCCAGCAATGAGGCTGGATGACCACCTCCCTATAGAAACTCCCTCAGAACTGTGCCTAACCAGATGGGGTTCACACCTGCCCACGAGCCCAGTTTTGCTTGCTGGAATATTCCCAGGGAGTTTTGTCTCTCTGCAGAGATTCACAGGTATCCCACAGCCCCTCTGTTGCTGCTGTGGTCAGCAGTGTGCAGCTTCCCCAGAGACCTGCAGGGCATGGGCTTTTATACAGAAACAGTGACAATGGGCCAGGCTAGAGGTTAAGTGAAATGGCCCACTTGGACCTCCCTGGTCCACCCAATCTTTCCTAGTTGCCTTGTGATGGCTAATCACAGACCTTCAAAAGGCATAAGCACAGCCCTGAGCTTAGCACACTTCTCTGGCTATCATGAAAGTTTTACATAAAACAGGCTTTTACACACAAGTACAGCAACATTTTATAACACAGACACATTAAGAACTAAAACCAAAGAACGAACAATTTGTGGCTCCACACTTCAGGAAAGTATTTCAGAATACCAGCCACTCATACTTCAGGATCTCACAGTACTTACATGTCACAACATAGGCGGCAGTTGGGACACCCAAGATACACAGAGTCTCACCATACAATTTCAGAAGGCTTTAAACATCCACTCATACAGAGTAACACCATACCACATCAGAAAGCTTCTAGCACCTGCCCATAGAGAAAAACACCACGCCACTTCAGAAGGCTTTACACATCTGCACTTCTTACTCTTTAGCCCAACCTTTTATACCCCTCATGTGCATGCATTGCACCTGTGTGTCCCTTTGGTGATTGGTCAGTGCACCTCTACACTCCATGGCTCATTGCTTTCAATACTGTTCACCTGCTTTTCACAGCTGTAGTCCATTGGGGATGAAGCTCTGCAGCAGCCCCACTCCCAATTACCACAAACTGTGTACCTACACTTGGAAGCAAACAACTATCTTCTTAAGAGGAAAATTCGCTAAAAAATACCAATGTACCTATTACAATTTACATAACCTCTATGCTCTGTCTCTATACTGCACCTAAAGAGGTGTCTTCAGCACTCTTAATACAGTGAAATACTTTCTGCTTCATTCTCCCTGTTACCCAAAAAGATCACTGATTTAATAAACCTTTTGATTAAATAAGCACAGTTTTTTCTTAATACATAATATTTTCCAGTTCTTTTCTCATCTAAGACTTCCAAGCAATTCCCTGCATCAAAAGGACTTCCTTTGTTGGGGTTACCAGCCCTTCAGAATTGCCCACAATCCCAGTATGGCTCCTTACACATGCAAATGCAGGAAATCCCTGGTGCTGGGGTGTGCATGGCACATTCCAAGTGCCAGACTGGTGTATACTTGCCTATTTTGACTTGGGGCTATAACTGTGCCTACACAAAGCCTTGCCCACACGGGCTGGGTTTTTTTCCACCACTAACCAGTACAACCGGTAGATCAGGCCCTGACCCAAGTGCAAAGGCGACAGCAGAGTAAGGAGAGAGCCAGGGCTCCGGGCTTTTCCTTTCACCAGCACTCCCCCTGTTGTTGGACACCAAGGTGTCTCTTGGAAGTGCCTCAAAATGAGGGGCGGTTTCCTTAGGGTTTTGGGGGTTTGTCCACAATTTCTTACCAACACGGAAAAAAAGAATAAAGATTCAGATGAAAAACTGATTAGAAAAAATCCGATTACTTTCTACCCTCAGAAACTGTAGTTTTGTGAAAAATGTCCTTTGTCAGAAAATTCTAAAAAATTAAACATGGGAAATATTTTGTTTAATTCTTCTTAAACACATTTTTTTTCTTCATTTTTATTTTAAAAGCTCTGAAGAATTTCTAGGCATGTGAAAGAGTTTATTCCAAGAAATTGATTTCTCAAAGGAAGGTTCTTTCTCAAAGAACCAACCAAATGTACCTATGGAAAGCCATTTAAACAAGGTTCTAGCACTATGACTACCAGGCAGCTATTGATAACAAAGTATTCTTTTACTCAGACTTAGGGAAAGGTCTGCTCTCATATACAGCAGTAACTTCATTAGTAAATGGAGTCACAGTAGTGCACTTTGTGTAAAAAGCCCAGCAGGCCTGTATTTTCTCCTTGATTTCATATGCTGACGTTATAGATTTGAAATAATGCAGAAAGGAAGAAGTCAATGTATTGGCTGACAAATTTCAGGGCAGCTCAAGAAGAGTTAAATCAGGCTGCAGTGCCCTCCTTCTCCCTTGTACTTCTTCCTGCTTAAATAAGGGCTCTGCAGAGCTCCAGCACTGCCACCACCTTCCCCAAAATAATTGGGCATGCCCCATAAAACCAGCCTGCACAATCCCAAGGGAGGTAGAAATTCCCATAAAAGGATCATTCCAAATCCCCAGGATAAGTTTATTTGGCATGCTATTCAAGCAATAGAAGCCCTGCAATTGTTTTCCTTGACCTTTTAACCTGCTTTTCTTATCCCAACAGAGGTCAAAGGACAAGAACCGGCTCTCTCCCCTCCGCCTCTCCCTGCCCGGCCCCTGAGCACACCGAGGCTCCAAGGGGAGGGTTCAGCCCGGGCAGCCACACACAGATGTCTGCAACGCCAGGGCTGGGGGTGGGAGGGGAAAGGAGCTGTAGGAAAGGTGACTTGAAGCTGGTATTTATTTAATTGATCCTTAAACCTGGAAAGGAGAGAAAAATCGAAGAAAGTTTTCTTGCAGGGAAAGAAAGCATCGGGGATTAGGCCACTCTGTGTATCGACATAACAGCATTTTTTTTCTCCTGTGGTTCCAGTGGGTCAAGTCCTAGCACTGCCTCGAGAGATCCCATTTGACTGGTGCTGCTCTCCGGGAACATGGGCACGAGAAGCCTCTGCTAGGGGAATTAATCGTCTCTGCCTTCCCCTACAGAAGCCACAAAATTACCTGCGCTCTGCTTACACTTTGAAGCCCCCTCAGTTTCAGCTCTCGAGCGGCTGCAGAGGAGGAGGAGGAGAAAGGCGAAGGGGCAATGCCCTCAGGGGCGGGGGACGGCTATCTCAGCCCGCCCCAAGGCGTTTTGCTGAGCAGCCGTGACACCCGTCGCCCCAAGCCCTCGCAGCGGTGAGGCTGAGTCCCTGTGCCTGCCCGCGGGCGGACGCGGGCCTGGCCCGCACCTTCCCGGCGCTGAGGGAGCGGCGCAGGCCGGAGTGCCCCTCTCTTCCAGGCTTGGCGGTAGCGGCGCGGGGCCCGAGCTGACCCCGCCACAACGCGCGGGTTCCCCGGCCGGGCCCCGTGACCGCGGGAGCGGGAGGGGCGGCCGCCGCCATGGCCCGGCCCGGGCCCGGCGCCCGCTCAGCGCGGCGGGACCGATCCCGGCGCTCCTTCGGCAGGGGCGGGGACCTCACCTCCAGCACTCCAGGAACTGCCGGCCAGAGCCCCGTGTCCCGGCGACCCCCGCACCGCCGGGCTGGTGGGCGGCCGGGCTGGATTTACAGCGGTAAAGGAGAAAACCTTTACTGCTCTAAAACCCTGCGGGCTTTGGGCCTATGGGGAGCAAAGGGGCTGTTTGGCTCAGAGGCTTCTTCACAGCCCGGGTGCTTCTCCAGGTTGTAAAGGATTTACTGTATCCTTGTAAAGCACACAGTTCATTAGATTGGAAAAGACCTGTGAGATCATGGACTCCAATCCGGGACTGAACACCACCCTGTGAACCAGACCATGGCACTAAGTGCCACATCCACTTTTTCCTCAAACACCTCTAGGGATGATGACTCCACTGCCTCCCTAGACAGCCCATTCCAATGCTCAGACATCCTTCTTGTGAAGAAATTCTTAATGTCTAACTTAAGCCTCTCCTGGTGCAGTTTAAGACTCTGTCCTCTTATCCTGTTGGAAATTACTTTGGTTCAAATGCAAACCAAAGAATTGGGTGTTTCTGTATCTTGCAGCTTTTTCTGCTCCTCAGAAATTAAGTATCCATATTGTACGTTCTGGAGGAAAGGTGTGGAAGGTCTTAATCCACAAATGCTAGATGGCAACCAGTGTGTAGGGACTGCAGTTTGACACTATCAGGGAAGATCCCTCACAAGAAAGTTCTGCCTGGATCATTTTGGGGATTTTAGGCGGTGGGAGTGTAAAAGCATTTGGACAAGTTGAGTTTACATCCTTTGCTCACCAGGTCACAGCGAGGACTGTAGCTCATTGCCCTCTGAGCTGACTCCTGACACAGAGCTGTGGAACAGCAAACCAACACCTGCCCTTCCTGTGCCAGTTACACTCTGCGGTACCAAAATCTGTGAATCCCTCTCCAGCTTGTCTGTGCCATGATCTTCCATGTCAGCCTGGAAGGAGGGGGCAGAGCAAGCAGTGTACAAAGCTGCCCAGCATCACGGAACCTCCTGGGAGTGATGCAGCTGCAGCCTTCTCTGCAATGTTGGTCAAAACAATACCAATACCTCTTGTCTTTCTTGAAGTTGTTTCTGAATGTCCACCAAACTGTAAAAAAAAGAAAAATAAGAAGAAAATGCTGTGTCAAATGAACAGCCTCCAGGAGGTCTCTCTGGGGATCCTGGGACAGATTAAACAGCCAAGTCAGTGATGGCATGAAACTGAGCTGCGAGAGAGCACTGTGGAACTCATTCCAAGTGTGAAAGCCAGATTGATGTGAGTGATGTGGTATTTCATGGGGATGTGAAATTAGGATACACACAGAGTTTCAGACTCTGCTGACTTAATCTAATGCCATTCCAGTAATCTCAGAAAATTGTGCTGATTAATGCAAGGAGTGACTCGGATCCTGGAACGATAAGAGCAGGATTTCAGCAGAACCAAGTAAAGGGGACAGTAGAGTACAGGCTTGGTGTAAGCTGATGTTTACTTAAATCTACAGTAGTGTCCATAATAAACATAAGATCAGTTTTGCCTTGAGAAGTTTCCAGTAGGATTTAAAAGGTTTTGGAATCAGCTTTGAGTGTTAGATTGCCACCAG
>JAYDZK010000001.1:94847427-94886845 GCA_034509185.1 Euphonia xanthogaster | reverse complement strand
GAGTGTTAGATTGCCACCAGTGGAAAAATGTTTTAACATCTACCCCTTTTCTCACTAATTTTAACTTGCTATGAAGCTTACTTAACTCTCATCACAGCTGAGTTTGACCTTAGCATTTTTTGGGCTGTTTTAACACATTCCAAGACTCCTAAATAGAATCCAAGTGTATCCACTATGTTTTAGAAGAAAATAAGGAAAAGCAAAGGCTTTGTGTATGCTTGAGGGAATTGAAATGACTACCATGAATCTAGCATTCATATTATACATTTTGATAAACCATCTTTCTAGACATAATTAATAAAACATATTTATATTTTTATAGATTGTTTGATTTCTTTGCTGCTGAAGGTATGTTTCCCAGTCTGTTGTCTGAAAGAAGCTCCTGACAAAATGGGCGAATTGACAGGAAAATAAGACCTAATGATGGAGAGAATCCAAATGGAAAGCCTGCTGCTATTTGACAAGGTTCCACCAGAATTACTGGACACATTACAAACATCACCAATGCTTACAATTTCAACCAAAGTCATAAAGTACTTTTTTTTTTTTAAGGGCTATTGAAAATTCATTGGTTTTTTTTTTAAGGGCTATTGAAAATTCATTGTATAGCTAAACAAAATGCAATTATTCCATCCTGCATTGTTTGGGATTTTATTATTCAGTTTGCCACACTAATGCATATGCAGTCATGTTTATTTAAGGTAGAATATCAATAAGCTTCATCTTTTGCCCAGGATTTTTTTTCTGAACAGTTACTGTGTAATGGAATGAAGTGGGGCAGCCAGAACCACATGGTCTCAGGCGTTCTCTTCTGTTTAAGTAAAATAAAGTGCTCTCAGTAGGCTGTCAGAAAAACTAAAAAGAAAAATATGCAACTGCAGCAGTCATGGTTACAGATGAAACTGTGTTTGTATGCATGTGTATGTGAGCATGTACTGGCCTAAGTGCAGCGTGTTTAGTTCTGTGGAGAGCTTTCCTGCTACACTGTAGCAGGCAAATGCTTCACATTGGGTGCTGGAAATTCCCTGACAACAGATAACAGAAGCCTTCCCAGTCACTTTTAAAAATATGTCAATTCCTACTCCTTCTAATTCAGAAATGTTTTTGTCATAGGGGAAATACAAGCTCTCTTATATTTGCTGGGTTTGGGACCAAAAAATCCATAGTGACCTTGGTGGATGTTTATTCCAAGAGATGGCAAGAAATGTAATTACTATTTTTCCTTTGGGTTTTGTTGTGATGATGTGAGCATCCATAAATAGTTTAATATCCCATTTATTCTGCAATGTTCTTGGTAGTTACAGTGGGATATGCTGAATCATCTGATCCTTTGGCCACCTTGCCATCTTCCTTTACCCAAAAACATCCTTGTTTTTAAACATCTTTAAACATCTTTCCCTTTTTGCCATTGTTCTTCATGAGAGGGGTGCTGATTTTATGTTGCTGCAGGCAGTATGTTGCAACTCATCCACTTGTTTGGATAATGAAACAGAGTTGGGTGCAGTGAGCTCTTAGTATGGATGCCAGATAATATGCAGTGGTGCCTGACTTCTAGCTGTGTCCTGAAGTCTTACATACAAAAGATAAAACTAGTATTTCTTTCTCTTTGTAACACAGACTCTGCTTGTTTTCAACAAGAATTCATCATTTCAGCTTTTCAAAGCCATCAGGACTGTTGACCTACTTTTCAGGTGGGAAAAAGAGACACGGAGGCAGCAAGCTGGTTTGCAATATACTGTAAAATTATTTCCTTCCACAAGTACATAAACACTTATTTACATTCAAATGTGACTGGCCTTCCAAATCTGAGAATCTTCTTTGATTCCTCAGATGTTGATTTTTAGAATGAGTGGTCACAGATTGAGGGGAATGCAGGATTTACTTCTTTTAAACAGACCTTCAGTGTGTCTTTTTTTTTTCTTCTTATATGAAAGCAGATTTTTTGTTGTTTCTCTGGTCTTGTGTTTTGGGGGATTCAGACAAGGGCTTGGATATATATGTGATCCTTCAGCCTTCAGGCCAAGATGATTTTAACTGTAGCACATTTATGAGACCTGTGGGTGGGATCGAGGAGCAGGTTTTCAGAATCATTTAACTGAGGCCGTGGTGTGCTGGAAAGGGAGGCAGAGATTTGAGTGGAGTCTGCGTGGCTGATGCCGTTTGGAAAGGCCTCTGCTGCAGAGGATCAGCAGCCTGTCTGTGTTCCCTGCCTCCCACTTCAGTGTCACCCCATCCGTGGGGAAGTCAGAGTCTGGAACGCAGAAGCCTCTTTCTCAGATTTCCCTCTGACATCCAGTACTGAATGTACCTTCTGTGTCTGAACTGAAAATTTCATCACCTTTTTCATTCTTCTGATTTCACTCTCCCTCTTTCATTCCTTACATAAAGCAGAAAACACAGGCAAGGAAATGCAGCCAGAAGGTCCCTCAGTGTAGATGGGGGCTGGGATGTTGTTCAAGACAATTACTCTGGGAGACTGTGTAGCTATGCAATTACAAAGCCAAAGAAGGAGCCCTGGGGAATTACATCAGCGCTTTTTCTTTTTTTTTGGTGTTTTTTTTTTTTTTTCCTAAGGGCAAAAATCTTGAATAGGGTTATGAGCTGTCTATCTAATCAGCACTGCCCTAGTTCACAGCAAAGCATGCAGAATGAACCAAGAGCACACACAGCTTCTGCAACAAGCTGTTTTCAAAAACCAAGGCACATAATTTCCTGTGAAGCCCTAAAGAATGGAAAGGATAATATGAAACACAGGCTTTTTCCTGGTAATCCTCTCTGTGTATACTCTGTTTCACCTTCAATCTCCCTTTGTCTCCTCGCTGTCATTCATGACTCAGCACTGCCTTTCATAAAACCCCTGTGCCTCTCTTGAACGTGCTGACAGCCTCACACTCCTCTTGCAGAGCTGCAAATCTGATGCCTTTGTCTGTCTGCATAACCTGACTCACCTCTTCTTGGACACTGGCCTTTGCCGCTCACTTCCTGACAGAACAAAGTATCACAGTGGGTCAAAAAAAAAAAAAAAAATTCCACTCAAGGCCATTATTGGTGTAGGATTACTCAGCTAATTACAATGCCAGCTCAGAGGCAGGTTTCAGCTGCACCAGGAGCTGGTACCTTCCAGCTGTGTCTCCCATGGCCCTCTACGAGAGCTGCTTGCTGGATGGTGCTCCAGCCCCGCTGAAAGCTCCTTCCCACTTCCTTAGGCACTGTGCCACCTGCACTGCTGCAGAGAAATGCCCCAAACCCCGTCACTTCCCCCACTGGGTAGTGGCAGCATGGCAGCACCCACTGCTAATATTTTTTAGTGCTGCTGCATCACTTGGAGCGCTGTCTCCGCAGGGCAGGCATTTTGCTCCGTTTTGAGTATCCAGCACCTCCCCCTCAACCTTTGACAATAAGGAAAGATTTAAGCAGTCGCCAGACTAATGGTTCTGATATGCAGACAAAATGAAATAGCTCAGAGTGGAGCTGGCAACCAGGAAACTTCAGAAACAAATTGATCTGGCAAGGAGTTTTCATTATGCTTCAGGGAACAGGTTGGTCTGACAAAAATAGAAGTTGGCAAATAGATTACCTCTAGGAAAACGGCACACCGAGGTGGTGCAGTGAGATGTGGCATGGTGTCTGATCTGGCTCCAGGAGCTGGGGTTGGCTGGTTGGAAAGGAATGAGGAGATCGAGCTCCTTTTGGAGCAGAGTTTTTGTCATTTGTGTGTTTCATAAAGCACTGTGCCCACTTGCCGCTTTCTCCTGCATTCCCGTTGCTGTCAGGGGGCTCTGCCAGTGCTCATCATCCTTGACTTTGTGTAACTTGTTCTGCTTCTGCTCAACGCAGTCATGATGTCTGTGTGCCTCCGACCTTTCCTCTAGCCATCTCCCAGGCTTCTGCTGTTCCTCAGCTTCCTTCCTGCATGTGGTCAGGGAGGGTGAGGAGCCCTGGAGGAGATTTTGCCCTAATTGTCCAATTGTAGCTGCTGTCACAGGTGCCATATGTTTTTGTACCTGCAAAGCATCCAAATGCTTAATGCCAGGAGAGAATAAGCTGTTTATAATGTGTAGAAGCCTCTAGTATTGCTGATGGGAATACCAGGCCTTCAGAATGGTTAGAAGTGCATAGTTTTACTATGCACTAAAATATTTCGCCATCAGTTAAAAAAATGCAAACCACTCATTCTCTTAAAGAAATTTCCCTTACATGTCTAGCAATCACAAATAATTTGTCTATCTCCACCTGTGAATATGTTTCTAAAAAGTAGCCTGTTCTTTCTGCAAATTCTTGTCAGCTCTCTCATTTTTCTTTTTTTTAATGATTCATCTTTCAGTTACTCATTGTTCCCTTATATGGCCTCTCTATATGTCTGGACTTTTTTCTTAATGAATGGTATTTTCCATAGCCCGTGTTGATATTTTGTAGGAGTAATAACTTGTTACTGTTTTGTAGCAGTATAGACAGAAAGGGTTTTTTTTGAAAAAAATTAACCATTATGCTTTTTTCCTACAGAATAAGTACCATCAATGGAATTATTTAGCTAAATCATATAAAAAGAGTAAGTCTGGGTCTCAAAAGTTGGTCAGAAATCCTTGGATATTTTCTTTGGGAAATGTGCTAAATTCTTATGTCATGGCACAATGTAGACATTTTCCTGCGTATCTTAAGATGGAAAAATAGGAAATAAGAAAAATTACAGAAATATTACCTTGCTTGTCTTTTACTCTGGTCATAACGAGGTACCTCAGTTAATGTTAATGCACTATAATAAAAATTAAGGCACATCAGAGTCAATGTATTGCTGCAGGTCCATTATTCATAATTTGGGAAGGAAGCCCTGTGGGCCCTTATATTTTCCTGCTAGGATAAGAATATACTTTTCCAGGAGAATAAGCATTCACAAGGATGACAGATGAGTAGTATGGAAGTTCAAAGGCTGTATATAAAGCTTTTGAAATTTTTTCCTTTTTTCCTTTTCTTACTGTCTCCCTGACAATTTCATGGTTTCCTGCTAGCAATCCATCTGCTGCACTTTAAGTTAAGGTAATGTATAAATCTTGCAGTAGTTATGAAACCATTACAAGGGAAAGGTTTAGTTTTGATTTTTTTGTGCTATGAAACTGTTTGGAAAGTGCATGGAGGAAAATGCCTGACAGATAATGATGTCAAGTTCTTCTAGCAATAAACATAAGCACACTATTCTATCAAGAAGTCTTCACAAACTGTACTTAATTTGTGTGCAGTCTTAGTAATGAGTTGTCCAGGTCACTGACATCTGGATTCTTTTGTTTTACAAACAGTGTGTAATCCGATCATGTTTCAGAAAACTTAACATTGTTTTTACCCAAACCACAGTTTCTAGAATTCCTCATGAGTTTGGGATTGATGAGTCTAAATAGCTTTGCATGACTGGGGAGAAAATATACCACCTTTTTCTTTTGCTTTAAAAATGCCATCTTATTCATTGTTTTGGTGAAAATCAAGCTGAATGACTCCTAAGCAGTGCATGATTATATGAAAAAGGTTTGTCATGGAGACTTTTCTAAGTCTAGAGATGCTTAATGTATTGCATGCCACAGTTTAATTCAAAATTTATTAGGCAGCCTGTGAAAACAAATCAGGTTAGCATATAAAAAATCATTGATTCAACATCAGCTTTGATGGGTAACTAAAGAACAATTATGTACTTGCAGTCTGTCAGTCTCAAGTCAGGTTAAAGTTAAATATCCTGAAAAATGCCTTATGACCTTATGAGCATAAATTACTATGAGTTATGAGGGCTGCAGTATGATTTAGAATTTGAAAGATATTGGTAAAGCTTGATGGAAAGACTTCAATTTTATAAGATAGCTCTGCCTTCCATCAGTCTTAAAGCCAATCTGAAGTATCACTAAATCAAAAAAAAAAAAAAAAAAGGAACTCTCCATATTCTATCCCTTACAATTTTTCTTCATTTTCCCCTCCCCCTTACTATTTTCTTTTCCTGTTTCCTGTTTCTGTTTTTCTTCACCAGAAGTGAAAAAGCTGCTTTTTATGTAAACAGAAGTATATCCTTCTTCCTCTCTGACCCAAATCAAGACCAGTGAAAGATTGTGTGAGTTAGTTTCTGTGGCATTAGTGGATACAATACAGATGATAGGTGAACAGATGACAAGGAAAGCAGCAGAGTCAAGCTATTCCTGCAGTGAACTCTACCAGATGAGAACTGAGTGAGCTGGAGACTTTTTTCATTCTTAAACCATCTTTCCTGAGGGAAAAATAAAAGAAAAAGGCATTTGATATTTTAACATCTATGAATGTTTTAATATTATTGACTCTGGATATTTTCTGTATTTCAATTGTTCATTACCCAGATCTTTTGGAGATACAAAGGAAGTGTTTTGTTGCTCTTCTTTATCTTTTGGAGGTTTTACAGCCTGTTCTTTGCAATATCACTATCATTTTCATATAGTTGGGGAAAAATTCCAATTTCCTTTGCCTCAAAATTTTAAATGTTTATTTTTCAGAAGAGTGAATTTTTATTCAGTCATAGGGGGAAAAGAGCCTGAAATGTTACACTTTCATGAAAATGTGAAGAAAATAAATTTTTTTCATTTTGATTCTCTTGAAATTTATCAGGCAAATCTCATTGTGTGGCTACTGCTACTAACAAATGATTGAAGTAATATGAAAAGAACAAGGCAGGAGAGGAGGAAAGGAAAAGGAGGCAGTTGATTATGAATGTGAAAACTTTATTTACACACAAATGATCAGCAGCTTTGAGAAAAGAATGCAGAAAATAGCACACATGCACATTTTTTACATTTCTGTATGCATAATGGCCCTCTGAACAAATCAACCAATTTGGTAATTTTTCTCCACAGAGGATTTGTTACGCTTGTAAAGAGGCGGCATTTTGAATGACACTATGTTTTTTTTTCTTTATGCTTAGTGCTCATGAGATGAAGTTGACAGAAGGGGAATTTTTTTCCTGTAGTCATGCAGCACTCAGCATGATGCAAGGCTGGTTTTGAGGGAAGAGAGGTTGCCTTGTTTTCTGCAAAGCAGGCACAAGATTGGTTAAATGGGGTTCCACTGACAGATGTTAGGATAAGTCCATAAATGGTAGGCATAAGTGAGCAGAGGAAGAGCAACATATTTTGCTGCTCTGGTGCTGTCAGGAGCAGGTGAGCCCTCACCAACCCATTGCTGCTTCTTGATCATTATGCCCACAGATTTGGAAGTTGATCCAAATGGTGGTGTCTTGGTGGCGGTGGCCTCTGTCACATTTAGCACATATCAGTTTCCCTTTAGGTCTTAGAAGTGCTTAGAGGTGGGCCAGCCGGACTCCTCCAGGGGTCGGTTTCTGCTTGCACTTTGTCCTGCAAGCTGGGTGGCAGCTGGCAATTAGCAGAAAAGGCTGTGGCGGTCAATAGTGGTCAATGAATTTTGCAACATTGAATCACTGGCCTCAGCAAAGAGAGTGGAGTTCTGGGCAATCATCATCCATATAGCAGCTTGTTAAAATCATTAACAAGTGGTGATGAAGATCTGGATTATGTCTGTGGGGGATTTTTATTTGTTTGTTTTTGTTTGTTTTCTGAAGAGGCTTCATTTTTTTTGCCAGCATTGATGTTGCTTTGTCACTGGTGGTGGTGGGGTGGCTGATGTAGGTTTTTAAAGGCTTTTTGGCTTTTAAAACTTTTATGAACAAGCATATGCATAGGCACTGTTTAATGTCAGTGGTTCAATATTTGCAGCCTGCATATTAAATGCAAACTCCAAGAAAAATATTATTGAGAATAAGGGTTAAAATTCCCTATTTATATATATATATCTTTTGCTCCATTTTTGCTGGAGGAAAAACCTCCTTGGAAAGACTTCCAAAAATCCCCTCATGAATATTTGCATGTGTACTTATGTGGGTGCCTTTGTGTACAGGCACAGGTATCCACCTGCCAGACCTATTCTTGCTTCCTCACCTTTAGGTTGGGGGTTTGTGGAGACAGATGATTGTTCATTAAATTCATAAGGAAGTCTTTTGGAAAGATCCTTCCTCAACTTGCTGTGGACCTTTTCAAAATTAGGAGAGTGAGGCCTGAGCAGGCCCGTGAGACTGACTTCTGGAAGTTTCTTCTAGGGAAGGGTGAAGGCTGGAGGAACCAAGACTGTGCCTGTGCAGGCGTGCACTCGCACCGCCAGAGCTGTAGGAGATTCCTCATCGTGGGCAGGTTTTGCTCTGTTCTGCCTCTGTTCTGTCTACCTGCTTTCACCTGGACTTGCAGCGAGGGCTGGAACACCTATACGTGTGTAGCGAGGTGCATCTGGCTGCTGTGTAGGACATGCTCCTATCAGCAGGGATGAGCCTGGAGTTTTGTTGGGTGTCTGTGGAAGGCTGTGCTAGACAGGCACCTTTTGCAGGCATTTGCCTGTGACAGGGTCTTGCTGTAGGTCCAAGGCAGCCCATGAGCTTTGCTCCCAGTTACAGGACCCTGTTTCAGCATGTCAAAGGACAGGCCATGACTTTTTCATGTTGACACCTTCCTAGGCATCCAGTAATCCCAGAGCACTTTGGGATGTTATTTTTTGATAGTTGAGAGTTACAGTTTTTTCTTGCCCACAGTCTTTTCCAGGAATGAGATCAAAGGCCTCTCACTGAGCTGCTCTGGCTGCATTGTATCTCTGGTTTTCTACTCTCCTATAAGTGTCTTTATTTAGAGCAGGTCAAGCTGTAAAAATCCGTTACAGTTTCAGTGAAATTTATCTGTATTCACATAGCTACTTTATATATTGTCAAATAGACAAGCATATTTTGCGATTGCTGCAACAGTATGCAGAGCTAGGGAGTAAGTGGTTCAAATAAAATGAGTTAATATTTGCCTTTGTTTAAAAATGCAGTGTTGCTATTGGGATGCAGTTAGAGGTGCATGCATCTCTGAAGGGAATCTAATCTTTAATTTTCAAATGCTTTCTACACAATATTTTAGGTCCTCTCTATTGGTTTATCTAGAATGGTAAAAAAATAATATTATGCTGTGTTAGATCCAGCAAGTAATCTTTATTTTGAAATTCATTATATTGTGGTGAAGACACATGGTACTGTAGTGGTATATAGCAGAAGAAAATCTGTATTATGCAAAATGTGTTGTGAAGGGTGGACGTTAAGAATACCAAACACTTTCTGCTGTAATTCCTGTCATGACAAAAATCTCTCTTACTGATGATGTTGGATAAATATTTAAAGCTGAAACATTTTCCATGGAAAGATGCAGATTCAGTGGCATGAAAATAGTCTATGGACTTGCGAGACTTTGTTGAATTTCATGTTGAAGAAAATCCAACACATGCCAAAATAATCTGAATACTTTGCCTCAACTTTCAAAATGAAACTCCCAGTTTTTTATTTCAAATGTATTTCTTGCCTAGAACTCTGCTTTCAGTAAAAAAAAAAACAAAAAAAACCCCAAGTCAAAATTGAAATGATGTGTGCAACAGTGAGTGGATTTTCAGTTCAGTGACAACTGCTTTTTCTGTCCTCGTTCCCTTCTCCTCCCACAGTGGATTTGCCATCAACTAAAAATATCCATCATATTTGTAGATCTGTGTCTGACTACTCTATTTCACAGCTCTTTCCCTTTGCACTATGCCATTTCTACAGCTATCCCACGCTTCTCAAACATTGATTTTCAAAATTTTCATGATTGCCAGTCATCTGTCTTACCTCCATCACACTGAGGTACCTGTACCCTTTCTCTATATCAAGTGACAGAGTTGGAGAAAACTCTGTTGGTATAACTTGTTTTCATCAGTTTAGGTTTTACTCTACCTTTTCAAGGCTGCTGCTGCCTGCTGTCAACTCTGCTGTTTCTTGGCAAATTTCCCCACATTTCATAAAGTCAGCAATGCTGGGATGGTGCCTCCAGGATATCAGAGGTCTCTTTCCAGTCAGTGTTCGAAGCACCTGAAACTTATTTCATATTTCAAGGACTGTTTTCGTTCTCTTTCCATCCCCCAGTGTGGGGCTTGCACTGAGCTGTTAGAGATGAGGAGTGACGTCAGGGTTGGAGGTACCTTGGCCCTGCTCCCCATTTCTACACAGCAGGTGTAACAATTGCAGCTCAGTGGTTCATCAAAGCAAGCACAGGCCTGCTGCAGGTCCCCTGCATGGCTGGGCCACACAGCAGAGCCATTTTGCAATCAAAAAAACCCCCAGTTTATGATAATGAACAAATGCGGGAAAGGGGTTTTTTGTACGTGCATTAGACTCCACAAAAGGTGATTCATTACAGCTTCATGGTACAAAGGTGATTCATTACAGCTTCATGGTGTGAAAGGTCCAGAATCTGCTCACTGGAAAGCAGTATTGGGAAGAGCTCTAGGAAAGTGGTTATTTTCATCTCTCTGTAATTTCATCACTAGCAGAGACTTGAAGTGGCAGTCTAGATCCCAAATCTCACACTCCAGCAAGAACAAATTTCAATACAAATGTAGAAGAGGGTTTGATAAAACACGGTGTAAGGGCTAACATACAGCAGGAGGATGGACTGGCTCCAGCTGGGGGGACAGCTGTAGTTTGTTCAGTCTTGTGTGCTGCAATTTTGATATGGGACTGTTCCCTGAATCGGAAAATTGGCTTTTTGTATCGACAAAAGCCAGATTACAACAGCTTTTTCCTCTCAGACATGTCTCCTACGCAGAGTACCAAGAAATAGCTGTGTCTTTCCTGCTCTGTTCAGAGGTTTCTTCAGAAAAAGGTGATTTGAGACTGCCTGTGCTGCCCAGGCACGCTGAAGCTCGCACATCAGCCCAGAGGACGGGGCCCGTGGGAGCTCCCATTGCGGGCACAGCACGTGTACCCTGTCCAAACAATCAGCTCTGGAGGACCACACATCCTCTGGAATATGTGGCTGCCTTTAATCCTAGGAAAAATTTTAGCCCACCTATTACAGCCTGGGCTTGGCATGCCCCTGTCCCCAGAGAGGTGCCTGATGCTGGGGCTGGGGCTGCCCAGGTGCCCCCAGCTGCTCTGCTGCTGGCTGGGCTGGGACAGGCCCTGGCTGCCTGGCCCTGCCATGGGGAGCTGGGACAGGGGCTGATGGCCGTGGGGATGGGTGTGGGGTCCTGGATCCTGGGCAGGATGGGGTGAGCCCTGGGAGGCTGGTGTTGCACCCAGGGACGTGATTCAAAACACGCAGGTAGAATGATGTGGTTGTATCCTGTAGCTGATCTAGTGATAGGCTTAGGGTAGCAGACAGACAGAGAAAACAGCACGTCTCAGAAGGCTTTTAATATATAATGGCTTATTTAGTCATTTTAGTTAAATCATTTATTTATGTGAACTGAAGTTTGGCCCTTTAACTGTAATGTGTAGATCTGGTACATGATCTGCTGTGTGGAGTATCTGACTCTGCAGGCAGAGCTGTTTATATTCCAAGACTCTCTAAGCTGTTTCTGACATATCTTTGTTAGATGGATTATGCATTTTATATCTCATTCCTAACAGTGAAATATAAACCTCACACTTAGGCATTTCCCACAAAGCAAAACCCCTCTGCAACTTAGAAAAGCTGAACGCTGATTTACTGTTCATGTGTGAACAAATAAATTCCCCAGAAAGCTGTTGTTTGGAATGGGGGGCACACAGCTTGCCTCTGCAGCTGTGTGGTGTGCGATGAGGTCATCCCTGCCACAGAGCCAGCTCTGTCTGCAGCCCTGCTGCTGGAGAAAGCCCCAGACAGCCTGGAAGAGGAAGGGAAGGCGTGCATGGAGGCTCAAACACGGTGGGTTTTGTTATGATAAAACTCGTGCCATTGCAAACTTTGGGATTTTTAGCATGGTCTTCCTCAGCAGTGGCAATTCCAAACTGTTCCCTCCCCTGCCTGAAGAAAGTGTGAGCAGCAGCATACCCCTCTGTTAGAAAAACAGAAAAATAGATCAAAGCAAATTGCTCAAACGTGTATGTTAGGAAAATGCATATGAAATGCAAATAGATTGTCATTACTCTGTAATGGGCTACCTGGTCTTATTCCAGAAACAGAATTTTTTAGAGTGGTACTACTTACAGAAGATCCACAAGACCCTGCTGCAAGACCTGGGCTGAAGTCTGAGACTTTACAAACTCTGCATCATTTGACACAAGGCAATATGTCAGTGTATGAACATACAGATGTTAATGTCTTGGTGTAAAGAGGTTAGCACATTTAACATTCTGTGCAACTTCCTGCAGGCTTTTTACACATTATATTCATATAATTATGATAAGCATTTTAATCTTCCCAGAAGCTTTGGGAACAAGCTTACTGAACTGTGACTTGGTGAATTTTTGAACTCTCTTAAGGCAGAATATGATGAATTATTAATGAACATGAAATACTTTTATGATGTTAGTGCTACTGGCAGTCTGGAAGACATCAGTTTCTTGGGCATGCTGGCTAAAAAAGAGATGAGCGATTTCTCTCTCTCTCTCTCTCTTTTTATTTTTAAGCCAAAAACACACAATAAAATAACCTGCAAAGCTGAATAAAAATAATATCAATTGAGTACAAAGGAAAAATGGCAAGTAGAAAAATATTAGTAATGTGCTCTATTGAAAATGAAAAAAAAAATCAATACATGAGAAAACCTACTGAAACAGTAAAGGAAACCTACTAACACAGTAGAGGAAAAATAGAAGAAGAAATGATATTCCAAAGAATCTGCCAATGTGTCAAGTCATGTCACAGTAAACAGCTTTGGATGAGGTTGGCATAAACAAAGGATTTTGTGTTTTGTTAATAAAAATGCATATAAATTGTGCTGGAAACACTTTCTGTGTTTACTGGGGAGAAAACAAGTACTTTAAAAAAATGAGAAGACTTCCATAGGAATTTTGACCTCAGACCCATTCAATTTTATGGAACAGAGGCTGTGTTAAGGGAGGCTATGTAACATTAGAGACAAATCTGATATGTCAGGTTTAACTCCTTCACCATAAAGACTGGGACCCTGTGGCACACAGAGTTCTATGGCTCTAGCATACGCAAGAAGAGGTATTTCCAGGATATTGTGGTTTCCAGAACTTTGCATTTAAATAATTACTGAAGAATAAAATATCATCAGTTGTGAATGATGTTTTGTCCAGTAATGCTCTTGGCAGAAATCGATGGTTTCCTGGAAATATATTAGTCTTTTTGAAAATGCTATGTTATTTTGTTTTTATTTTCTACGATGGATAGCTATGATAACAAAGCCAGCTGGAATAGCTGATAGCTTGATGGCTGTAGCACTTATATGAAAACTTACGTTTCTTCACTTTTTATTATTTTGTTGTATTATTCTGCCTTCTGTACTAAAAACTGTAAGGCTCCTTCTCTTCATAGGATGGAATGAAAACGCTTCCTAACACTGGTACACTGGAGAGTGGGAGTTGCTATTCAGAGACATCCTGTCAGGCGGCTCTGAGAGGACCTGAATGAAGTTCCACAAAGCCAAGTGGAAAATCCTGTGTCTGGAATGGAGCAGTCCCATGCACTAGTACTGGCTGGGGACTGTTTGGCTGAGAGCAGCTTTGCAAAGAGTGACTTGATGGTCCTGGTGGTTTCAAGTTCTTTGGAACTGGACAAGTTCACTTTGTGAAAGAAGGTGAGCAGCCTCACCTTGGGCTGCAGGAGCTTAGCCAGAAGGTCAAGTGATTTTTTCCCTCCGTTCAACATTTTTGAAACCACCCTTGGAGAGCAGTGTGCCTTTTTGGCTGTACCAGTACCATGAACACTGATATACTGGAGTGAGTCCAGTGAAGGGTAGACAAGGCACTGGATCAGCTGTTGTAACTGGCTCTGCTTGGAGCAGGGACTCGGACCAGGTGACTCCCAGTCTGCATGTGTCTGCAGTTCTGTCTTGCGGAGTTGGCGCTTTTCATGTCCCATGTGTGCAAACCCTTAAATGGGGCTTTCTGTGCCATGTAACCATGGCCTCATTTTCTTTAGCTGTGCTGCTGTTTTCCAAGAGTTTTAGAGGAAGTGACAATCCTGTGCATTTGGGCACATCAGCTCTGCCAGTTGTATTAGCTGGAAGATTTATTGCTACGTGAATAATGTGCAGCCTTTCATTTCTGAGCCAAGGACCAAATATGCATGAAGATGTGAATGCACATTTTCTGGGTAGTGAAAAAAATGTAACTGGGATTAAAGGGTGTTCAGGAAGACTTATCAACACTGTCTTCAATGTAAACAAAGAAAAAATACTTAAAAATTTCAAAGGAAATCTGGGTATTATAATTTTCTCAGTCATTACATTTTAGGTACAGGGAGGTAGCTAGAAAATTGTTAGAGATTTTTAAAAATGTTATCTTGAACATGAAAATGCACAACGTGTTCATAGCAGTAGTTGGTTGTAGTTTTGCAGAGTTTTCTTTCCCAATTATGTTGCTGTATTTTGCTGCAGGATGATGAAGGATACATCTGCATTGTCTTTCCTATATGCTGACTTGAGAACAGTTTTTCCTATCAGGTGGTTATAGCCTCTGAGTGCTGATGGGGGTTTCATGTTTTGATAATATGAAAATTCAATTTCCTTTTTCATCTCCTTTTTCCTTCTTCATCTCATTCAGCTGTCCTGCATTGTCTGACAGTACATTTCTTCTTGTTTACTTCTGTTTGTGCAGTATTGGACTTTCCCTCAGGAAGTGGCAGTATGTCAGAGATTGGTAACAACAAATAGATAGACTTACCAACACAAATCAGCCAGATATGCATTCAGGATAGTTTAGAGTTACTTACAATATAGCTCAACAGAAATCCAGTTTTATAAAGCATTCTTTCTTACTTGAATAATTCTGTCAGTAGACAAAGAAATGGAACTCTATACTTTATTTAAAAATCACCCAAAAATTTAGGTTTTGGAAGCAGAACTTTAAGATCGAGACGTGGATCTGGACTTTGAAATCCAGACCTAAGGACTGGATGCACTTAAAGGAAACAGTTTAAGAAAATAGGCCCATTTTCATTTTCCTGAGACTGAAAACTTCACAATATTGAAGCATTCATGAAGGATACTTATAGCCTAGCAAGGATAATAATATTTATTTTCTTTGCAAATCATTAATTGTGGGTATTCGAGTTCAAGATTTGCAATTATTTGCTCACTGGAATATTGCACACAGAATGTTCTTCTGGTATATAAATATTCCAAATGACTCAAGAGAAAAGGAGTTTACATGAAATTATAATGAAATTACAAGAAATACCATGATAGAATTCCTTGAAATGTTTTGATGACAGTTTGAGGTATTTTTAGACACAATCAGAGAATCATCTGGTTTGGAAGAACTTCCTCCTCAGCCAAGCAGTCCATGTTCCTTGCTGTGGCAGAGCTGGATAATTCCATGCAGTGCAGAAGGTGAGAGCTGGTGCTTGCAGTGTTTCCTGGGATTATCCCAGCTGTGTGGAGCTGTGGACTGTGCACATGCTGTCAGAGGAAAAGCTTTGTGTGTATGTAAGCAAATAACAACGTGCTGTGTGATTAGCAAAGAGGAGTCTGTCCACTCTGACCCATTAAATTTCTTACTGTTCCAGCCCTTCACAACAATCCACCCCCATAAGCCTGACTCCTACTGCAGATTTCATGGAGAATGTAGTCTCATTGCTTTCTATTTCCTCTGCAGATTCACCTAAGTATTCATTTAATTTCCATCATGCTACTAAGTGAGTGGGAATGAATTACTGTGAGAAGAGGAAGAGAGCACAAATCTATTTTTGGTCTTAAGGAAATTAATTAATTTAATCTGATATCATTCCTCCTGACAAGCACCTACTGGCTACCATTTCACATCACCTCATCAAAGCATAAAGGTGTTTACAAATGGGCAGAATCGTTAACAATTTGCCAGCTGGCTACCTGGGCTGTTTAGACTTTAACTTTTGAGCTCCATTTTTTTTGGTGTTTCTCTATTATGTATATTAGAAAAGGTATATTGATATTAACTGTAATAGACAGCAATTTTAGCCTATTTAAATCTTACAAGGTCTGCAAAACTCTTATGCCTGAGAATATGGCTGGGGTGGAATTCTGCTGCATAAAAATTCTTCCTACAGGAAACAAAAAGAAAGGTAGCTTAAGATACTTGCCTTTTTTATATTCACGTGGAGGTACTTTCAAGATCAGGGAACAGGTAAAAAGTCTTAGGAGACATGACATATTTTCTGACTCCTGAGCTTGTTTTAATCTGCATGGACAGCAGCTCTTACCTGCCAAGCAGATAAAGGTGTTGCTGGCCTGACAGCAGTGTGGCCATGCCTACTCCATGCAGGAATTGGAGCTACAGCAGTTTACCTCACATGCTATGAAGGATCATTACACTGCTTCTGAATTACCTAGGGCTTCACATTCGTGAATTGACAAATTTGTACAAGATCCATTTGGCTTCCAATGTCCAAAACTGCTGGAATGACATCAGTGATTATTTCCTAGTAATCTGTTTGTGCATCCTGGAAGGGGTGCACCGTGGAAGGGGAAATGCTTATTGCAAGTACAGTTCAAGTGAGGAACTGTTTTGGAAGATGTTCAGACTCGGAAAACTGGCTTTGGAATAAGTGTGCAGAGAGACTGATTAATCTTATGACACTGGAGAGCATTAAATAGCTCTATGAATTAATGGTTTCTTTGAGCTGAGTCTGTTTATTGCTTTGGAAAAAAACCTTTTTCAGCAGCAGCAGAGTTTTGAGTCCTAACGCCTTTTTTTTCCGGTGTTGGTTTGCTTGTTTTTAACTTAGACTGTTTCTGTCTGAACTAACTCATTTGGAAATTGAATTGTGAGGTTGCTTTGTACTGTGGAGATTTTGTTTGGAGAAGGAATTTACCTTGTAACAAGGAAGTGTGTGGGGAGACTGGGAAGCAATGAAATCCAAAGTGTTCTTTAGATCTATTAAATGATGAATTTTCTTTAAGGAACCACACAATAAGGTAATCTTGAGATAGCCAAATTCTTAACTTACTTTTTAAAACTATGTGTGTTTTGATTTGATTGATTTTGGATGAATGCCCCTTTGCTGGAGGCTTTCCTATTGTTTAGACTTGGCTTTCAAAACTGATTTGGGAAGGTTTTTTCCCTCAGAGTACAGAAAATACATTATGTATATATTTGGGCTAACTTCTCTCCATGTATATATTATAATTTTTAATTGTTTCAGTTTTCAGAATGGCTTTAGGACACCTTTATGTGTACATGCTTGTGTGCCTGTATGTGGGGTCTATGTTTGTCATTCTTACAAAGCAAACATAATTTATAATAAGGAGTTCATGTAAATCAGTGCTGTAATTAGCACATTGCCCTATGGTACACCAGGTTAGGTCTTCTTCTGCCATATTGTCCTCAAAGTTTCTCATTTTTTTGGGTTTAACATTAAAAAAAATCTGTTGTACTAGTCCATACTTTTATTTAGCTTCATCTTTGAATCTATTCTCATCTCAGTATATTGAGACAGGGCTTGTAGTGCCAGTTCTTGTCTTGCTCAGTGTAGTTCATTTATTTATAAGAACAGAGTGGAGAAATGGGCATAGCTAAAGACAGCTGGGAAACAACAGATCCCCTGTGCAGCATTAGGTGGATTAATGATCCATTCAGTGTAGGATCCAGGCTTAGGCAGACACTAAAACTGAATGAATCAGAAAAAAAAAAAAGCTTCCCTTCAGACCTGATAAGAACAATGAAGCCTTTTGGTGTTATTCTGTCGGTTGCCATTACAGACAACTTACGAACTTTTGAAATCAGGTAAAGATGCCCAGGTAGCCTGTCATGCATGGTGAGAGAAAGAAGAGGCAGAGAGATCAGAACGAGACTGAGAAGGAGTTGGAGGAAGCTTCTGGCCAGCCCCATTTATTGTTAGTATTAGAGTGTTATAAATAAAACAGGGAATGAAGGAAAGGTCCAGATTGCTATTTGGACAGGATACAGTTGGATGTTATTGTGTAGACCTGCCTTTTAACATGTTCAGGATACTGTTCTGAACCTATCTGTTGAATCTGGTTCCATTCTGTGATAGGTCTGTTTGGTTCATGTCTTCAGGAAGACTATTGATTATTCCAGCTTGAAATTTTTGTATGTGATTTCATGAAATTTGGGCTTGGAGAGACAGTATGGGCTGGAAAAGCCTTACTCTGCAGAGTTATCAAAGTCCTATCACAAATGCTGATCAATGCTTAGAATGAGATCATGCCAGAGTTTTCTCTGGACTAAGTTGTTTTTAAAAGAAGTTCATTAATAACATACACAATTGAACAATTCACATATTTAAAATGTGTAAACTTGTTAGATTAAATTATCAGTTTAGAAGAAAGATCAGATTTTAAACCATGTCTGGAAAATAGGAGATGTTTAGTACAGATGGCTCAAATCACTGCAATGGAGTTAAGTAAACTCCTCAAAAGTTCTATTTAGGAGGATGAAATTAAACCACAGATACAGAGTGGGGAGTAATTGATGGTATGATGGCCAAATCACAGAAATTGCAAAAAATTCAAGAGTAGATTGGAGAGACTGGAGTGTTCGTGGCACAGAATTGGTTATACCTGACTGTGAGTGTCCTGTGGGGAAATGCTCTTGGCATGCAAGTTCTCATGCTCCTACAAACAAGAAGCCAGAGTTGGTTTAGAAATGGAGTGGAAAAGTTTAGAAATTGAAATGTGTGGGTGTAGCAGGAGAGGTCTACAGAGACTGTAGCTCCATATGGTTAAAAACATCCTTTCCATGCAAACATTTTGATTATATTCATTCTTTTTAGCTGTCCCCAAATGCCAAGCCACTCTGTGCTAACCCTAGTGACTGGAATAAACAGAGATACTTTCATGTTGTTTCCTTTACATCATGTAGTTCACTGCGGTGGTGGGCACAGCTTTGTGAGCAGCATGTCCACCTCCATATAACCAGATCTATGTGTATGCCTCCAGGTTCATGTCTGGTCTGTGGAAAAGGGGAAGGAGAGACAGAGTGGTTGTCATGAGAACAGTGAATTGAGCATTTTCTTTAGTATTCTTTTCCTTGGGAGCAGAGGAGGATCATCAGTGAAAGTGGGGGAGAAGTACAGAATGCTGTAGAAGGGATTGTCATTCATTTCCCAATGGCATACTGGGCATGTGTGTGTGTAAAT
The DNA here is from genome assembly GCA_034509185.1 of Euphonia xanthogaster. Taxonomy (NCBI): domain Eukaryota; kingdom Metazoa; phylum Chordata; class Aves; order Passeriformes; family Fringillidae; genus Euphonia; species Euphonia xanthogaster. Next base: position 94,867,754 of record JAYDZK010000001.1, on the reverse strand, counting down.
GAATTGCAAACAAGAGGGACTTTCTCAGTTGGCTTTATGTAATTTATAACTCTGAGACAGAGAACCAAGCTATGGCTTAGTGCCTGGGATACTTGTCTAATGATTTTCTTTCTCCAGTGGTCCTTTCCCAGTAAGCTGGACAAATGCTATTAGATGTGTTCTGTGGGATATATCTTGGGCTGCAAATCCACCTGAGAAACTGGACGAATTGTTGAGAAACTAAAAAGTCATCTCTGTCTTGACTAAAATCCCAGGAGACTTAATTTAAAATTAGGTTCATGCCTGCAAGGATTTCAGTGACAGCAGTTTGGACTGCTGGAATTTACTTTCAGGCTTATGGCCAAAATGTAAGCTTTTCTGGAATTCTCTGAAAGTATAAAACAAATGAATGTACATACTTGGAAATACGCGTAACATAGACAACTGAACCCCTCTTGGCTCCTTGTCTTAAATGAGACAATGTAGTCAGGAAAAAAAAAAAGACAGAAGCTTTTCTTCATGTATGGATATTACTACAGAGCTGTTGCTTCCCAGTGGAGTTATAAACAAAATGAATAGAGGTAAAGAGTTCTTTTGTTATTTCTTGCAACAGCAGAAGGAGAAGAATTTCTGTATTTAGGAAGAGAGAGTAATCTTGACTGGAGTTCAGCTGTTGCATTCACCCATCTAAACTTGCAGCTCCCATTTCTTGTTCACTCTGTACTTAGGGTTTTATGAGAGGGTTTTCTTCACATTTCTCTTAACACCCTCCTGCACACAGACTTTCACAGACTGTCTGACTTAGTGGTATAGCACTAGACAGGAATGGGGCTTAACATTAGCGCTGACATTGTGTTATCTTCAAAATGTGGTCTTTCTATCTTCCACTTGAAATATTAATAAACTTCAAAAGCTACTTTCAATCAGAAATAAAAAGCTCCAGGGATATCCTTAACAATGTCGACATTGCTGCTGCATCTTGATGATAATCTTATCATGCAAAGGTGAAAAAAAAGGGCTGATCTATAAAACATGTGCTGCACAAGCCACTGCAATTTCGAATTACTGATGTCTGGGTATTGACCCATGGATCATTTCAATTACTTTCTTCTGTAGATATGCATGATCCACCACCAGCCTACCACAATTTGGTTCAGATAGTGGATTGGCAGACAGAAATGTTTCCTTTAAACTGTTGACAGGTTGTCTGATAAGTAAATGCTGAGGTGATGTTATGTTGACTTGCTGCGATAGGACGGAAAGTAACAGTGTGAACAACGTATGCGACAGGAAAAAGACAAGGTCGTTTTCTGTGATACCATCATGCCCTCAGCAGGAAGTGCTGGTGCAGCAGAGTTGAGTCATCAATACTGGAGTTCATCCATCAAACTCCAGGGAAAGAGGAGACAGGCATTGAAGACAACTCATTTGCAGAATTTGTGCTCCTAAATTTCTGTGAGGCAGTGGATGAATTCAATAGAAAGAGGAGCTCCTCTGTGTTTAAATAATTAAGCACATTTTGGAAAATAATTTGTCCTTTTTGGGAAAGTGTAAGTGACAACTCTTGTCTAATTATATGTATGGTGCAAATGTGCTAGGATGAAAATGCAAATGGAGACAAAATAAGCAACTCTCTTTTAAAATTTTCAGTTGACATGTGTACCTATTTGAAGAGAAGTTTGAACACTTATTCATTTGTTTTCAAATGGCCTGTGCAAAGACATGATTTAGAGTCAAAAGTTCCATCAATCCAACAATTGTCATTAAATATTAAGGCTGGTGGTGACAAAACTTTATATTCAAATTCTGCTAAAAATTCCAGTGGCCATTCCTACCAGAGTTAACCCAAATTACCTGTAACAGTTGCCCCTTATTAAATGTCTGACAAAGATTCAGACAGAAAAGACCTGGTCAGTGGCTATACAAAATATTGTAATGGCTTGGCTTCAGAGATGAGGGAAAAAGCTCCACCCTGTATGGTTTCACTGAAAAGTACAGAGCAAAGTGACGTATGCAGAACAACAGCCACATATGTATATAAAATACTCCCTCTGCTTGTACACATTTGTATGCTGGAACCACTTGTGTTGTCCTCCTTTCAGTTCAGCTAAGCCAGTTGCTGAACTGGGGCTGTTTCCAGGGGCACACAGGGCTGAGGCTGCATTATTGACTGAAATGCTCCATTCTGGTCTCCTGGGACATATGAGCATTTCAAATCCATTCATAATAGCAGAGCCCAATCCTATGCTGTAGGGAAATGACTGCATCAAATGGCCAGCACAAAGCAGCCAGCCATGGCACATGCTATTACCTCCTACTGCTCCTCCCCCATGCTATTTGGGCAAGGAAGTGCAGTCCAACAATTTTATGCAGAATCCAACTGTGGAAAATTTGGCACATCTATATTACATTCTGAGCTCCATTAGGTACTGCTTATCCATAGTGAAGTATTTGGTACAAAATATGCAACTTCAGCTCAGAAAAGTATCTAAAAACAGCTCGTGTACTTGTTTAGATTTCCTATTGTGTTGTCCATCCCCAACCAGAGGTTTTTAGGAAATCCTGGTAAAGCCATAATTGTAATCATAAATGAATGGCTCTCTGTAATGCTGGCCTCCTTCTCTAGAGCTCTCTTAGACATTAATGGTAGGGCTAGAGATCTATATTAGGCACTGTGACAGCAGGAAGAAATCTGGCAGTCTTACAGTGTCATTTGGTGGAAAATACATTGGAGCTGCTTCTGGAATAAATTTACATGAGAGCAAAGAGGAATTAAATAGAGACGAAAGCACAGATTTGCTTGCAGCGATGTGGATGAGGATGGCAATTGCACAGAATGTTTAGTTGCAAGTCTCCCTTCTGTTATTGTGCTTCTGAGTGATCAGCAGATGTCACTGGTGATGGGTGACATGAAGGCTGCCTCTGTTCTTCAAATCAAAAAAGAATTGTCCCAGCATCTCTATTTGTCAGTGGCTTGGGAGAGAGACAGCTAAATGCCAGAAGTCTCACTGCAAATGACCACACATCAGCTAAGACATGCACTTGTGTAGCTAATTGCTGGAAGATTAGTGCCTCACAAGTTGTCCCCAAAACATGGAAGCAGACTACATGCTAATGTGCATGTATTCACACAGACATGCATGTGCATGCATATATGTAGATATATGTTCATACATAAATGCCCAGGTACTGGGTTGCTGGGGAACAGAGAGAATGTGTCTGTGTCTCACAGCATGGTATCTCAGTGCTATTTATCAACTTCTCCCTCTGCTGTGTTAGGCCCTCTGAAATTTTCAAGATAGGCACAATCATGGAGACCTCTACCTACAGAGTAGAAAAAAACCTTTTTACTCCTAGGATCAAAAAGGAGATAAAATGCTCTCTGAAAAAATAATTGTGTTGTTTCCAGATAAAAAGCTGTGTATTCTGCAGCAGTTGATTAAAGCAAATCTGGAAATACCTGAGGGACACTCAAGAACCTTCATGTATTAGAGAATAAAACTTCCCACCAGTCTACTTCAAAGAAATTAAAAGCCAAGTGAATGTAAAGACTATGTCAAAGAAATGGGAAAACATAACAGTGAATGTACTTTCCAGAAATCACAGACAGCAAATAACCAGAGGCTTCATGTCAGATGTGAATAAAAAAAAAAATCTTTGAAAACAAATGGAATCTTTTCAAATCAACCCTCTTCCAGATACATAACCACTCTGCTGGTTGTATGAAATAGAAGGAAACACCTAAATTATGGCTGGTGTCAAATTCACATTTCGGAAAAGTTCTGTACATTGCAATGTGAAAGGACTCAAAGCATTACCATCTTGTGTAACACTCCTTGCAAAGTGCTAAACATTATCTCAGTTTTAAACATTTTGCAGTACTTTAAAATTTACAGGCCAAAATGTTTTTCTTTGATCAGTCTGGAGTGATGTTTATAACATGACAGACTTCATCGAGACAGCACTCAGTGTGCTGGTTCAGAAACATTTCCAGAGATCTCAGCTTATTACCATGTTTATTTATTGCTGGATTCTCTAACAGGTCTGTTTGCTGAGGCACACCAGCATAAAGATTCTGCACAACAGGAGTAGTGCTGTTTTACAGCTGATTTTTGAATCCGTGGCAAGTGCTGGTTACATAAAAAATGTGCAGATTTGGTGCTGCTTAGGATTCAAGACATTGAAGCCTAGACTGTAGATGACTGGTTTGTCATTCTGCAGTGCAGCCATGAGCACACACTGTTCCAGAGGCTTGGATTGCTGCAGATCTTTGTGTCTGAAAAATAATCACCATATGGAATTTGAGTTTACTCACATTAAGTCTTAGAAAACATAGATAACTACTTTTTAAAATAATGTCTGCAACCTGCTCTGTTTGGAAACAACTTTATTACTAGAGACAATCAAGGATGAGAAGGCAAAAATCTGAAATTAGCTACACCTTAAATCAGTCCTTTGATAGGGAAGTCTATTATTGCTGATAATGCTTTTACACTGGTCCAGGGGAGGATTATGTGCACATAAGATAGGTATGCTGAATTCCTTTCAAGGAGAGGATAGAATGTTGTTTGGAGCAGAAAGCTGAGAAAATGCAGTGATCTAAGTCAGAGTGATAATAGACCATTCCAGTTCCTTTGTCCAAATTTTAACATTAAGGCTAGCAGGTCCAAAGATAAATATTTCTGAGCCCTTGAGGCAAAGATAAAGTGAACTCTTATCTATACTCCAGAAGCTGTCACTACAAGTTTGGATGTCAGATTTTTTCTTAAGCTATTGCATACATTTTTCACAGGACTTTAGCACCTTTCCTCAACATAGTAGCTTAGTGATAAAATAAAAAAAGTTCCATTATGGCAATGTTAAAAGTAACACTTTGCTAGCACATTTTTACACTAGTACTGAGTGGAGAGGAAAAGCGCAAAACCCTAAAATCAGGAGATGCTTCTAAAAATTACACAAAAATGCCATCAAATTTATAACACATGATAGTGCATCAGGTCAGTTTAATAAATCTTTTAACTGACAGGCAACCTGCTTTTCAGGTTACGTTGGTTTTGGTGGAAAGACTGTCTCGCTCTCTTTGGGTTCAGCAGCAATGCTATGTGGGCTTCCTACCATGATGGAAAGAAAACAAAATATTATGTTACACTGCATTATGTTACACTGTATTTCAGGGCATTGCTTAGGTCATGGTGAAAATCTGTACATTTAGATATACAGAATTCAAGGATGGTAAAACAACTTGAAATGTCTTAATGTTTAAACAAAACCACACATGCACACTGTAGAGAGGTGTACAGTTATGTGACAAATAAATATCCAGGGTGTTAAAAATTTGGGAAAATGAAAGTTCTCATTAAAAAAAAAGGTAGTGTGACAACAACGAAATTACAGGTTTATGTGGGGTTTTTGAGAGGTCCCTTGCACCAAAAACATAACCTTCACTTTAGTTAGGACTGTCTCATAGTTTGTTATGTAAAATTGTAGAATGACTCAGGTTGGGAGCATTTCTGGAGATTGTCTGGTCCCAATCCCTCTTCAGAGCACTATCAGTGGTGTCTTTTTCCTTCTAGAACTGGAGAGTTCAGCATTACTTTTCTCAAATTAATTCCTAGAAGCCTTAAAACTTTATTTCTGTTACTTATTTTTTCCCTAGTGTGGAGTACTGTAGGCTGTAAATAGCATAATTTCATCATAGAAAAACAGAATGGTTTTGATTGAAAGGAAGCTTAAAGACCATTTATTTCCACCCCACCTGTTGTGGACAGGGACGCCTTCCACTGGACCATCCAGCCTGGCCTTGAACGCTGCCAGAGTGTTCAGAGTGGTGCGGCATCCACGGCTTCTCTGAGAAACCTGTTCCGGTGCCTCACAGTGAAGAATTTCTTCTTGATATCTAATCTAAACGTACTCTCTTTCAGTTTGAAGCCATTTCCCTTGTCCTGTCACTACATCCCTTGTAAACAGTCTTTCTCCAAGTTTCTGTGTGCTGTTCCTCAGCTGAACCTTATACATATTTTTTTCTGCTCTCTAAGCCTGGATTCTTTCTTGTGGTCTGAAAGTAGAAGATATGAAAAACCTAGTAGTTTTCTCCTCATATAATTTCACCCAAAATTCATTATTTTATGGTAGAGAAGAAGATGGATCTGTGGCTCCTTGAAATACAAGGAATAATTTATTTACCTTTGAGGTTCATATATCTTAAGAGAAAGCCTTAAGGGATGAGGCAGATCTTGGCCTCTCTATAAGAACCTTACTCTTTTTACTTCACCTGTTGCTGCTTAAACACGATGAGCTTTAAGAACCTTTCTTAACTGTTCATCTCCCATCAAGACATGAGAAATAAGAAATAGAAAGCTCTATTCTGTGGAAAACATGTGTTGAAATTGGTGTAGCTTTATTTTTCTGAGTATGACTACTACCATACTCATTACTATAGTATGTGAGTGAGTCCCAGTAGCATTTTAAGAACAAGACTCACATCTGTCACACTCTCATCCACTCCTTGGGTGGGGCAGAGAAGTACTTGTGAGATCTCTGGTGGTTTTTTAACACGTATGTTATGCATTACTGTTAGTGAGGGCAGAGTCAAAGAAATGTGCCTTGTGCTTGCAAGGCACTGGGGGTTGTGTTTGTGCATAATTTCTTAGAAATCCACAATGGTAGATAAGGTCCTGAAATGGTCTTTGCCCTCCTTGTAGAGCACAGCTACTAAATTGATTCTTACAAATAACTGGTTACTATCTGAGGCTTGCTTGGCTTTCACAGAGGTCTGATTAGTAATTTTTGTGAGAGCCACAGAGTAGAAAGACAAGGATTGCTTCCACATTTACAGCGTCAGAACTTCTCTCTGGGAGCGAGGGATTACTTCTTGCCAGTGACCAAGAGGATGGTGAGCAATTCAGTCACTGCCACAGGAACATGAAACTGTCAGTTCTGCAGTAAACCTAACTAGAGGCACAGATCTGGAGTTGTGTGCCTCTGCTACAGATAATTTTTCTATGGCAAAGGAGCAAATATTAAATAATAATCCTGAAACTTCAGGTGTGTTTTTTTTTTCTGGTTACCTGCAACCTGGAGAATCCTTACATCAACAACTAGAAAGATAGCTGTGATTCCAGATATTCTGGGTAGCTAAAATAGACCGAGGAATAAAGTTTTATATGTTTATAGTGTTTTAAGTGGTTGAAGACATGCTCCAGCACTTTGTTTTAGATGGATTTCCATAGGCACTGGGGTTCTGTGCTGGGATATGCTGTGTGTTGCTGAGTTACTGCAATTGTCTCACCCACCAGAAAGATCCACTATTTTCTTGACAACTTGATACAACAATTTTGTTTGAACATGGCATCACCACAGTCTTCACAGTATTAGTGAGATATCCCAAATTACTGAATTATAAATATCTAAATGTTGTAAACCACAGTTAGAGCTAATAATGAAGTTCTTTTTGTGCAATCTATGAAGAGAGATAGACATTGCATAGAATGACTTATCTGACCTGCAGATGAAATAAATCGCTCTCAGGAGATGAGAACCTCTCACTATTGATAAGTAAAGGGAATCTAGAGTGACACTCTCATCCTTAAATGACAACTGTCATTCTTTCCTGTGCCTTTTTTAGGGCAGATAAATCCCACTTATATTTGTTCACTGACTGGCTAAGAGGAACCAAAAAATCTTAAAAATGTCCATCCATTTTTTGTTCACTACCTAATTGTTTTGTGTGGAGGCTCATCTTCAGCTACATGCTTTGCCCTTGAAGCACTTCACCTTACCCTATGCAAAAGAGCACGATTGTATGTATGAACAATATCTCCGTGTGTCATTATAGATTATGGGCATTTACATTATTAGCATTTAAATAGCCCATATATTAGCTAGTAAAGAAAACCCATCATATGGTACACCAAAGTAATAGATGTCAGATGAAAGTGAGGTTTTCCCATCAGGTCTTGATGGATACATTCCAGAAAGACTCAAAACATTTTAGCAAATTACCTTTTGCTCCTGTCATCTATTTTAGCAAATGTCTCATAATCTCCATAAGACCATGTAACTCACAGTCAAATGCTGCAGATATGCCCCAGATGAGAAACCATCTTCTGTGTTCCCTCTGTGGGTAGGGGATCATCTGTGCTGCTAAGAAGGCTCCATTCTGTGTTCTGGCATGATTTCAGACTGTTCCAAGTTTAGAATTTGAGCATCAGTTAGATGAGGTTGTAGCTGGCCTTTGTCTAGTTACGATACAAGCTCATTTAGGAATGGTGTGGCAGGCTGGAGAGGAGGGAGTTGGTGTCCAGAAGTGGCTTCTCAGGGATTGAAGTGTGTGGTTTGGAGTTATTCCCAGCTGTCACAGGTTAGAAAATGCATAGATGGAATTGGGTCCTAAAGATACACTTTTTTTATGGTGAGTTAGTGCTGTGAAATTTAGTAATAAATTTCAATGGACGTGTATAGAATGGCTATCAGTTGCCAGCAAGTGTGAACTTTTCACTGCAGCGAAGCTAACATGACTGTTCTCTTTGGGTATGAAACAGGGTTTAGAAATCTGTTGTGATTCTTTTTGTCCATGTTGAGTGTTTCAAGGACTGTCAGCATTTCAGTGGTCATCATTCCTCCTGCATAGAATATCAGAGAACCAAAAAGTGCAAGGTCAGTAATGAGGAACCATCTTAGTAGTGAAGCTATGAATGTTCAGTGGTCAGTGACGATGAATCACAGTTTCTTTCACCCTCATCCTGTAGATGGAGTAATGTTCACAATTACCACTATTTATATGGAATTTGTTGGAGAACAAAAATTTTGGTCAAGGAAAGAACTTTATTCTATTTTGTGTCCGAGGTCTGGTAGATGTGAATGCTGTGATGCAGATAATGAAGATTATAACATTTTGGTCTTTAAATCCAGGTGATGCCTGGAGTACAGATAATTGTTCAAAGTCTTACAGACAATGAGTTATTTTATTTGTGCTTCCTTGCAAAATACTTATGACCTTCCTGATAAATTTACTGAAATCTTTGAAAGTACAGCACTTTGCACTTGGTCTTCTTAAAGCTCATGAGGTTCTCGTGGGACTACCTGTCCAGGTCCCTCTGGGTTTACCTCTTGTGGGACTACCTCTCATGCCTCAGGCATGTCAGTGGCACTGTTCAGCTTGGTGTCACCTGCAAACTTTCTGAGCGTGTGCTCTGTCCTGTTGTGTTGTCAGTGAAGATATTAAACAGTGCTGGTCCCAGCATGGACCGCTGGGGTATAGCACTTGTCACTGATCTACATCTGGGTATTTTGCCATTGACCACTGCCTTCTGGGTGTGGCCATACAAACAATTTCTCACCCATCAAACAGTCCAACCATCAAATCCATGTCTCCAATGTAGAAAGGAGGATGTTGTGCTGTGAATCTCTCAAGATATAATACAGTGATCCGTTAAATACCACGAACCTTTGGAGAACTAATCTTGCTCTCATTATTGTGAAATTATTTGCATTGTTTAGAGCATTTCAGAAAACTAAAATGGCAATCATGTTGAAGCTGTTATTCTAGACATGTAAGGGACATGACTATAAAGTGATTCAATTCCTGCCCTTCCTTCTTGAACAGATAGGCATTTTCATCACAATAGCAGAAACTTGTAAAAATGGTGATGCCACTTAAGTCAAGGTGAATTAGGTGACTTATTTTAATTTAGACATTAACTTCTAGAGGTGAACTTCCCTGATTTGTTTTTGGTTATTCATGTCTGGCTCCCAACCTCACCCCTCCCCATGTCCTCTGCTCGTCTATAGGATGGTGTAAATGTCCAAGAGAATCTGAAATCCTGATTACACAGATCACATTTATAAGTAGCACACAGTTGTTCAGGAAAGCTCATTTCTGCTGATGCTGTCACTTCATGGTGGAAGTTTAAAAATAACTGTGATGTAATAACATGAATGTATACATTTTTTACTCCCCCCTCCATAAGGTCTGTTTCCTTACACTTTGCACCAAATTAGTTTCTATTTATATCGTTGCCTTTATTTGTATGAAGCACTTTGCTGCACAAACCAGTAGCAATTACTTCATATTTGCTTTGATCATAAATCTTATTAGGCAGTTTAACTGCTATGTGTATTCAAATGGAATTTACCTTAAAAGGGAACAAAAGATTTTTAGGTCCTTAACACAAAGCAACTAAGCCAGCCATATTTCAGACTTATCAGCTGATTTTGCTCTTTTAAATAGAAATCATCTGTTGTGTTTCTTACTTTTATTATTTTTCAGACAAAAGCAGCAAGTTATTTGCTGATGAATTTAGGATAGCCCTGTGTCATAGGGTGTTGGCTGTCCAAGGAGTTTGATAATAAGATATTGAACTTTTCAATTCTAAATTATTTAACTTTCATCCTTTACCAAGGTAATTGCAGAGAATCTGGTATCTAAATGGTGTAGGGGCTGTTTGACAATCTCTGCTTATGGTAACCGAGCCTTTCTTGCTTGAGACATGAGCATTTCATCCAAACTTTCTGACTGATACTTCACACCAGTAAGTCTTCTGAAAACTTTGAAATATGTGTAATATTATTTCATTTATCTGACAAGAGAAATGCTCAAGTTAGCTGCAGTGAGTGGAAATGAGAAAGTATAAGGCCAAAGCAAGACAAATTAATTGAGTTATGCCAAGTTTAGGAATGGCTGATTCTTCTTCTCTGCAGTGGCATGCTTCTTTGTACAGGTCCTGGTTAAGTTTTGAGGTTTCCCTTGTTAGACATCAGTTTCAGTTCCATTTTTTCAATCAATGCATAGCTGTTGTAGGACATACTAGTTGCTTCCCAAGAAATGACTTTGCAGAGTTCTGAATCTTTTTGTTAATGACATTGGAGCCAGTTTCACTTGTGTATTTTGACCTAGTACATTTCAGAGCATTTATTCTCTCTGTTGCAATTTCTTGGAAATGAATAGACTTCTGGGGAGCAACCTCAGGAGATATCCCTAAATGACCCAAAACAGATGAGTGTGGAAACCAAATCACATTTTTTTTCAAAGGCAAACATTTCAGACCATATTCTGGTGCAGAGACCCTAGTGCTGTTTCTTTCTTTTTTCTCTTGTGTTAGGTGAAGAAATCCATGTTCCACTGTTACCAATTACATCTTTCATGAGCACTGCAGCTGCAACATTACCTTAACTACTGGGAAAGCTTGCAGTGAACCTAAGTGAAGCATACCAAATCCAGTGGCATAATAACACATATAAATGCAGAAATTTGCCTGAAAAAACATCTTAGAACATTAATTTAAGCAAGGGAAGAGACATATACAATTTCTAGGCACATATTTAGTACTTCTTTATGTCTGAATGGCCCAAGTCAAGAGCTCAATGTCTGAAGGCTGAGAGCTGAAAATACATGCATTTGTCCTCTTGAGCAATGTATTTCCCTTGCTTTAAATTTAACAATGCAGAATACAGAATGTAAGTGTTATAAAGAAAACAGACAAGTATGCATTTTATAGAGATTTTACAGTTGCTGTACTTCTAGTCTTTTACATCAAAACAGAGTAAAACTTCTAGCTTGAAAAGTATGTCTAAATATCTTAAAATTCAAGAGTCAGTGTTTAGGCATCTGTGATTTTTAAAATATTAATCAATAAGATATATGTGTAATATTCTTTGGGTCTGAGAACCATGTATTACCCAAGATCAGACTGCAGGAAAGGGATCATCAGTCAGCACCCATTTGTTATTTGATTTTCAGTTTCAGGAGACTGTAGTTATGAGCAGAGTCAAGAGAGTCATGGGGCAAATTTTCAACCAGATTCTGTGAATAACTTGCAGGATCTGTACAGCTATTCCTGTATGAGGGGAGTTCATCCTGGCTGGATGGTCAGTGCCCACCAAAGCCACTCCATCACTCCCCTCCATAACTGGACAGGGGAGAAAAAGTATAATTAAAGGCTCATGAGTTGAGATAAGGACAGGGAGAGATCACTCACCAAATACCATCACAGTCAAAACAGACTCAACTTGGGGATATTAATTGAATTTATCACTAACAAAATCAAAGTGGGATAATAAGAAGTAAAACAAATCTTAAAAACATCTTCTCTACACCCTTCCCTCCTTCCTAGCTCTACCTCCTCTGCCCAGCAGTGTCAGGAGATGGAGAATGGAGGTTATGGTCAGTTCATCACAAATTGTTTCTGCCACTGCTCAGGGAGAAGAATCCTTCCCCTGCTGCTATAGTCCCTCCCATGGAAGACAGTTCTCCATGACCTTCTCCAACATGTGCCCTTCCCACGGGCTGCAGTTCTTCATCATCTGCTCCAACATGGGTCTTTTCCAAGGGGTGCAGTCCTCCAGGAACCAGCTGTTCCAATGTGGGTCTCCCAAAGGGTCCCAAGGGTAACAAGGAAACCTGCTCCTGTGTGGGATTCTCTATGGGTATGTGGGTCCTGCCAGGACCCTGCTCTAGCAAAGGCTTCCCACGGGCTCACAGCCACCTCTTAGGCATCTTGCTCCAGCATGGGCCTCCTCCATGGCCTGCAGGTGGAAATGTGCATCCCCATGGTCCTCCATGGGCTGCAGGGGCACAGCTGCCTCCCCACGACCTTCACCACAGGCTGCAGAGGAATTTTTACTCTGGGGTCTGGAGCTCCTCCTGCCCCTACTTCTCTACAGACCTTGGCTGTCCCTCTCATGTTCTCAGTCCTCTCTTCCATGAGCGCAATCACCTCTGTGCAATAACTTTTTTTCCTTCTTAAGTGTGTTATTGCAGAGGTATTACCATCATTCCTGACTGGTACAGCCTTGGCCACTGACACATCCATCTTGGAGCCAGCTGCCATTGGCTCTGCCGGACATGGGAGAACCTCCTGGCAGCTTCTCATGGAAGCCATCCCTGTAGCCGCCCTGCTACCAAGGTGTGGCCACACAAACACAATGCACTGCCAGTTTTCCTCACAGGTAACTTCTTCATTTGCACAATATGAGTATGGTTACGAGGCTTCCCAGTGAAGCCCAAACGTCACAAATGTGAAACTACATGGAACACTGAACAAGGAGAGGAAAAGCAAAAGAAATAAAATGGACAAAAGGACCAGGGCTGCATGGGAGGTTCTGAAAGGCATTCTTAAATGTGATGTCTGGAAAGTTCAGCAGCAAGAAGGATAACACATAAAGGAATGAAAACCAATAAACTCCAGAAAATTCAGTTCTTACAATGCCAAGAAGAAAAGAGAAATCTTCAGGAAATTTGGTTCCATGTAGCTCAACCCTGAAGAAAATTAGCCTTGTAGATAATTTTTTTGGCTGGTCCCAAGATAGGAGGTGTTTTCTACTGTCTTCCTGAACGTAAGACTTGTTGGAATTTTTTAACTGAAGTTATTCTGGGAAATAATTCTGTGAGCCTAAATTTTACCTCAGGTTTGCCTCATCTAAAAACAGTGAAAGGAGGAGTGTGAATTTGCTCATCTATGAAGTTTATACTTCCTTGAATATGTTTTTTAAAGCTGAAGGTTCTGATTTCGTGCTTACAGCACACAGAAAAGCAATGGCTTTGATTGACCTCATTGACCTTGGTAAACTGGACAGCTTTCTGACCTAGATGAAAATGTACATCAGAAGCAGGTCAAGATTTTCTGGAGTGTGGTGGAAAGAGATCTGCTGGAACTTCTCCTGTATGATGAGGGAGAGATAGCTTCTTCTGTGGGGAAAGCCCTACCCCCTCCACTGTTTGGGTTGTGCTCTCACATGCGGATAAGGGGACCTGAGCTCTTGAAGTTGGTTAAGTTGTGGTGGTGTCAGTCACTGGAGAATTGGGCCCTCTGGGCGAACAGATTTAGAGAAAACAACAAAAAAAACCCAAACAATGCATTAGTCACTTACAATCAATGTTTACAGCTGTGGCAAAAGTCTGTTTATATTTACACCTTTCAAAAAGGAGGCAAAAGTCTGTTTATATTTACACCCTGTTTAGGTGTGCTGCTACAGCAGCATTTGGCTCTTTATTGAGACCTATAATTAGAGATTTTACAATTTGATGTGCTAAGCAGTGCATTCTCTCCACAGAAGTTTTAAGGTGATAATCACTTTCATTGCTGGAATTTCATTCATGGAAATTATGAAAAAACCCAAATGCCATTTAGAATGAACCTATCTAATATCCCCTCAGGTTAGTATTCACAATTGTGAATTAATTGGAAAAATAAAGGGTAGAACTTTAACTACACTCCAGGTCCCATCTTAGTCTTAAAATCTGTGTGGGTAATGCAGTCTGCAAGTCATGTGCCTTCTTCACTTGAGGTCAGTGCTGAGAGCAGTCATTGGCTGAAACATAATTAAAATCAGGCTCTCAGAGGATCATCATTTTGCCTGGTAGGGTTCTGTAATTATGCATTAACTAGCTATCTTTTGTGCTTGAGGTAGTAAAAGCAAAGAAGAATTTATTTATTTTCACTGTATCTTTGTGTGGAGGCCAAGGGGAGTTTTTGAAGCAGACCTCCAGTGCAGAAGTCCATAAATCCATGCTGTCTTTTCATATATGATATACTGTATGGCTCCATGTACACTATGAAAATTATCTAATAAGAGCAGTCAAGCCATTCTAGTAATCTGGAAATATCTCTCAAGAGAGAAGGGAAGATTTTTTTTTTCCCTACTACTATGTTTTGCCATCATAATGGGCATCTATAAGTATAATAAAATAAATGGCTAACTTCTCTGTGGGTTTTTTTTTGCCTGACAGTTAATAAATTTACCAGTGGTTGGCAGCTGAAGTATTTTGGATCGTGCTGAGGGTCAGCAATGTTCCAGATGAGGCCTGTAGCCCTGTTGGAGCTGGTACCACAAACTCTACAGCGTGTTGTTGTCAGCCCTCCCTGCCATACCCACAGGGCTCTGATGACATTATTACTGGGCTTCACACAAACTAAAGTTCATAAAACTGAAATTTTGCTTCATATGAAGGCGGTAGTCACAGTCAATGAGTTTAACAGATGCAGTGGGCCCTCTTGGTGCTGTCAGGGAGCTTAAGGAATCAGGTTTTTTTCCAAGAAAGAAAGCAACACTGTTACATGAAGCTTCTGTGTTTAGGGTTTTTAAATCATCTTTTTCTTTTTAAAAATCTTTTTCTTGTTTTGCAGGATGGAATGTTAGAGCATACACAGAGGCCTGGAAGTTTCATTTGAGATGGTTATTTTAGAATGCTCTCCCAAGCTCTGTGGACTGAAAGGAGCTGGGCAGAGATGGGAGGTGGGAAATATGCATCACTAATATGGTGTAAAAACTCACACACATAATAATCTGAATATAGGTAAAACAAAAGTGGCTATCACCCTTCCTTTTCCCAAAAGCAAAGCTACTGCAGTCCCTTGGTGAGTAAAAGAAACAAATTTCTGCCTTGTAATAAATTCTAGGAATAGAGCAGGTACTATACCGTAAAGATAGAATTACATATTTTGGTTTTCCAAACTTTTTTCCTTCTGGTGTGGCTATGGCTTTACTGTACAGCTGCATTTATTTACCTGTGTTCCTGGAACTGTGAAAAATTCCTTGCCTGGATTTATAGGTTGGTATGTGTACATTGGTTTGGTTTCTCCTAAATTTTTCTTCTCAAAACAAGCCCAGTTCCTCTCTGTACATGAGGTGTGTGCTGGGCGTGCTGCCACATGTGTTTTGTAGCCTAAGCAGTACTTCAGCATTTCTTCCCTCTCTTCATACCCTCTCCTACCAGCTGGAAATTGTGTGTAGGTGCAGGAGATGCACAGAAACAGTTAAATCTGTGCTTTGTTTTCTCATGCCCAGGTGATAAGTGGTGGTGGTTTTGAAGCAGGGGGCCTCCCAACAGATTGTTCCAGATAGACTTGGTGTTTACAGAAGTGAGACAAACCCTCAGCTGGGTAAGATGCGGTGTTCAGAAATGTACCTGCGGGGAGTGTGAGAGAAAGCGAAGTTGTCAAGGAAAGATTTATCAGATTCATGTTTTTAAAGAAATATTCACTGTAACATGAGTAGCTATTCATGAGAGCTATTCAGTGGACATGGTTGGAATTCACGTGGCTTTATGGTTTATAGTTTCTCTAAAGCAATGATAGAAGACAGCTCTGGAAAGAAGCCATACTCAGCCATGAAATGGAGAGGGCTTGTGCATGTGTGAATACAGATACAGGGCATTTTCTCTCTCTTGTATGTTTCTTTTTCAATTTCAGAGAAAAGTTACTCCTGTGGCTTTTGCTGGCCGCAATAGATGGGAAAGCCCTCACCCAAACCTTTGGCTATGCTTAGGTGAAAGTTCCTTGTGCTTCACCTCTTAGATGAAAAGTGCTTCTTTCAGCTTTCTTTTCTGAATCAAAGGGAACACTGAATCACTCTTTTGCTCTCTGTTCCCAACCCCTTTCTTTCCCTCTGTTTCTTCCTATCTTAGAAGCTGACAAGAGGTGGATAAGACTGTAAGTTATTTAAAATGATAATTGGCTTATTTTCAAGCTGCTGGTAATAAGGATAAAGCAGATATACACCACACGTTCTTAACTTTAAACACATAACTAGTCTGAGCTATTTAATGGAGACTCATTTCTGGCTTCATCCTCATTTGAAAGTCCTAATTAAGTAGGCAGTAGCTATTGAGAAACAGTGGCCTGAATTTACTGAGGGTATAATTCTGAATTTGGCTTTGGCTTCAGATCTGTCTGAATAAGACTAGTCTGAGAAATTCAATTTTCTGTTCTTGAGGTTTTCCTTCATCAGCTTACAAATGTCACTGTTTATGACACTGGCAATGTTTGAAAGCTATAAAGCTATTGCTCCAGAAATTATTTTTACAGCCATTTCGTTTTAGACACTGTAAATCAAAAATAAAATAATTCAAGTAAATTCTAACTCTATCATAAATAAAAAAGTCCCCCCCCCTTTTTTTGTTTTTTGGTTTTGTTTTGTTTAGCCAAATTTCAGTCCAAGCAATTTTATTTTCATCTAACCCTCTCTGCCTGCAATTTGTCTGAACAGCTTTCAAGTGGATTTGAAATTATCCCAGACCCGCTTCTTTTGATTTAAATTTAACCATTTGTCTAGTGGATTAAAGGGCTAGGTTTCTGATGGGGTGACTTCCATTTATCATGTGTATTTCTTGATCATGCAGCTGTCAAACTGTATAAGAATGCTTTAAGAGAAACAAATGACCCAGCCAGTAAAACTACCCAGGAAAGTAAAATATCATCCAGAATAATTTCTTCCTGGATATGGGAATGGCTGGAATACTCTGGGGCGATACTGCAGAGAAGCATTTGAAGCAAGAACAAAATTTAAAAGGGAACAGGGAGCCCTGTGGTTTGATCAAGTCCCCCGGCAAAAATAAAAAGAAAATACTTAATCTGTCTTTATATGAAGTGCATCAGCCTCTGTGAGCACCCTTTCTGAGCAGAAACATTGAATTATTGAGGACTCAATGGTCCATCACATGTTGTTTAATAGACTCATCCAAAGAACCAAACTGGTGAGTGGAACGGGTCACCTGTGTGCATGAGCTATTCCTGTATCCTGGAGTTCTCCCTGAGCTCTGTCAGAATCAACACACAAAATTTCATGCTTTGAGCTATCATTATTTGATGTTTGCACCGCAGTAGGGCCAAAAGTTAAAAGCCTCATGGTAATTGCTCCCAGGTGCTAGATACTCCACAAACAATTTGTAAATGATTACGCCTGCTCCAAAGTGACACTGTAAGACTGATGAAGATTTTATAGTAAGTAATTTAAAATTTTGTCACCATTGAAGTATTTAGTAAAATCAGCTGATCCAAATTCTGAACTTTAATTTTCTAGCTATCTGCCATTACAGTATTCCCACTTATTTGCATAGATTGGTTTCTTTCCCATTCTTTCTTCTGTTGTTATTACTTTATGTCTTAAACTCTAGGAGCATCTCCTTGCCCTTATTGCAGTGCATGAACATGGATTTTAGTTTCAATAAGTGAAGACAGGCATTGCAGATGGATTGTAAGTAGTCTCTTTTGTAGGACAAAAGAAATCCAAAGAAGGGCATAATTTGTAATGGTGCTGTCTTGGAACTGAATGTTTTGCATTTCATGTTCTCATTATGGTTCTTCTCAAAGCATTAATAGGAGCTTCTTTTGGACTGAAGGGGTGTTTGGACTTGACATTAGGAGTTGCTGTGTAATCTTTCCCATTCACTCTCCTGAGTGGGCAGATGAGTATAAAGCTGAACTAGGACTGCAACAGTGAGAGTGCATATTAATTAGTCCTCTTTGGTGGAGTAGTGGAACAGTAGGAAAAAAACCTAAAAGATAAAAATAAAAGTCTTTGTGAAGCTTGAAAATAAAACCCCAAAAAATAGCCATCTTGCAAACTTTAATCATGTCTATGTCTGAGCTAATTATTTGACTCTGTTAGGGGAAATCTGGTTAACATGGTCAACAGAGTGATTAATCTGACCAAATGTAGATTGCTGCTACAGGAATGAGATCAGAGGCATCAAATCTGTGAAGATCAATTATTTGACACCATCTCTTAGCTCTCTTAGCCTAAGCATTAAATGCCCATATTTACTCAGGAAAACTTTTTTTCTTGTGAGATGTTTTTGAACAGTTCTTGGAAATTTTGAAGTTATTATTTTGGCAAAAAATTATTTTTATCTTAATTTCTTGCAGTTTTATGAACCATAAATTTGCATACAAAGATCCATATTTCTACCCACTCCTTTCAGGGAACTCGTGTTAGGCTTCTGGTTATCACAAACTGATAAAATGCTTGCCTGTTTCTTGCAGTTCTTGACAAAACAGATCAGCAGTACATAATGACCATGTATTTAAGAGTATTCTTTTAGCCACTTTGTTGGCAATGAATCTTCAAAATATGAGATATTCACTGGATTTGGTATCCTCTCATACAATGGGAGTGGGCAGAAGGATTTTAGCTCATGAACTGGTGGAACTCATTGAGAGGGCTTTAAACAAGTTTTGAAGGGGGAAAGGGATACAGCTGGGCTGCCTGGAAGCAGGTCTGAGGGTGGTGAGCCTGAGTTAGGGGTGAAATCACCAGCCCAGCTGAGGTGCATGTACACTGATGCACACAGCATGGGCTACAGACAAGAAGAGCTGGAGGCCATGGTACAGGAGCAAAGCTGTGATGTAATTGCCATCACAGGAATGTGGTGGGATAACTCACATGGCTGGAGTTCTGCACTGGATGGCTACAAGCTCTTCAGGAGAGACAGGAAAGGGAGAAGAGTTGGAGGGGTGGCCCTTTATTTAGTGGGGGCATTTGATGCCATGGGTATTGAAACAAATAATGATGCAGTTGAATGCCTGTGGGTGAGAATTAAGGGGAAGGCCCACAAGGCTGACATTCTGCTGGGAGTCTGTTATCATCCACCCAAGCAGGAAGAAGAGGTGGACACCTTACACTGTAAGCAGCTGGAGAATGGTTCAGGATCACCAGCCCTTGTTCTTGTAGGTGACTTTAACCTACCAGACATCTGCTGGGAACTTAATACAGCAGAAAATAGCCAGTCCAGGAAGTTCTTAGGGTGTGTGGGGGACAACTTTTTGTCACAGATGGTGGGTGAGCCCACCAGGGGACAGACTATGTTAGGACTGTTGTTTGCAGATAGAGATGGGCTGGTGGGAGATGTGGTTGTTGGAGGCTGCTTGGGGCACAGTGATCATGAAATTACAGAGTTCTTGATATTTGGTGAAATGGGGAGGAATATCAATAAGACTTTTACACTGGACTTCCAGAGGGCAGACTTTGGCTTATTCAGGAGACTTATTCAGAGAGTTACCTGGGAATCAGCCTTTAAAAACAAGGTGCCCAGGAAAGCTGTGAGTGCTTCCAAACAGAGATCTTGAGGGCACAGGAACATACTGTCCCTGTGTGCTGAAGGATGAGTAAATGAGGCAAACATCCAGCCTGGAATGGTTTTGAAGGAATTTCGGAATAAAAAGAGGATGTATCATTTTTGGAAGGAGGGTTGGTCTCTCAGGAAGTATTAAGGGGGCCTTCTAGGGCCTGTAGCGAAAAATTAGGGAGGCCAAAGCTCGGACTTAATTCGGCAACTTTTATAAAGAGTAATAAAAAAATGTTTTTACAAATATATTAATGGTAAAAGGAAGGGTAAGACCAACTTTTGTTCTCTACTGGATGTGGGAGGGAACCCACAGCAGCTGTAGTATGGAGTGACTGCAGATGAGGAGAAGGTGGAAGTGCGTAACGCCTTCTTTGCCTCAGTCTTTAGTAGGAAGATCGCTTGTCCCCAGGATGGCTGTGCTCCTGGGTGGATAGATGGTGTCAGGGAGCAGAATGGTCCCCCTGTTATCCAGGAGGAGGCAGCCAGAGAACTGCTGAGCTGCTGGATG
>JAYDZK010000001.1:94823776-94846064 GCA_034509185.1 Euphonia xanthogaster | reverse complement strand
GCACTGGTGAGGCCACAGCTTGAGAGCTGTGTCCAGTTCTGGGCCCTCAGTTTGGGAAGGACGTTGAGACACTTGAGCGCGTCCAGAGGAGGCAACAAGGCTGGTGAGGGGCTTGGAACACAAGTCCTGTGAGGAATGACGGAGGGGGCTGGGGGTGTTTAGCCTGGAGAAAAGGAGACTTGGGTGACCTTATCACTCTCTACAGCTATCTGAAAGGTGGTTGCAGTCAGGTGGGGGTTGGTCTCTTTCTCCAGGCAGCAACTGACTGAACCAGAGGACACAGTCTCAACCTGCGCCAAGGGAAATATTGGTTGGATATTAGGAAAAAGTTTTTTACAAAAAGAGTGATAAGGTATTGGAATGGTCTGCCCAGGGAGGTGGTGGAATCACCACCCCTGGATGTGTTTAAAAAAAGACTGGATGTGGCACTCAGTGCTATGGTTTAGTTGAGGTGTTAGGGCATGGATTGGACTCGATGATCTTGAAGGTCTCTCCCAGCCTAGTGATTCTGTGATTCAGTGGGACGTAGCTACAAGCTTTGGTCCCCTTTCAAGGGCAGTGAAAGTCCCACATGTGCTTTTACTGACATACATACTGAAATGGAAATATTGTAACAAATGTATTCGGATATTCTGATGTGCTGGTAAGTGTTACAGGATTATCATGCCATTGGTGAAAAACTGCTGATGACTGTAGGAAGCTGTTTTAACCAGATGGGAACGTGGCTTCCTGATAGGAGATGCAGAACCCACCAGGGCACTCAGCTGAAGCAGGATGGTGCCTGACCCCCCCCCCCTCCCCGCCCCTCCCAATGCTGCTCTGACACTCTTGAGTGATGCTGCAACTTCCTAGCCTGCTAGGCACAGGTAAGAAAAGAAAGCATATATGTGCTCACTGTCTGCATCGCTTCCCCCTGCCCTCCAAACCTCCTCCCCCAATTGCTAAAACAATAAAACTTTAAAACAAGCATGGTACAGTTTAATCTCTTTATTTCAATAGGTCAATGTAGTACATATTGGATTGAGGTCAAAAAAAGACTTTCAAATAGAAAATCATATAAGCAAAGATTATACTGTAGCAACAGTTATGAAATCTTTAATATGATTCTGTCTAGAACAAAGGGCTGCCTGCAGTAGATATATCTCCATTTTCTCCAAAATTCAAGAGAAGAGGTATGTAGGAAGCACAGGCTAGAATAGCAGTGCTATACTTGCAATGTGGATTTTAATTTGGACAGCATGGCTTCCCCCTCAGGCTCCCTGTCAGTTGCTATTCCAGCTTAACTCCCAAGTTACCTTTCTGCTTTAGCCTGAATTAATCAGGTTGATTGATGCAACCCAAAATGAGAACACACCTTTTTGTGTGAAGTAGATGTCCTCATTTTGAACCAACTAAAAGTCACTGAATACTGCCAAAATATCTCAAATTTATTTTAGCCTGTAAATCCAGCTTGGAAAATTGTAGCCTTCAGACACTTTTTTTTCTGTTCTTTTTTTTTTTTTTTTCTTCTATAGAAAAGTGACAAAGGAAAATGGAAAGTCCCGCTAATCGCTTCAAAAGTGTTCTAGCAAGAACATCTATTAACTGCTCTTCTTATTTCACTGCTTTGGAATCAGATATGTTCCAAGGATTACTCTGCTCTGTGTACAGCAGAAGTTCAATCACAGGAGCTGAGAGATTGGTAATGCTATACTGGAGTTAGAAAGGCAAAATTTGGGGCAAAATTAGAATTCAGCATAATAATATCTATTGTTCTCAATGTCACTTAGCTCTCATCTTAAGTAAGCCAACACAAATAAGAGTTTTATTGTTGGTTTAACAAGATTGCATTCCAGTGAGGAGTGATTAAAATGTGAATTCAGTCAGCTTACTATGGCATTGCTGAATGGAATAATTCCCCCCACTGCTGATTTCATCTGCACATTCCCAGGCCCTCTCTTGTTTGAACTAGAGCAATTATGTGATTACAAGAAGATGTAGATCATGGATCAGATCTGATCTAAGTTTTTGGTAGAAGAATGGGTTAAGTATTAGTTTTCCGCTAGATCTGAGTTGCTGCAGCTTAGTGGATGAATGATGGTGCTGACAACAAACCTATGGCTCAAGTCTATAGCTTGAACTTACAAGAAGAGGGAGAAATATTTTCTTTTGGTAGGTGATCAAGAGTGGATTGACTTAAAAAAAACCAACAAAACCAGACTTGTAGAATATGACTTGGGGGTAGAAGAGTCAAAAGCATCCCTTATTTTTGGCAAATACTTTTGGCACATACCTTTCAGAGGGTTGTTTGAGAAGTAACTGTTTCATCCTCTGTTAGCTGGAAATCCCCCATGGCTGGCACTGAGGCCACTGCTGATGCAGCAATCTTTGTTGTCTAGCATGGCTATGAATGAAGCCTGATGTGAAAGCCTTAGTATTTAAAAATCTAAATCTAAAATCTGCTAATTAGCCACATTCCTTCTCTACAGAAAATTAGACTCACAATGTACAGATATACAGAAACATATTACTTTAGATATGGCAGTGCTGGGGGGACAGGAGAGAAAAAGTGATTTAAAGAATGGAAGCAAGCATGATTCCATTTCCTCCCACCACCTCCCCTTTTTATCTACCATTTCTTCTGTGTTGGGGAAAGGAAAGAAATTCTGAAAGTATCTTTCAGTCCCTTCAAAAACCCCAACCCGCTATACTGCCTGTCACTTACCCAAGAAAAACCACAGTGGAATGCCTGTGGGGAGTGCTGCTTGTAATCTGGTTGAAACAATTGTCTAGAGCTGGTTTGATGTGACTGGGTCTGTGGGTCCCACATAGCAACAGGAGATGTAAGGCTGAGGACCTTAGGAATTACTGGAATTACTGGAAGATCCATGGCTGGATAGAGTAAGGAGCACCTGTTGTTGGGTTTGAGAGAAAAGCTGCAGCTGAGCACAAGGCACCAGAGAAGCTGGACTCTGCTGGGTGGTTTCTGAATGCCACTGCTTCAGGAGAAGCTGCAGCTGAGGTTTGTCCTCAGTTACCTGACATAAATTCGTGGGAAAGCATCTCTCATTGGTTTCTCAGAACTGCTTCTCAGTACAATATCTTTTCTAGTTCTTAAGTGGCATTTTTGATGAGTGGAATAAATTTTATCACAAGTTTTACCCAAGCTTACTGTGAATATCTATACAGTTCACAAATTTTGGTTTGACATAAGTTCCTCAAATGACCCTGGGTTCCATATTGGCCTTCAGGATTATTTAGATGCAGGGTTAGGCTTACAACTGAAGTTCGGGTTTTTTTCTTCTTATTTCCGCCCCCCAGCTTCTGGGTGACCTTTTGACATGTTTGTCTAGAGGATCTGTCCTTTAACTAAACAGACATAATGATTTTCCCTTTTGCTCTCTGTCCCTTATCTTCCAATGGAAATAGATCAGCCAGAACCACCCAGA
The DNA here is from genome assembly GCA_034509185.1 of Euphonia xanthogaster. Taxonomy (NCBI): domain Eukaryota; kingdom Metazoa; phylum Chordata; class Aves; order Passeriformes; family Fringillidae; genus Euphonia; species Euphonia xanthogaster. The sequence goes on along the minus strand of JAYDZK010000001.1, from coordinate 94,842,636 downwards.
ACTGCAGCTGAGAGCAATGGATCCCCCCTGGGCTGGCTGCTCATCCCAAATCAGTGTTTTGGTAGGGCTGGCAAGTGTGTTGGTCTCTGCTGTTTTCTCCACAGTGTGAATCTGAGACACAAGTTGAAGATGCAGATCCCAGATGAGCCAGAACATGCTGCCATGCCCCTGTGGGAGCTGAGCTTACAGGTCATTACACCAATACCTGTTCACAAGCACAAACTATCTCCTTATTTAAAATAGATTGTGCCCTGCAAAATTGCATCCCAGTCAGTGGATCTAAAAAATGTTACAAACTCCCAACAGCAGCACTTGTTGACCAGTATTGCCATTTAACCCCTGCCAGAATTGATACTTCGAAGTTCAGAGAAGTATTATTTTTGCCATTAAGTATCTCCACATACTGATACCAACAATTTTTCCCTGAAGGAGGTAGGAGGGATTCCTGCTGATGCCAAGTGTCAAAAAGTATAGAAAACTCTGTCTTTTTCTGGAAGTGGTTTTGTGCCTCCTGGCTCAGTGAGTCCATGCACAGAAGTAGTTGTTTTTTCCTTGCTGTTTTCAACTCTCCTCTTTTGTGACTGGAATTACAGCCTGCAGGAAGTTCCTTAGCAGCTGAGTATTGCTAATCTCCCACTGACAATTCCAAACAATTAAGAAATGTCCTAATTTACAGGGGGACAAAACCTGTTGCTGTGAGAATAATGAATTGCTAGTACGAAAAAATGTATTTATTAATAAGTGTCATATTAGCTACCTAATTTTAGACTATCTTTTCTTGGATATGATATATTTATGAATGTAATTGAATCACAACACAGCGAACCAGAAGTCATTGGTATGCTGCTAAGAAGGTAGAGTACAGCCCAAAAAAGGATAGGTTTTGAATATAAGCAAAAAAAGAATCCCAAATTGTTTTTCCTCTTCATTATGAAGTGTTCACCACTGGGTACAGAATTTTCTTAGAAGTGTATTTTGTGAAATTTTTAGAGATTTTTCAAATCGGTTTGTGGCTGGAAAAAATTCTAAGAGACAAATGTGGCTCCATTTAAAGAGAAACATTGAAAAGTGCTGTCAAAGTTTAGGTATCTGGAGCATTATTCCTTTAGGCATTTCTGTAAATAAAATATACTTATTGAATCCCTTAAATTTCCAGGGCAGCCTGGAGCTCTCATGTCAGAGATGCTGCCTGCCCAAATGCTTTTTCAGTCCTGAACAAATCTTTCCTCTGGTGGAAGATGTCCCTGTCCATGGCAGGGGGGCTGGAACTAGATGATCTTTATGGTCCCTTCCAACCCAGGCTATTCTATAATTCTGTGATTCTATGATCTGCATCTTCCTGATGATTGTTCTGCTCAGAGCTTTACTACCAAGGCATGCAGCCCAAATGTGATCATCAAGAAGCTGTGCTGTTTCTTTTGACTTGGACATGATCAGTGTCACTTGAAACATTTCAGCTGAATTCGGTGGATATAGAAGCAGACTCTGAATATACAGAAAAGCATCTGCCTCAAAGTCATCTTCACTGAGATATGTTCATATGGGCTGAATGCTTACTAAAGCATTAGGCAATAGCACAAAGAATCAGCAGGGAATAAGGGCAGATGCACAGGCAATTAGGACCAGTCTTATAAATTTATTAGTGTAATTTGCAGATTATACCATTTTGTGATAAATAGAAATGTTAGTGAGAGAAAAAGAAGTTAAAATACAGCCAGAGAACACTGCTAAAAATAAAGGCCTCAGGGGCAAATATCAAGAAGAAATAAAAGATCAAGTATTTAACTTAAAATATAACTACTTGGACAAAGAAGGAGACAGTTCAGGTAGTAAAATTCAGATGAAGGGAAAGCCCATAATGCTGTCTTGGAAAGAACTGGAGGTAACAGAGAGATCTAGAGGTGACACTGAACAGCAAATGTGACATCACTTTACCTCTCATTTATATATTATGTGATGTGGCAATAAAAGGGATGAGAAATACCTTTAGTCTATCTGAAGATATGAGGGAGAAGTGAGTCCCCCTCCCTGTGTGACAAGACAGAAACTATTTCATTAAGCTCTGAGCATCTTGTTACCAAAAATACATTATTAGAATGTGATTGGAAGACAAAGAAGAAAAACAGAAAAAAACCCTGAAACAAAGATAATGGAATATACCAAGCTTAACTCAATCTTAATTAAATGAGTTTCATAATAATCTGTGTTGGAAAGGGTTAAGTGTGGAGAGGGAATGTAAGGAGATGTAATCACATGAACTTAAAGAAAGAAAAATTAGAAGTAGTAATATGAATAATTTGAGCTGAACAGACTGAGCAGTTGTGGGTAAAAGAGAGATTTTCGCCAAAGGCACCAGGGAAAATCCTCATTTTTACACATTTTTAATGTCCACAGAACAGACGGAGTCAGGTTTTTAATGTCTCACTTAAAAGATGCATGCAGATGGTGTTTTTTCATGCATTTGAAATATGAATTCCTACATTTTGATTATGTTGTCATTAGCAGTAGCCTTACTTGGTAATTAGGAAGCTGGTTCCTAGCACGTGTATGAGAGAGATATATTGAGAAAGGAGGATGCTATCTCTTTGTTTCCACGGGGATATAATTAAGTGCAACCAACAACATCATCAAAACAGTAGAAGAAATTGAAACAATAACTATGCTGACTGGAAATGGCTCATTGTTCACTGAAAATCAGATGATTTTCATCAGAAAAGGCCACATTATTTGCCAGTACCCATTCTGGCCAGGAAAGAAAAGGAAATTCCATGAGAAAAGGGGCTTTCCTGTAAAAAATGCCAATTTTTTCCCCAGGTAAGTAACTTTGAACGAATATCAATTTAGAAATAAGGCTACATGTAATGGAGTATTCCAAGCAAGTTTCTAAAAGAGAGGAGAAAAAGCCAAGTACCACGAAATATGTGGCATTAAAGGAGAAAGCAAGGGTGAGAGAGCTGTGAGAATGTTTTCCCTCTGGAAAGCAGTTTGTGCTTCAGGAATGGCATGTTCAAGTGTCAGTGTAGAACAAGGCCTGCCTGCTGCCTGCTCTTTACACTGAACAGCATTCTCAGTTCTCAGAAAAGAAAAAAGCAAAGCAAAAAGTTGAACTCTGAAGCAGTCTTGGAAAGTGAAAGAATGAGCTTCTCTCCATGACACATTTGTTCCAAGCCACAGACTGTGCATGCCTGATTTTTGTATTTGTGATTCTCAGTTTTAGGACTCCACGTATTTTGCAGTAGGTGAGTGTCTGTATCTTTTACAGCATCTGTTAAACATGCAATTATGCTTCTAAATGTTTCAAATGTACCAAAACATGGCCAGGACTTTGCCAAGCAAGCTTGATTTGGCCAGAAGAGCTCCCACCTTTGGGGACTGGAGTGCTGCATCTCCTGCTCATACCTCTCTGCAGCTGTTATCCTTAGTGCCTGGAGGATGAGTCTCCAGGCCAGATACCAAGCATGCCTGCAGAGTCTGCTGCTATAAACAAGAAATTATCAAAGCATACAAGTCTTCATCTTCACTGCCTCTCCTTGAATTACTGTGGTTCTTTCCATGCACCCTGTTTACTTTCTGGTTGTCTTATTTTCAATCCATGAAAGAGCTGCTGACAAGGATCTCTGTATTTCCTGCCCTTTTTACCTCTCACATTACCAAATCCCTTTAGTAGTTTTTCAATCTTTTTCACCACATTTAAAGAAACCTGTCTGCATATTGTCTAGGCTATCTGTAATATGGTCCATATAGCTCTCTTTTAATCAATTTGAAAATTCAATTTCTGACTTCTCATTTTCATCATTATGCTTGCACCCTGCTCCTCCTTGCATCTACCTTTTCCACTCTCAGTTTCAGATTTTCTTTCTCATCAAAACCCTTTTTTTTTTTTTGGTACTGATCGGTGGGACACCATCTCTTCCCCTTGAAGCCTTTATTTTAATTAATCCCTTGTGTAATTAACTGAGTGTTTTCTATGCTTCTGCAGTTACAGCTGTTTGTATTGCAGCCTCCTTACCAACACAATTCTCAGGAGAAAGAAGTGGCTTTTCCTCTGTTTCTGGGTTTGATACTGATTTGGTTGCAATTTACTTGTGGGAGGAGATATTTGGTGGGCTGAAGTTCAGCCATGGGGACTAAAAAGGATCATACTGCATTCAAGTTTAAACAGAGGGTGGGATTTCCCAGATTTTTTGTAGACTACTGGTTGGACCAAGAGCTAAAGAGCTAAATGTTGGAAGTAAGTGTAATACACCCAAGACAGCGTGCATGGGTCAGAGGCACACTGATTCCTCTTTTGAAAACCTCAGGTATTTGTGCTGGAGAAGATTTTATTTTAGTTTGAACTTTTGACATCATGGGGATGGGAAGCAGAAGTCATCTGTAAAATTGGCTGATTGCTTTCCTTCACTGAGGAAGTCAATGGTATTTTAAAACTAAGCTGTGCTGAACATAGGTGTTGCAGCGCAAATCTGTTTTTTTCACTTGAGTTGCCACAGCAACATAAAATTTCCTTTCCCCCACATTACCTTACCTAAAATATATTTCACAAATTGTCTTGGGAAAAAAAAAGCCTATCATGCTGGGAAATTGTGCTGTTTGCTCTTTTGGTATTTGGTCTTTTATGGATTTGGTATTATTAGAGCAAATAATACTGTACTTGATGCACAGATAGCTCAACTTTTTAAAATTTGACCTTAAGTAAAGGGATAGAGAAGAAAAGTTGAAGCTGAAGTAGCTGCTCTCTCTAGACAGGCTGCAGGCCTAGCAAACCCTCTGCACAATCTGGCAGTGCTCCTTAGGGTGTGGTGTGAGTGTGGGTTACAGAGTCTCTCTCTTCCCAGCGTTGGGAAGACAAGCAGTAGGCAGCTGGATGTATTATTAGGGAACATGCAGTGGCCTTTAAGGAGGGTTTCTTTCATGCTTCTCTCACACCTTTTCAAGAGCAGTAGCAGATCCAGCAGGCTTTGAATTACCAAGTGCATATCCATTATCCTATGAGAGAAAAAACATTGAAAAGATCCAGGTGAAAAGGAATTTTTCTTAGCTATCCTTTGTTGAAGGAGCCATTAGACTTAGACAAAGTGTTAAAATAATTTTAATATGTAAGGTTTTAGAATAGATGCATAAATAAAACAATTTCAATTTGTTGAAAAATACTCTGTGCCTGTTCAGTAGGGTCATATTCACGAACACAACTCTTCCCAGTGTTTCTGGATATGGGGTGCCTGTTGAGAGGAGAGAATCCCTTTGCACTTGTGTGCAGGTTTAGCAGTGATGGCTGCACTGCTCAGCTCTGGGTGTAGCTGCAGTCACCTGTGCTCACGAAGGTCACAAGAGCAATGAACTCTCAGTATTTAAATGGGAGCATGGACTGTGCTCACTACTGGCCCTCAGTGCCCACCCCTTTTGGAGAAAGTGTTGTGGTAATGAGCTCCTTTGCTTTTTATGATATTGGGAGGGAATGCCATTGTGGAACGAATGGAAAGGCGGGTGATCAATGGAAGGTTTTGTGAAAACAACCCTCCTTTGTGAGGAGCTTGTTTAACAGCTTGTGCTTCTGTCTATTTTTGAATGACGGAAGTTGTAAATACAGCCTAGCTTAGTCTTGAGAAAGGTGGAATTGCTGAGTTGGGAGGATGACAACACCCACAAAAATCACCTATATAGGAAACTTGGTAAATAAAATTGACCTTCCCCACTATTTCCCCCATTTCTGCTACCCTCTTACCATGTTCTACATGAGCAGTAGTTAGGAGAGGGGAGGAAAGGATGATTTTATTCTTTGTGGTGACAAATAGAACACTTAATAGATGACAAATTGGGGAATATTGAATCTCTAGAGACCTAATCAAATGTGAATCAAGTCAGCCCCTCATGAGCATGGAGTAAAATGCCAGCTGGTGCATGGCCTTTCCATTCTGGCTTGTATTTTATCCTTTGTAATAGATTGTGACCAGTTTTAATACATCTAATACTTGCACCTAAATAAATAAAAACCCTCTCAACAATACCAAAGTATCAGTTTTTGTATAATAAGTACTTTTCCTTGTGAGAAAGTACCGTAACATTGAGTACAAGTGGAATTGATAATTATTTTGTTATCCTAAAGAGGTGAAGAGAGAATTACAGCACTGATCTTACATCTGAATTTCTGCGGGACTCTTATGCCTGTGCCACAATGAATTAATTTTGATGGAATCCAGAATGGAAGCAAGATTCTATAGTTGGAATAGAAAAATTCTGTTAAGCAACTATTTTCTATCTTTTTTTTTTGTCTCGAGGGAAATAAATTTCAGGAGTAATTATTTTTTCGTATAGTCTTACTATAAAATTTTGTCTTACTTAAGCTATAGAAAAATTGGTGTAATATTAGATAGCATGTCTTGTGTGACTAAAGAACCCTAAGTGCATGCACACATACTTGCATGTGTGCATACTCAAGCTTTCAGTGCAGCACTTGCCTAGCAAAGCTTTTCTCTTGGGATTTTATTGTAATTTATGAAAATGAATGTGTTACATGTGTAACATCTATAAAGGAATAAAAACCATCATTTATTGAGAAAGCAGATAAATAGTCCTTTTGAAATAAAAGCCGATGTTGTGCCAGTTTCAAGCACAATAGAAATGAAGAAAGATTGTCTTTAAAATCGGTTGGAAAAAGCTGGTGTCATGCTTTAGAGAGACATTTTCCTTGTTCCTTTCATCACTGACTGACTTATAATTTGCTTCTCTAAGAAGCATTAGTTTTTTGATAAAATCTTTCCAGCTTTACTTTTTTTACCATGACAGATTATTTCAGAACAGCTTCTTTACGTGTAACTGTAGAGTTTTCTGCTCTGTTCTAAAAATATTGTCAATCTGAGGCACCGATTTTGCATTCCCTAAAACCATCTCTAAGCCACACAAACCTCACAGAAGTTAATAGGTTTGACCTAGTATTTCAGAAGCCAGCAGTGGAAAGTGAATACCATTAGAAAGTATTGAAAAACACATATGTCATTTCAGAACAATGAAAACACTTTTATTGTTTTGCAGTTGGCTAGGAAGGGAAAGAATTATGAATATATCCTAGTCATTTTTATGACCTTTGCATTTTCCAACATTTAAAACCATTTTATTATTTTAATAAGAAACAAATTTCTAAAGACACTTGCAAGAAAGCTTTACATGTGACTATTTGAACAGATCTTTTACTGACAACCTTCTCTCTTCCAACTGAAAGCAGTCTCTCTCATTGTGATGTTCCCCACAAATGAGGTGCAAGGTGAAATCCTGGTCCTTTTCAGCCCAGTATCAGAAAATCTCACTGACATATCTAGGTGATATAAATGGAAAAGCTAATATAAATGGCAAAGTTAGTTCTCATAGAAGATCAAATCAATTAGCTGTTTTCACAGCTAATAAAACTAGACAATAAGGATCTTCTGGGGCTTTGACAAATGTTAATTTTTTATGTTTCTCAAGCTACATTTGGGGTCACTAGGTCCATTTTTCTGTCCAATGCCATAAAAGACTCACTTCTCACACATGTCTGCTTTAATGCTGAAATTGCATAATTGAGCTCAAAGAGAGAATGGTAGCTAAACACTAAAGCTGCTGCTAAATGGTGGTCTCAAAATGACGATGTTGGAGTATTTTCTGTATTTTAGAAAAATAATTTCTGACTTTGCTTTATGAGTGATGTCCACAGGGCAAATACATTAACTTCTGAAAGTGCACCATGTGGGAGTTTGCAGGCATTCCGAGTGCACAGCTTGACATGCCAAAGTGACTCTGGGCAGCATCTTGGAGGGCAAGCTTAAAAAAATATAATAGGTTGCCTAAATAGTCCCTGGCTTATGAAGATACTCTTTGAAACTATATTAAAGTGATACAATGATGTGCTATTGGACAGATTTTCTTGTTTTCTGATGTCATCTTAAAATTTCTCAGGGGAAAAAAAGAGGCTGAGTGAGATGGCAAGAGGCAGGGCACCATGTGTTTTCACAGTGCAGCATCCATTATACATGAGCAGAATAGCAGTCACTCAGCTGCAATCAGGGTAGGCACGACTGCTTCTCTTACAAACTCATATTTCATTTATTCATTGCATATTTCATTCCAAGACCCTGAGCCTCCACTTGTTTCTCTGCAAGTATAACTATGCACGTGAATAGCTATGGTGACTCCAGTAGGAGTTCCTCATGTGAAGAAATTTGGGCATGAGAATGGAATGAGAATGTTTACAGAACTGAGGCCAAAAGCTGGAGGTAGCTGAGCTGGGAAAATTGGCAATAGCATAGTAAAGTAAACCAGTTAAAAAGTGCATAAAAACACAGAAACCCAGCTAACCACTGCACAAGTGACCTGACATGCAGCTGATCACAGAATGATGCTGTGTGCTGCTGCATTCACCTTTCCTCCCCTGTGTTCATTCATATTTACAAATAATAATTATCTTAGTGAGATTGTCCTTACCTTAAGTTGTGGGATAATTATTCACTAGAACAGAAATGGAACATTCCTTCATGAATTTGTTAAAACTTTAAGCTTCCAATGCTGTCAAGCAAATTGCAGATGCCCAGGATGCAGCATTTGGAAAGCTTTTGTTTTATGGTACTACTCCGGGTTTTCTTGTCCCACATTGAAAGAATGGGAACCTCTGAAAGCACCAGACTTTTCCGTTGTTTCTGTCAGCTTAATTGCTGTAGCATGCATTTGGTTTCAGATCAATTGCTATTAAGAGCAAATGCCACAAGAAAATTGATATACACGATTTATTTCCTTAGACATCTGTAAAATACTACATGCCTTTTGATGTCACAATTTGGCTCACGTTAGGGCTGGAAGGCCAAGGTGTAACAAGCATTGGTTCAGTTGTTCAATAATAATTTTTTCCATGCAATGAATCCTCCTTATCTTTCATTAACTGCCAATCAGGCCCTGCAGCTTCCATGTGCCAAAACATATTCTTTGTTATTAGCATTAAAAATAGTATTAAAAGTCAGACTGAGACACGAAGGAAAATACCCTTTCCTGGAAAAATACATTTTTGCTTCTTCCTGCTGGAAAAACTATTTGAGTGTTCTCACTGCTCAAAGAAATGTGAAGTGCTACGAGACTTGGACATGTCACACTAAAACTCAATACTCAAAAGGATGCTTTGCATGGTATAGAGCAAAATGAAGTGCTTAAGCTTATTCTATGGAATCAGCTGAGATTTTGACACATTGTGTGTGTCTGTGAATCTGTTCACAACTTCAATAGACATGCTTATTTAGCATAGTTTAATAGGAAAAATAGCTAAAGAAAGGTTTATCACCTAATCTATTAAGTTTTTTTCCAATAAGTGGAAGTTTGCAAGTGGTTTTAACATTTGCAAGCTGCTTCTTTTATTGGTGAAGGAAGAGGAATCTGGATTCAAAGAAAAAGAAGCAGATCCCTTTCCTCCTTCTTGCTGCAGATATTTTTCTCCCCCCTGTATCAGATGTAGACATTGGCATCAGCATTTAGGGACCCAGAAAACAGCAGTGGTCTGCTCTGCAGTATTAAGTACTACAGCTTAGGATAGATGTTCCATTGAGGCCCCAGCAGGAGAGAGATCAGCTGAAACTGGAGTTCCTGAGACAACTGACCTGCAGCATCCCTTGGAATGGGAAGCCAGAATTCTGCAGGAAGCACTGAGACTGTAAGAGATGTATGGATGCTTCCTGGTGTCTGTGCAATGCTGAAGTGCCCATGGTTTCTACTCTAACTTGTCCTAAAATCGTGCTCTACAAGCCTGGTGAGGCTGGGACAGAGCTGCTTCTGTGAGAAAAGTTGTTGAGTCTCCCTCACTAAAGATGAAAAGTGGAGCTGGTTCTGAATTAAATAGTTAAGTATTTTAAAAAATGGAAAGTAGATCTTGCAAAGAGATTCAAATGACATGTGTATTTTTTTCCAGATCCAGGAAAAAACCCTTTGTATGTGTTATATGACAATGTTTCTTTAATGTAAAAAAAGAACTTTCTAGATGAACTCACAAGAGTGAAACAATAAATCCACATTTAAACTGTGTTAAAATGTGTTAAAAAGCAAAGCCACTTCCACTTGTGGAAAACACTCATATATTTTTATCTACAAATAGAAAACGTGAAGATTTTGAAACAAAAAGTAGTTAAGAAAAGCTCCAAGAAGTCTTCACAGAGACTAGTTTAACTTCGTCAAATAAGTCAAAACAGAAGAGATGACTCACTCGCTCGTTTTCCCTTTACATGTGGGCTTTTTTGAGACTCTTGCTGTGTCTCCACCTTGTAGTTGAAAGGCTACTGGGATGATGGGCATTCAGAGGCATCCATCCTAATGAGTCACTGGTGTGTGTAGCACCAGATATATCTTGTCTTCTTTTGACACTTCTGCCAAAGGAGAATACAGAGGTATCCCTGTATCACCCCTCACAGCGGAATTCACATGTGTTCAACAGATGATGGAGTGGGAAGCAGCCCTTGCCTTTCCATACAGCACTACTCCTGTACTTTCTATTTTTTTTGAGCTCTCTGTCAGGGACTCTCTTGTTCTTCTTCCACCTTAAGAATTTAGAGAGGGCTTGATAATCATAAGATTATCAAGCACTTCACAACCTTTGGTTGTCATAAAACCGGTCTAGCAGATGACAAATGGAGGAATGGTGGGATAAGGGCTTGCCCATGATCACAGCAGGTTGTGGTGAGCAGAGCAATTGAGCCTGCCCCTCCTGAGCACAGGGGAGTGATTTAAAACATGTCATTCTGCACGTAGCCACGTGTGCATGCAGTTCCTCTGCAAAAGGGGTAAAGGTTTTCTCAGATCCATAGGAAATAAAAGGTTCACTTTTGTTAATTTCATTGTTTTTAGGAAAAGGGTATGGTCCTCAGCACTGAATTAAACTAAAAGATATCCCAGGAGAATCTTATAATAAGTAGTGATAATAAATTTATACCAGTAAATCAGTGGCAGTGCAGGCAGATGAACACAATGTAATTCACAGTGCAGCATCTGAAATGAATATTGTGTGGATTATTCAGTGATTAGTTGTAAAAAACCCCAGATTTTTTTGAAGTATTGCTTGTCTTGGGGACTAATTAACAGGAAAAAAAGGTTAAGTTTGTCAGGGATGCTCAATGTAATGCCGCCCCTCAGCCACCTCCAGCTGTAAGGTGTTCTAGAAAATGTAATGGAAATTAAAAACTTCAACTGAATTTATGAAGTCACAAGCTGGAGTGTTTCAGAAAACGACAGTGGATTTGCAAATAAACAGACAGTGTAGCTTTATAAGTGCATTATCTTGGTTAAATGTGTGCAGCAATATGCAGTAAATAGTGCTTCTCTTCTTAGGAGGTTTGGTGAAAATCGAACCCACTCCACAAAGGCTGAATTTCATTCTGATTAGCACCAATTTCAAACAATATTGAACTCATTTTCCCCAATATATAATAGGGCAAAAGGGTAAGAGAAGGTTTCATTTTATGTAGTGAGAATATGGAACAATTTTTAATGGACTTCACTTATTGTGTTGACAATACTGGTGAAAGTGAGGAATGTTAATAAATGAGGTTTGTGTAGACATTAAGGGGCAAATTCTGCAGCTCTTTTCAGGCTGTTTCATATTCATAGACTCCAATAAGGTTGTGTCAGGGTAATTGAAAGAAGACTTGGCCTTAGGATCTTAAACTGTGGTGCAAAACACTTTCAGGGAGAACCAAGGATATTTTTTTTCTCCTTAATTTCCAAAGCAATAATATTTTCTATTACAAAAGTCAGCCTTGGTTCTTAGGATATGTCACTAAACTTTAAAATGTGGGGTAGTATATGTTAAATATTTTAAGTATTTAAAATCTATGTATTAAAACTTAACATTTTTTAGATAGCAAATGACTTAGAAGGTGTATAATTAGTGTAGGCTCATTCTTAAAGTGTAAGAAAAAACCTGCCAAACACCCTTCAGAAATGTTTCCATCTCTCTCACTTTGGGTCTGGGCATCAGTTAGAAACTGGAAGTATGTACACATATTCATATATCCATGTGCATGTATAAACACACACAGAATTCTGAATGGGCTTAAATGTTTCATTTAATTTTAATGGAAATGAGTAATGGCACAGGGAATAAAGTTCCTTGAATGAAGTTTGCTGCACCTTCATCTATTTATGGGACATAAAGAGAAAAACTTCTGCTACGTGGCAGTCCTATAAGCTGGCCCTGCAGCCATTCAGGTTAGCAGAAATCACTCCTCAGCTTTCACATTTTCATGCTCGCAGATCCCTAAATTTCACATCTAGTACAGACAAAGTCCCTAAAATGTTTTTTAAGACAAAACAAAACAAAAAAAAAATTAAAAAGGAAATATGCATGGTAATAAACTGCATTAAAACACTGTGTGTTGCTATATTGGCAATGCTATGTTCTTTTCTTTGGTTACTGTGTTCTTTTAGGGTTTTCTTTCATTTGCATGTGCTTTATAGCAGGCTATAAGTTCAGCAAGACTATGACAGGGTTATCAAATTAATTGTCTTTCACTTTTGTCCAGCTAGAAATTCTGCCAAAATATTATATGGCCAAGATCTACCTGGACTGGGAACAAAAATCCCATCTAACCCAGCTTCCAGAAGAAAATCACGAGTCATTAAGCTGGTGAAGAATTCTTAGAATTCAAAAAATCCTGAAGTCATGTGTGGTGAAAAGCTAGTGAGTGTCACATGGACCTAACAAGGTAAAATCAGTTCTCTACATGACACCTATTTAGGCTGTGAAGTTAATGTGATGCAGTTTCTAATCTCGTCTCCCAAAACAGAGAACAAATTTAAATATGAAACTTTCCTCCACATAATCTTGAAATAAGTGAGTAAATTGTTCTACAAGGACAGGCTGAAACTCTTCTTGGTCTTCTAATGTCTAACCTGTTGGTTTGTTTGTTTTCCTTTAATTTCATCTTAAAAGGAGTAAAGAAGACAGTAAAAAAAGGGTTTCACAAAACTGATATCCTTTCCTTTGGGAGCCGTATCTCAGATTAATGACAAGATCAGATGGTACTTGATTAATAAGTTTTAAAATGGTCTTTGCAGTTATAGGAGAAGGGATAAATAGTGGCAGAAACTTAAGAATAGCAGGTTTTAAAAGCTACAGTAGTTAGTAGTTGGAAATATTAATTGGGTTTGTGTGACCTCTTTTACAGGTCATTTGAGCAGTGCATCCTGCCATCTTATAGAAAATCATTGCAAATTAATGGGGGAGATAAACAAAAAACTCCGAAGAGAACACTATCAACTATGTTATTTTGCAATTAGGAGCTCCAAGGACTTGCCAACAGTAACTAACTCTTTTCCTAGCACTGCAGCATTAGTACACCTATTAGCCCTATTTATCTTTGTAAAAACAGACAAAGGGAATAAATAATCTTATCTGTCACATTCATAGGCTGGGAAGGAGGAAAAGAAAGTGTGGGTTTGTTTTGAGGTTTTTTTAAATGGTGTTTTGTTTTGGTTTTTGTTTCTTTCTTTATTTGTTTTTCTTCAACACTCATTAATTTGATTTTGTTTGGACCAAAATATTTTAACAGAGATGTACCAACCCCACTAAAGATAGCAATACCCAGATCTGCAGCTGAAGACGGCATGGGCACTTTAAAAACATACAGATCCTCTGCTTTACAACTTCAGTCAACCTCTGAAGGGCATCATTGCTTCCAATGTTATGCTCTCCACTTGTTATGACTCCCTAATATAGCTTATTCTCACAGGAGCCCCTAACAATTTGCCCAAGGTCAGTCAACAAGTCAGTTGAAGAGGTGAAAAAATGAGTGCTTTTGATTTCTTCTCCCCTTCTTCCAGCAGCTATTGCACTATCATAAAACACAGACCATTTCAGGCTTTTTGTGGGGGAAGGGGAACATGACAGCTTCCTTTTCAGACATCAGAAAATACTTTAAAGAATTGGTTTCTCTAGCAACAGGAACAGGAAAAAAAAAGAAGCTATCATAAGTTTTTTCCCACCTACTCATTTTTTTTAATGTGGTAAAGCAGATGGCTTGGATAATGCAGGTATGACAGATTCTGATTTATTGACTGTAGACAGAAATATAAATACAGAAGCGTATGCACTCTGCTGTGCTCTGTACCACAATAACACTTAATGACTTCAGACTTCAGACTTCTTTTAGGCTCTACTCGTGTCTATCAACAAACACCATTATTTATTGTTAGGGCATGTTGGTGGCAGAGCTCACTGTGTGGAAATCAAAGGCTGGCCAGCCAAGTACTTCCCACGCTCCCCACCTTCCCTGACAGCAGTGCTGGCTCCATGAATTCCCAATTTACATCTTTGACAGAGAGAAATTTTATTGACCTGGCCAAATACTTTCTCTTAAGGTGTTGTAAATCGGTCAGTACCAATGATATATAATGTCAGAGGACTCAACCTTTTGCCTTTGCCAAGAAAATTAAAAATGTCTTAATGATCTCTTTTTAGTGATAATAGGAAGGAGATTATTCTTTTTATGACTGTACCTGGCTCATGGCTATTTCCTGTATTTCTTCAGCTGCCACAACATGGAGTGTTAGTGGACAGAAAACAAGATGTTCTCTTCAATAAAGTGCTGAGGACCACGTGACCCCTTTCTCCTGAAGCTGCTGGCGCTGGCAGAGTACAGATGACATCTGCTCTATGGTAACTTGGTCAGTACAAACTGCAGGAGCAGCCTCAGCAAGAGGTGCTTGGTTTTTAGTCACTGCACTCACTATGCTGCAGAGCATGTGCTGAGGTCAAATTGGAGTAGTGATGGTATCAGGACCTGGGCTGTTCTCAGGATTCTGTTTCCACCATTTGTGGTTCATGTATTTGCAAGCAAATAATTCTACCATCACCAGGCAGATTTTGATACAGCAGTGCCACCATCTCTCTGCAGCAGACCGACTGGGAGAATAGTAGTGGAGAGGAAAGGAATGTAAAGGAATATGAAAGCCTTTTTCTGGCTCAATTTCAGACTGTTTTTGGTCCAGGGTGACGGTAATGAACCTCAAAGCTGCTAAAAATAGTTTGCAGGATTGCAGAAAAAAAAATTCTCTTGAAGGGTGAAAGCTTTCACTGAACAATTGGACACAAAGAAATGAACTCTTTAACTAAAGCCAGAGCAGCTGCAGAATCACTGCTGCTTTGGGGAGATCAAAGAACAGGTGGTGAGGTTCTCTGACAAGGTGGAGATTGCTGAGCAGATCAGCCTCAGATCATAGCTGCACAGTGTGCATGGCACTCCATCTGCCAAAGAAACAGAGAGGGTCTCCCAGAGGAGCAGCAAATTGGTCTTTCAGGGTCCTGACAACAGCCAATGGTACCTAAGGGGTTTGTTACCTGTGTGCCAAGGAGACTCCACGGAGGCCCCTGGGCTGTAGACCTGAGAGAGCCAGGCTAGCAAGTGTGAGAAAGATGGGAGAGAGCTTAGGGCAGGACTGGAGAGGGTTCCTTTTCTCTGCTGTACATTTGCAGAAGACTTGCTCTGGAATGGCTGCTAAGTAAGAGATGTCTTCTACTGGGGTGAATGGAGATAATTTTTAAATATTTACCGTGACTTTATATGCAGTGTGTGTTTTATGTTTTGTATAGCATTTCATGTGTTTTTAACAGAAAATCTAAAAAATAAATCAATGAAATATTTCATACAATCATTTGAACACGTGATGTGTCTCTTCATGGAGAATGCCATACTTTTTAATCCTAATATAACTTTTCCTGATGAATTTTAAAGGCAGAAGCAATGTTTCAAGTGGTGTGGTTTCTCACTAAAAATATAGCATCTTAAAAATTGTTGAAGTCTTTTTCTGAAGTTCTGAAGTCCTGAAGTTTTTCACTATGTCAAGCTTTCTAGAGAAATTTTTAGAAAATATATTTCCACTGGGTAAAGCTATTTTTAAACTAAAGTTCTAGCTCAGTGGTATCATGAATAAGAAGATGTTAGAAGCAACATTAAGGCAAATGGAAAATGAAGACAACAGTGAAATAATTTGAAATTATAATTTCGAACTCTTGTACTTTAGAGTATTTTGTTTAAAATACATGTAGTTTTTTGCCTTAAAGTTTTCAAATGCATGATTTTTAAAAATATAAGTCAAATTATCCTTCAGAAAGCTTGAGAGGTTTAATAGTGAGACAGCAACCTGGCTGGAGCAAGAAAGGGGCTCTCAGAAACCATTTTTAACTTCCAATGGAAGAGCTGTGCCTGCAACACTGAAGACACGGCAGCACAAGTAAAGTTGTGAAGTTTTTCCCAGTCCTTCATCCGTCTCTCTGTGCCCTGCTCTCTCCACTGTAATTTCAAGCTGTCATTCTTAGGAGCACTGAGAACCCATAAAGATGATAAATGTTTTTTTTTGTGTTGCCTCATGTGCTGCTTGACATCACATCCCTCAATGCACTGCTGCAGTGTCTTGCTGAGGGTTTCTGCTTAGGATGGTGTGACAATATACGGTGAGCCCCACAGGACAGGCTGGGCTGGGCTCCCACTGCCCTCCCTTTCATCATGGGGCATGTGTGGAGCCTGGGTGGCACAGCAGCTCTCTGCTGGAATGCTAACACCCCCATGGGGCACTTCGAGCTCACATTCTATTTTCTTTCATCCCTGCAGACATGCACAGAGTTCTCAACTTGAAAGGCAGACAATATCTCATATTCCTGACTTAGTGATGTGATGCAACCTATTTATTTCCTTATGGCATTCAGCCAGATTCTGTCTCCATAAAGGCATAAAGATTAAAACTGCATGGAAATCCTGTGCTTAGTACTTGAAAAGGCAATTGTAAAATATGCCATGTATGTGAAGGTGGAATGCTTTTAAAGGCAATTAATAAAATGACATGAAAGCTGTGGTGTCCAAAAAAGGCAAAACTACAAGACAGAGAGTAGCTGTATCTGGCCTTCATCAAATTTAACATTCTTTCCCCAACATGTTTTCATGATAAGGTTTTCTAACGTGAATGTGTGTGCAAAGGCTGAGGTAGTCACTGGGCTCTGTTCAAAGGAAAGGATTGCAAGGTGGGCTGGGAGCTGTGACAGTTTCTGGTGGTGGGCTGAGAATGTTCAAATACACACATGGAACATGATCTGGGACAGAGTCACCCTCTGTGGTCAGTATTTTTGCCAGATGGGAGCAGGCATGAAACTCAGAAATGACAACTCCTCAGATGCAATGATACCTAGCATGCACTTAAAAATAAATAAAGCCAAGGGAATTTCACAATAAGCAGGACCTTTTTGTTTTCTTAAATAAACACTGTGACTTTAATGAACAGAGTTCAGGTGAGCAGTTCTCTGCTAGTGCTGGTATCTACAGACCTGGAGGCCCAAGCCCTCCAGAGGCTGGCTGTCCATGGCAGTGTCTGGTCTTCCCACTTGTCTTGTGTCTGCTTTGGCTTTTGCACTGTTTTAAGGTCTTACATCTTCCTTTCTGTCTGTAGAGGTCCTGAACTGCCACCAATTCTAGAGCATGAATCTATGTCTGCTTCTTCTTACTGCTATGGGACTAAATCCTGGTCTATCCCTTGTAATAGTCATGGAATCATAGAATGGTTGGTGTTGGAAGAGATCTAAAGATCATCAGGTTCCAAAAACCCTGCCTTGGGCATGGAACCTGCCAATAGACCAGGGTGCTTCATCCAACCTGGCCTTGAATGCTGTCAGGGATGAGGCATCCACCACTGCTCTGGGCAACGTGTTCCAGTGAGAGCAGTGATATTGACACGATTCCTTGTGATCCTGGAGTTCACTGGAGAGGACATCTGAAATGTTGTTCTGCAGTGGCACTCTAAGTTGGCTTGAGGTCAAGCAGCTAGTCTAGTAGTGAGTGCTTTCAAAAATGTCCTTGTGATACCAGGAATCTGTGAACCTTCATTTCTTTTCCCTGGGCAAAGAGATCCTTACTCTGCAGAAGACATCAGTCATGCTGCCCGCAGTTTGCAGAGCAGGTGACAATGCAGGGAGTGACAAAAGCTCTCTGCCAGCGCTGAAACTGTGTGGAAGCCCTGGGCTGGCACAACAGCAGTGAAGCAGCAGTAGGGTCAGCCAGGCAGGGTGTTTTGCCTTGTGTTTAACACAGAGACGGAACACCACAATGCCAGTACAACACACATACATTGGAGAAATGAAATCCCACTATCCATGGGGAATTTTAGAAAAGCACGCTAGAAACAGAGCAAACATAGCATTCTGAGACTCGGAAAAACAGTCTCCTAATCTCTGAATTTCATTGCTCATGCACACATCTTATTTCAGAACAAGAAATAATCTGAGCCTGATTTTTAATATGTAACAGAACTCCCTAGTTAGTCACAGACTCTGCATGCACACACACACAGAGTGCAGCAATAATTTCTTTTCTGATGAGGAAATCCAAATTGCATAAACTTTAAAATGTAAAGTGAAAAATAAAGTATATGCTAAAATGCTTGAAGAGGGACAAAAACCATCTACTACATCATGGGAGGAAAATTCTACAGATTAATATTTTCTTCTCATTCACTTCTCCTTCAGAGAAATCAGTTTAAATGCATGTGAAAATATTATGTCAGACACTCTAAGAAAACAAACAAAAAGCTCCTCATATATAAAAAAATTCGCGAGAGAGAAATCAACTTCTCTTCCAAGTAGCACATGTGATTTCACTACACCTGCATGAATTACAAGGACTTATTAAGATATTATAGTTTGCAATTATGAGAATAATGGTGGCTAATTATGTTTTGAAGAGCTTTTAAAAAGTTGGAAAGAGAAGAAAACAACTTTAAGACCTCTCCTATTTGCAAACTAATTGTTTTTATAAAATGCAATTTATATTAACTGCAACTGGATCTGTCTTTTTTTTTTTTCTTTTTTTTTTTTTTTAAGT
>JAYDZK010000001.1:94707648-94818872 GCA_034509185.1 Euphonia xanthogaster | reverse complement strand
CGCTCTTCCGATCTTACAAAAGAGTGAGATGTGTCACTTTTGACTGGGACCATTAAGCCATGAAAGTGACTTGAAAAACAAGGCACCTATGCTTCTGCCATTGGAAAATAAAGATCTGCTTTGGCTGACTTTAAAACTTGCAGTCTAGTCTATACTATATATAATGTATATATACTACATAGTATATATATAGCATATATAGGGTATATATACTTCATTATATATATATATATATGGCATATATATTATATATAGAGTATACCTCTGGAGGACTTGGAAAGTTTAGAGATTTACTGCAATTAAAAAAGAGAAAAAGGGTTTTAAAAAACCCTAGGTAACTTTGGCTATCAGGGAGAAAACCTTAGCCCCAATAAAAGCAGCGACTCCTGTGGAGTCAGGCCTCCATGCTTCACACTCCTCGTGGGAAACACAGCCAGGGGCAGCTCCCCAGGGCTTTTCCCAGGCACCACCCTTGGGCATCTTGAGCAGGTTTTTTTTTTTCTTTTTTTTTTTTTTTTTCTTTTTTATAAATGAAAAAGAAATTATCTCAGACTCCCCTCCCAAAGGATGTGAATCTACATCTCTTCAGATCAACTTTTGTCTCTCAGCTGTATTTGCCATGGCATACTTCTGACAACAGTCATATCAACACAGCAAGATATTGGTGTGACACATGGTAGAGCAATGTGTCAACAGGGAAGTCTGAGCAAATGTCTGTGGAAATATTTCATACTTCATGGAAGTACAAATAAGAGAAGGCTGTAGAATAAACTCATTTATGTCCAGATAGATTGTTTTTTAAACAATGGGCTTCATCTGGGTAGATGAATTCAGCTCAGGTATTTATGTCTGTGAGGTAAGAAGCAAGCAGCTGCCTTAGGGTACAAACCCATCTGGATAGGGACTCAAGGAACGAGCCAGGCTCGGGTTCTCAGGGTGCCACTCCTGGGGCATTGACTCCTCCTCCCCCATCACCGGCATTCAATTAAAACCCTAATGGCAGGGCTGCAATTAGTGCTGGGTTGGGGGAAACCTGAGCCCTTCTGACTGATCTAACATTGTCCATTTGAAAATCAACCACATAAACCCACAGTATTTTTTAGTTCTGCAGATTAGCTAAAAGTCTGAGCTCTCATATCCTTTCTGATTTACTTATTCAAAGATCGTTGCTAACCAAATATCTAATTTTGTTAGGGTTGATGTGGCTTGCAGGAGACAGTCTTTAGATTAATGAATCAAATGAAATGAGTGAATGCTCATTCAGGTAGGCAGTGTCTGATGCTAGTCAGACAATGTCTGTAGCTCCTTGATTTTACAACTTTTTATTCAAATTGTGGTGAGACTAATGATACTAATTTTATAATTGAAGTGAGTTTGCTCTAGCATCATTTGTATAAGTGGCTCGCCATCTATAGTGGTAATTAGTGTTTTCTTCTTTTTTGATTTGATGTTTATTTTGGTCTTAAATCTATTTTCACATCATCACTCCAGTGCACTATTCATATATTTGAAGTAACTGCCTTTTTAGCTCTCTACTGATTGCTTCCCATGCATCAGTGTCAAATGTGGTTAAAGAGCAGTACATGCAGCATGACAGCAGATTACTAATTGTAGTGTCCTTTGTGAAAGCAGCAAATCCTTCTGACCCCACTGACCTCCCTCTGCAACCCTGGGATTTAGTCTTTGACCTTTCTGTCCTTCTCTTCATCCCCCCAAAAAGCAAAACTTTTACCAAAACTGCTGATGGTATATGATACAGTTTGCTAAACTCTGGATATTTCAGAGCTTGAAATTGCTTAGTGTTTAAAATTAACCCTTATTTAACTTTATAAAATCAACAGGTAGATTTATAAATTGAATAATAGCAAAATTGTCTTCCTATAGTGCTACTGACCACAGAACATGTACCTGGAAAAACTCATGTGTTTGTCTATATAGAGGTGAAAAAAGTATTGTTCCCTTTGAAAATTAAACCTCATGTCCTGATGCTGGCAGTTCTCTCATCAATATTGTCTTTTTTTAGGTGGGGAAAAAATATGACAGAAAATCCAATGCAAGTGGACCTAACTCTTGAGTCTAAGGGAGAGGTACATATGTATAGTCAGGGCAGTATCAGGCTCAAAGTGTTTTATTTCATATTTTTGTCTGGTGGATACATTTGGAAATTGTTTTTGAAGGATTACAGAGAACTGTAAGGACTTATGTAAAGTTGCCTTCTTTGATAACTGCATTACTATGAAGTAAAATGCTAGGGTGATTTTCTCTGATTGATCCTGATACATGGTGATAGCAGCAGTACAGCTGCACGTGAGACATTTTCCATGGAATGAAAAGATAATTACACTTTCAATAGCAATATCTGATGAGATTTTAAGGGCCAAAGCCCAAAATTCCAGATTTCTTTATCAAAAATCAAAAAAGGCTTTAGAAAATTAAAAGGGGCTGTATATTTCCAAACTGGCAGAACCAGAACCACAGAACTGAAGAGTTTAAAAACAATAATAGGAAAATATATATTGACTTCCTGCTAATATCCCTTCCAAACCAGTGAAGGATAAACTAAGTCGAATGAACTCGTGTTGACGTGTCAGGTTATGCAATGACATGAGACAAAATAAAATCTAATTCTGTGATGACATTGTAGCCTCCTGTCACAGCTGAAGATAACAATCATCTTACCTAAAAGTATTTGATGGGTCTGGTCCTGAATGGGGAAAATTGCTTGAGACATTAAAATTGAACAGACAAAGGGGCTGGCAGAGCCGTGAAGGGAGACCTCATGACATCTTACAAGCTGAAAGACTGTTTATTCTCCAAATGTAAGCTCTGTTGGGGGGAATTGGAAAAAGTCCTCACGAGGCAGTTTCTTCATTTGCAGACACTTTGGGTTTGAAATGTCATCTTTCTTGTGATTATCTGTCAAGGCTTAGTATGAAACACCATATCCACTGATCTGTATTCCCAGTGGATCCGATTTGTTTGTTGAAAAGGGTAGAAACTCATCCAACCCAGATATAAGAAAGGCTTTCCTTTATTGCCTCTGGGAGACAGACTGTAGTCTGCAATCATTTCTTCAAAACAGCAGATATACATGTTTTTGACCTGAATAATTAGATGAATAAATTCTTGCAAACATAACTGCTATGCTATTCTCAAATTAATTTCCTAAAATTATGTTGAGATTTGTTTTTTAGTTCATAAATTGGCAGGAAAGGTTTTGAAAGAGAACACAGGGAACTCACAGTCATATTGGTATGAACCTGGCTCTGCTCCTAAACGATTAAAATATGCCTGGATTTTGCCCTTTGGGTTTTGGAAACTTCTTTATTTATTTCCTTTTAAAGACAAAAGCTGCACATGGTTTTGTTACTCTCTCAGCCAACTTCAGGAGGTAAATATTCAGAATGGCATAGGTGGATTTAGATAATTGATTCTTTCTAGCTAAATTGGGTGGTTAAATTCCCCAGACAGTGAATAGCAAATATCCTCCAAGGATTTTTCCTTCTATTGCATCATTAGCATTTTTTAGAACTAGAAATTTTTATCTGAGTTGGAAATATCATACAAGTAATAAATACTCAGAATGATTTCCAGCTTTGATGTCCTTCTCTTCTTCTTTCATTCATAGTGACACCCATCACAGAGGAAGAAAGATTGCACCAGAGGTTTAATGAGAGTGAAGTATCTAATACTTATGACATCCTTCAAGCAAACATCCACATGGCCAATCTAGCTTCTAGGTACTGCCTTGGTTTCTATTTTTATTTTAGCAGTCCTTGGTCAATGGCAGGACAGTTGCCAATCTGTTAGATTTTGTCAACTATTGTGGTTCAGACTGCAGTACTGTGAAACAATGTTTGGATGGACCCTATTTAATGTCTGTGACAGAGAAGCAAAAAAGCCCTCCTGGAGAGAGAGGCGATACCCCAAGGTTTTTATCTGACACAGGGAAACTACCAAGGCTAATTTTTATTCTGAAATATGTTAGATAAAGCTCAATCATAGTAGATGGCAGTACAGCTTGCATATCCAATATCTCCAACACCCCCGTGTGACCATCTATCATTCTTTCTGATTAACAGACTAGACAGTTGATATCAGCTAATAGTAGAAGCTCATTCATCTAATAATAATTTTCTTCAATTGTATTTAATTGCAGAACATATTACACCAAAAGAGAGTGTACAAACTCACAGGCTTATTTTAAAACAAACAACATTAAAATGCAGCAATTAATGTAGAATGTTGTTTTCAACCACATCTTTCTGAATTTCTCTAAAGGATTTGAAAACATTACAGAATTCAGTGTTACTAGCTGTAAATATTCATTTATACCACATTTAACGCTAAGCAAAAAATTGAGCTGAACTTCGGGAAGCATCCAGGAATCTTGTAAACTCCAGGGTAAGGCAGCCCCTCCAGCACAGGCTAGAACCACACTTTCAAGCTGCCTATAACACATCTCCTCTCCCAAAGCACAATGGCATCTGCACCTCTTCTGCATGCACTTTTCCTCCAGGGAAGGAAAATTTGGGGATGAATTGTGGACCAGGTGAAGGAGGCAGCAAGGGCAGGAGTGGTCTGATGGGGACAGGGATGGGAGCAGCACACAGAATCAGCACAGAAGGGAGCTGCTGGATTTTGGGAACCTTTGAGATATCATAGATGCACAGGAGCACAGAATGATTTAGGTTGGAGGGGACCTCAAGTTTCACCAGATCAGGTTCCTCAAAGCATCATCCAGGCTGACCTTAACACTTCTGATGATGGGGCACCCACTGCTTCTCCGTTCCAGTGTCTTACTACTGCTACAGTCCCCGGGGTCCCTGTGAGCAGGGTGGCCACCTGTCCCAGGAGACCTGCTAGGGGATGGATGTAAATCCAGTAGAAGCTAAAACTGTGAGAGTAAAACCTTCTCATAGCTGTTCCTTCCTCCATCTCACCCCTTCACAGATGAACTGTCTTGGGAATGCTTTTTCCCTCTCAATTTCAAGGGAAATTTGTCAGTGTGCTTCTCCTAGACCTGGTCACCAACAAGAAAGGTTGTGTAGAAAGTATGCAGTCCTTAGAGAAAGACTGGGAAAAAGTAATATGTTTGCTCATGGCAAATTTACACAGGAGCTGGCTTTCTACCAGCCCTAGTGTGGGTTTGATCATCCCTTTGACAATAAAAATTGTAAATGTAAGAGGAATTTATATAGGCAGAATGTAATGACCTTAGATATGAGCAAAATCCTGGCCTCAAGGAAGACAGTGGAAGCTTTGCCATTGATCTCAGTGGAGACAGGATTATACTTATAGTTTTGTCAAGATTCTGTCATTAACATTATTGTTTTTAAAGTGTCATTGGATATTTAATTGCATCAAGTGTGAGAGTTTTTATTGTATGATTAAAAGAAGGGAAAATATCATTAGGCTGATAGTTCTGTCAAGGCTGACTAGTTACATTCAACATGTCCTTAAGAGGTAAATCCTCTGGGACAGTGATATTTAATAATGTTTAGGAGGTATTATCTTTCAGAAAATCTAGCTGCTACAGAATTCCCCAGCAAATCCTTGCAGCACTGTATTCAGAATAGCTTTGTTTTTACTGAGCATGAAAGTCTTAGATGCAGAGAGCCAAGTCAAAGAAGAGTATCTCAAATTTATTGGCATAAGTTTGTATTTAAAGCCTGATCTGACAAACCACTTAACTGTATTTTTAACCTCAAGCATGCTAATTGTCTTTGCAACTTTATTCCTGGCTGAAAGGAATATTTAGGCAGTTTAAAACCCCTCATCATTTCCAAGAATAACCATCTCTTAGCATGCCACGTTTCATTAGAATGAAAGATATAAAGAAATGGAATGGAAGTGGGAAAAGAAACGGGAGGCCTTCAGCTCATAAAGTGAAAATATGATCAGAAAAATGCTGGACTTGTACTATTCCATGGATAAAACACAATTAAAAAGTGACATTTAAACAGAGATGTACTTTTGTCCACTGTAAATATTTGTACATGTTTGGTTACTAAAACCACAAGGGGAGATATAATTAGTGAGAACCATCTGGGTAGTATGTCAGGAAGATCAAAGGATTGGTATTTTCTCCTTTTCCATCTCCTTACAGATTAAGTTCCAGTCACCTGCTTCTCACCACTTAACCCAACTCATTTCACTTCATCCTTCAAGGCTTTGGTCTTCTTCTCTTAGAAAAGAAACAGAAAATTCTTGCTTGGGAGCCTGACAATAGCATTCCTCATGTGGTCTTAGCATTTGATGTTCAATCATATACAAAACCCTGATGCAGCACTTGGAGGCTTTGCCAGCTTTGGGGACAGCCACAACAATTAGGCATCAAACATGACATTTTGTCCTTTCTTCTTTTATAGGGAAATGTACATTTTATACAAGTCATTGTCTGTCATAGTATAGGTAGATAGAGAAAGGCATTGTCTACAGTAGAGGCACTCAGGAACAGCTTTTTTTAAATTCTGCACAAAGATTTTGGTTTCTCTGCAGTTAGGGACCAGGACAATTAGGCACAAAACATTTTTCCTATTAAAATCCTTAAATGTTGTTATTAGCTATCACATTTTTGAACTCCTCTTCCTACACATCAAGGTGTTCTTTGTGACAGCATGTTTAACTCTAAGAAGCTGTGCATGCAATCTCTTTATGTTGCATTGAAAGTAATTACTGGGCATATAATGAATTCTCCTTTATGTCTCTAAGCAGATGGGTTCCTATTATCAGGTTTTCAGAACAAACTGATTATATAAAGGTGTTGTGTCACAACTAATTCCGGGAGTCAATGAGGTAAATAACCTCATTTATTAATGATCAAGGAAAGTAAGAGGAATTCATTATCTTACACTTATTCTCTGTACCTGATTTTTACCCCTCTAGAAGGAAGGTGAGATTACATTGCTCTGAAAGCTGGTAGGGAAAGGACACACAATTTAAAATTAGTTTATGCTTGGTTGTCAGTCTTTGGAGCTCACAGAGGCAGCAGCTCAAGAATAGAAAAAAATTCAAATATTCAAAAGTCATCTCTGACTTAGTTACCTAAGTTCTGACTACAAAACATATGCTAACAATATGTTTTATTTATGTCTGTTATGGTCCAAAGTTATGCCTGGTAAAATTTAACTAATCTCAGTAGAATTGTAGTAGTGATGTGTATAACTCAAGGGCTTTTCTCCTGAGAATACTCTTGCACAGCTTTATGAGTATTAGTTGGCATGTGGATTAGTGCTAGTTGATCAGTGATTGTACTGATAACTTGGATATGTACTGACTGATTTGGTTAGTACTCTGCAGAGCTGACAGATAGGAGAAGGGTAAGTGGCTGTGGCAGCCCTCTCTTCCAAATGAGAACCTTGACTCCCTAGAAAAGGCCCAACTTTAGACAAGGCAATTTAAAGATCAATCTAGGTGAACCGATGCAATCTGCTAATGCATGTACATTTAAATTAGCTAATGACACAGGCAACATTGCAATCGATTTGAGTGTGCCTACATTAGGCTTAGCCTTGGTTCAAGATAGATCTAGGTTAAAATAAGATCAATTGTTTTTAGAATCCTGCAGCTTTCCTGTGTGGACAAAGTCTGCCCCCACCCTGAAGTTGGCAGCACACTGACAAACTCTAGGAAAACTATTTTAGCTTATTTTAAATATTTCTCCTCACCGAGTTTGTTTGGTCTATTAAAGTACAATGTGGTCAGTTGTGTCATCCAAGTGATCCTTTCAAAACACAAGTCTAAAAGTGGGGTTCAAAAAAATCTTCATCCAGACCTTTAACTTCATCTGACTTTCAAATACTCCTCTCTGGGTGACCTCAGTAGGACTGGGGGTTCTCAGCACTTCTAAAAGACCCAAATAAGTCTCAAACCAGACCATTCATTTAGGGGGTTAGCTTTGCATTTAAGAGGCTATTCTGTGTTCTGTTTTCAGATGTTTTGAATGCAGGATTAATTCGATTTTCTGTTTTCTTCAATTATATTCCTTTACAGATGACCACTCTTCCATTTTACAACAATAATTTAACAGTCTTAAAAAAAGAGTTCTAAATATAACATCCAATTTTTATTTCTTTTGACATTTGATACACACGGAAGCCAAACAATACACAGTTTAGCAAGCTGTATATTTTTGTACAGTCATTCTCAGCTGCAGTCATCACTTGGCTGACAACCATCTGTGTCAACCTGCTTTTTCCTTCCCATTTTGCCCAGCTGAAATGAAAATAAATTGACAGAAATCACTTCTGCATGGAAAGGGCAAAAAAAGTTAATAGAGTGGTGGGCATCTCTCTTCATCTTTAAGCACATTTTTTTTCTATGTTAAGTTTCACTCGTATTCAAAATTAAAATGCTATTTATTTCAAATGGAAGAAGGAAAAGCTTGAAGAAGGAAAACACAGCTTGTTTGCTTACAAAGCAAAGAGCCATTGCCAGCCCAAGTGGTCCAGCAGAACACAAGATTGTTGAGGCTGTTGAGCAGCACAAGGTGGGGGCTGTGGAGGCTGCCACAGGTCATGTCCCAGCGCTGGTAAGACAAAAGAGCTTGGAAAACCAGACCAGCTTAAGAAATGCTTAATTTCCTTTCTGCATAGACCAAGCTCTTCTCTGTGTCCCACAGGCTTCTCTTTGCCTACTTTCACCTTCTACTCAAGGTTCCCTTCTAAGGTTATTTATCTGTGAAGTCAGGGCTTGGAAAAAAGGAACAGAAGAGAGGAGCTAAAAGTGTTGCCTTGAGGCTTGAAATCAAGCCAGACTTGTAGGAATGTGGATTTGGTTTCAGAGGTGTTTTGTGAAGATAACTGAAAAACATTTTTGTGACTTGAAGTCACAAAATATGTTATCCAACAGTCCCTTATAATGAGATTCTAAGCTGACTACCTGTTTCTACTACAAATATTTTTTTAACCTTGTAGTTATTACTATAATCTGTACTTGTAAATCTCTTCAGTTTGAACCAGATGGGGATACCATGGAAATAACGTTGTGTAGCAGTGTTAGCAGGGACTGTATCGGAAGGTGTTTGCATAAAAAAACAGTACTGAGGTTGCATAGGATTCTTACTTTTGATTTGCCCAACTACTGTAAGTTTGACTTGTAGAATTAGTGCACTTCCCACCCCTGACCCCCACCCCCCATCAAAAAAAAAAAGAAGTATACACATTAATAGGTAGGATGAAATTCTGGTCCTATTTAATTCAGTAGGAATCCAATTTCAGAGAATCAGAATTTGACATATTTCCATGTTTCTCTTCCCTTTTCATTCGTACTGCAAGACTATACCCTGCATCATCTATCTAAATTTTGCCAGTCCCTCAGAGCCATGTCAAATCCCTATCAAAACTCAGCATTGTTTAGTCACTGACTGATAGTTCACAGCAATGATTTTTCTCTTTCTGTCATAAAGAAAGATTGCCAGTAAACATTACCTTAGCCTAAATCTGACATGTCCAACACCAATTCTGGAATATGCTTAGGTTCTATTATAGTCATATAACCAGAACTAAGATAAGAAATGTGTATGTTAAAAATCCATATGGTTATGGCAGATTTCTAAGATGTGCTAAAATTGTTCTTTCAGCCTTAGAAAATTTCATCCTATTAAAGATATGAAAACTGTGGTGTGGGGATACTCTACTACAGACTGACTTGTCCATCACAGGGTCTTTTAACAAGTTTTGTTTAAAGTTTTGTCTTGGTGCTAAGAGCAATCCTGAGAAGTTTCAGCAGAGTTTGAGTCATGAACAACGAAAGAAGTCTGTGCACTAGAGTGCAGATTTCTCTAAGGCAGCTACCATTAAGCAAATAAAACATGGCATGCCTAATCCAGCTATAATTCACCGAGGTCAAATGGCAGATGCGTGGGAGCTCGTGGCCAACCCCAACATTTCATCAAAAGATAAAGTAACCATCCAAGTCTGTGGCAGGTTTTATGGGGCAAGGCTCAGGCCCAGTATAAACATAATTAAAAAGTGAAAGGAGAAAAATGTAGACTGAAGCCACTCAGCAGAAGCTCTCAATGTCTCTGCAAAAATCTATAAAAGAATGTTAATATTATACCTTTAAGAGTTTAATGCATCGAGTCAAACTGACTTTTTCTGGCAATCCCCTTATGGATTTTTACACCTTTTTGTCCTCTTTGTAGTCACAGTATTCATGCCATTTCTAAAAACCCCTAAAGTTTGCAAGGCAATCATGAAAAAGACCTCTATACAAATGATGAGTGACTGAGGAGACCCACATGGAAGCATAGGTGCCACCAGCACTGCCTCACCTTATAACTCACTGGGTCAAATCACAGGACATATTCCATATAATGTGACTTTAATAGGAGCTGTAGTCACTCTGCAGCTGTCATTCATATTCTTACTGCATTTGTGGATTTAATACAGAAGAAGAGAAGGGGCAGTTCACTTGCCATTAGTGTTACTGGGCACAAGACTTGGGTACCTGGCATAGGACTGTCTGCAGAGCCCTGCTTCACTCTGTGAACTTCAGGGTAGGTTAAGGGCCTCAGTTCCAGTCTGGCTCCTCAGCACTGATCAGTATATCAAGCAAGTCAAATAATAAAGAAGATTGATAGAAACAAGCTTCTTTGCTGAAGAGTAATAGAATGGAGCCAGTACTGTTCTCACTTTTGAGTATGGAGTGGGATTGTGAAGAGATGATGCTGTTCAGGAAAGAGTCCAACACACATAAACAATTTGTCACAAGCAAGAGACACTTTGACTGAAAGACTTGGTTGTGCTTTCACCCAGGAGGTCTAAGCCAAAGGTCTTCAGCAATCAAATATAGAACTAGTGTTTAGTCTGTTAGCACAATTTCAAGAGTCAACTGACTAATGAATGTCAATATGCAATTATGTGGGATGCCAACAGTCTGCAGCTCAGCTTGTGCTAGTCACCTTTATACTGTACTTATATAACAAATGAATGCAGAAAATCAACTACCCGTGAATACTAAATAAATCCTTAATGGTAGTGGCAAATTTCAGGATGACAAGGAAATTTTGTGTTTGATTTTATTTCATCTTTGAAGTTTTTTCTTGTAGCCCAGTATTACTCAGCATAGTAAATATGAATATACATCTTTAATACATTTCAAACTCTGTTACCTGTGTTATATTCTTGCATTAAAAATAGCCTTATTGCTTCATGGCAAGCTTTAAGAACCTGCATATCATGACTGCTGTGAGGGAAATCCCTGCTGTTGTATTTTGTGTTCAGCACATGTGGTTCACGTTTTCCTGGCATTGTGCAAAGATAACATCATAAGGGGCCTGCAAATGCACGTGGCAGTGAAAATGCATTAATGTGACATTTACATAATTATTTCAAGAGTATTCTCGGAAGCAAAACTGCAGGAAGGAAAGCAGCTCAAACGTTTAAAATATTGGAAGGGTAAAAAGGTCAGAGCAGTTCTGTGCAGGTGGACTGTAATCCACCAAAGCATTTAAAACACATGCTGGGGAGGAAGCCACTTGCTGCTGAAAGCTTCAAAGAGCAGCTCCAAAGCACATCACCTCACTCCCATACAGCTTTTTGCCATAAAATAATTATGGAAATATCTCAGGGGAAAATCTTTCATGTATTTTTTCTGCTTTTCCTTTCCCCTGGATTTCCTTATAAAATGATATTATGATGTACCAACATAAATAATTTAGGAGGAAGTGGGAGTTTTTTCCTGAAAATACATCTCTAAAAAAACCAAGTTTATCCATCAAAACCTGCTTATTGTCTTAATTAATTTGGTTTCTTAATGCTTGTTGCTCACTAATTCTTTAATTAGGTAGCTATGCTTTCTGCCTAAAATATTGGGGGAGCTGTGTAGGGGACCTTCTCAGTCATAAATATTAATTTTAAAATGCCTTTGGCAGAAATCCAGCTATTGTTATGTCTGAATTTCATAGAATAAATATTATGCTAAGGCAGATGTAAATTCTTCAGTTATATCAAACAAAATAATGCAGTGGCCAGTATAAATGGCTCTTAAATAATGGGGATAAACAGAACAATTTATAATGGCAATCAAATCAGCATTAACTAATTTGGTATATTCTTCAGGATGTGACTTGTGTAAACATAAATATAATAGACAGACTTCCAAAAATCATTTGACATGACATCAAACACATTTAAATGAAGAATTTAGGGTGCAACACAATCATTAGTCACAGCAGCTACTTAAAAAAATGCCTGGTTGTCCAGCCTTGAAGACTGGAGGGAATGGACTCTTGACCTATGTCAGGAATTCAAACAAAATCTTGGGTAAGAGATTTCTGTTCCCTTGCTGTTCAGGGAAAATGGGCAGTTAAGCTGATCTGTGGTTGTATGGGGAATGACATTTTGATAATACTTCACCCAACAGTGTATAATAAAAAGATACAGATGTTGGAAATGGAAGGTGGACAGATTCAGAGTGAAATAAGGCATGCAAGACCCCCTTAGGCAGCTGAGTGTTGATCATGCACTACTGCTGCAGATGTGGCCAGGACTGGTCATGCTTTCCAAGGCAGAGCCTTGTGCAAGCCCACACAAGCCAAGACAAGGTTTTTGCAAATGTAATTTAACATTCTCACAGAGCAGGCCCAAAGGTTTCCCAGCAGGCAAATGATAAGGATGTGCAGTGAATCTGCCTTTCATTTCAACAGCATCATTGGAGGTACTCCTGTGGAGAAGGTAGGTTCAGCTGGTGGTTGCCTTATAAGTGATTTATCCATATTGCAAATGTGCTTTTATGAAGGCTGTGTATGGAAATAACCTAAATTTGGAACATTATAACCACCCAATAAGGAAAATTTAGTTTGTTTGTTTGTTTCATGTAGACAGTGGTTCTAAATCTCTAACTTCAGCTTCTAACCTTCAATTTTGATATGTTCGGTTCATCAAGGTGGATGCTGTTTAAAAATGCACAGAGTCAGTAGGTTGGAAGAATTTTTACATTTCCATGTATTTTGTAGTCAGGGAGAATAGCAAGTGCTAATATTAATACAAACATTTTTTTCTCTCTGCATACTGGTTGCTGCATGTGTCACCTGACTGTTCAAATAATTTCAGGGACATCTGTCAGGTTCTGTTTTACAAATTCATTTAGCCTCCTCCTGATTTTGTTATGGAAGTGAAAGTACATGATCCTGCAATAGTTATATAACAAAATTAGATTTTATTTGATTATTTAGTGCTCTCTAGTAACAGTTCTTTTTTCAGTATGCTGGATTGAGCACTCTGATTTCTCTGCATTTCCACTTAGAGGCTGTTCCTGCTTGCAGAGATGACTCACCAAATGCACATAGTGGTGTTATGTTAGTGGTGCTGAAACAGGAATTCAAGGCATTTCTCTAGCTTTTAAAGAATTATTCTTTAGTTAAACCTTATTAATGGCTTTTAAATTACAGTATAGGTACCACATAATTTCCAACACATCTTGTGCGTGCTGTCCCTTATGGACTTTATGTAATATAAATAGTTTAGCTTCAGAATACTTAGTTTGCTACTGGTTTAGTTTGTTTTATTGTTGTGGGTTTTTTTTTTTTTGGTTTTTGTTTTGTTTTTTGGGTTTTTTGTTTTGTTTTAAGGTTTCATAGATTGAAATTTCCATCATAATTAATCTAGGAAGATAATTAGGGGCATTGCCTGACATTCTTATTGCACTTTCTTCTGCACCAAAATCTGCTGGCAAAATTTGTATGCCACTGTTGTGTCTTTTGCACCTGCTTCAGCTCTCCCTTTTCAACCCTCACTTCCTCAGCAACGTGCATAACCGTGGCAGCAAACACTGCATGGGTCATTTGGAGTTTGTTATCCCCTGCTGCTTGACTGAGAGATTGTTCAGGTAATTTAACTGAGAGATACAAGGGGGATAGTGAGTGAGCTCTGGGAAGAAAAACACCGTCCTGTCAGTGTCTGGCAAACATGCAGGGGACACTCTGCAAGGCAACTGTGTAGGTGTGAGCACAAGGTGAAGCCAAAAAGACAGACTAAAGGGCTAAGAAGGACTGATGAGATGCACATGCACCTAATGAGAAGAGATCAAGGATGAAGGCTAAAACAATGGGCAGGCAGTCTGGGAGTGGAAAAGGACAGGACTGGCTGCAGGGAACTTTGGGCAGGTTTGGGCTGCCATGCTGGTCCCTTGGACATTGCAGCCAGCTCTCCAGCCAGGTCTTCCTGACAACAGAGATATACAAAGTCTGAGTGCTTCCTAGAACAATTTTATAAGGCCCTAAATAGTGAGAGTTCTGAGCTGTTTTAAAGAATAATTCTAAATTTGTGATACTGAGACTTGTCCCTTGTCTCCCAAACCCAGGAACTCCTACACAGCTATTTTTGCTGGGTGCGCTTCTTCAGTGTCCATGGTACATTTCCCAACTTAGGGATGCATCAAAAGCAAAGAATCTGATTCAACATAAATGCTTCACATTGAGCAGCATCCAGCATAGTCAAAGATCTAGACTTAGCAGTAAGTCAGTACATTTTAGTTTAGTGTACCATGCAAATCCATCACTTCACCTCTTTAGCTCTTCTGTGAGAAAAACTATGATTTGAGGCACCTTTATTCTTTAAGGAACTTCTGAGTCTTGGATTTTTCCAAACAACAAAATCATCACAGAAATGTTAAGAGAGTTCACACAGTTATCAATAAACCCTTTTCAGACAATTTAAGCACAAGAATATAGCCTCAGCAATGACCTGTCAGATTACAAGTGACTGAAAATCATAATAAAAAGAGTTTTACACAAATAAATGTAGGAGTTATTACCAATCATAATCATTAACTTCCAGTATAGGATCTGAGCTGTTCCCAAGTGTGTTTGGTGTATATTTCATTGTGTAAGTGCACCTTGAAGTCACTGGGGCCTGGCAGAATGGGAGTATTCAGTGAGTCGATGGTGGAGCACAGTTCCAGGCACATTCGTGGCCATGATTTTTCCTCCTTCAGCTGAGGAGGGAGCCACATGGCAGGCAAACTGCTCTGCTTAGGATAAAAAGGGATAAGATACTGACAATATCAGTAACATGATATGAAAAATTACCTAAAGTTCTTTCTGGTTTCTGACTCTTTGTGTTCATTTTCTATATCCCCTCCCAAAATCATACATCTTTGGGAATAATAAAAAAACCCAGGCTTCTGATGGAAGGTTGCTAGGGTAACAGTTTGATACTTCATTGAAAAGCTGTCTCCCAAACCCCATCTCAGTATTCTTACTGTATCTTTCTGTGTATTTGCTCTGGAAAAGGGCATGAATTTGGTGAATTTGAAAAGAAACATAGAACAGGAGCATTATTTTTCTAAACATGTTAAAAAAATGTATAAACATTTTCCAGTTAATGAAATTTTGGGGGGAAAAAATAGGACCATTAAAAATAATAATGTCTCTATACTTTTTTAGCAGGATGATACACTAGGTAAAATTGAATTGGGAAAGTTACTCAGGCTTCCTCCTTCCATGACAAAGTGAAAAAAAAGGTTTGAAGTAATTTATCTATTGTCAGATATTGCTGTTGTTTTGACATGAATGGAAAAAAAATGTCCTGGGGGTTTTATGCTTTTTTTTTTGTTTTGCCTTTTTTTTTTTTTTTTTTTTGCTGCCATTTATTTCAGATCTCAGAAAATAGAAAAATAGTTCCTTCCTTCAAACTATAATCATCTTTCATAATAACTCATAGCAGGAAATTCTGATGGTGAATCTACTTGCTTATTTCAAAGACCTGAAATATATATTGAAAAGAAAAAGAATCACATGATTAGATAATTGTTCTTCAATGCTGTTGGCATAAACCTTGGATCACACTGTAGGCATCCTTGTGTTTCCTGCATCCTTGGAAAGGACTGCTCTATGAAGGATATATGTTCTGAGCTGTTTTAAGGATCTGCAGGAACCGTGAGGTGGAGGTTCAGAAGTCAAACATGTTTGATTACAGTAAGTCTCAAGAAAGAAGACTTGAGAGAAAGTCTATGCTCTTAAAAGCGTCAGAATTGCAATGGCTTCATTTTGCTACCAGCTCAGCAGATAGCATCTGATCTCTGATAAACCTCCAGTAATTATTTGCCACACTGGTAAACCAAAATTGCTTGAATTTAATTCCATATATATTTGGTGTCTTTACCTACTTGAGTCAAAAGTCTATAAGGGGGTATTTATAATCTGTAAATGACACCTAATTATCAACTAAAGTTCATACCTAGATAATCGCCAGGAGGTTATCAAACTGTTGTGATATTCTCTAGAAATATAAATAAAGCAGAGAAAATGGCAACAAACAGAAGCAACTATGTTGTGCTTTGTCGGTAGTATTTGGGCAACAAACATAACCATGTTTATTGCGAAGACTAAAAATGGTGAGGAAACCAAAACCAACCAGAAGCACTATAAGAGGCACACTGAGACACCAAGTCAATGCTCTGTTTAGTTTGACATCTTGACCCAAACAGGAGAAGAGCTGCTGGGAATGCCTATATGAATAATTTAAAGGGATCTGTTATTAATGAGAAAGATTTTATGGAAGTATTCCTGTACGAAACATTGCCCAGCAGAAGGTAGGATTTAGAGGTATGGCTGGGGAAGTTCAGATGACAATGCAAAGGTACAGTGGGAGAGAGGGAGCTACACACAGGAATCTCAAGGTTTTCTATCGCCCCCTCACCTAACTCAGGGCTCTCTCATGAGGGATATGATAAGGGAAACCTCAGCGACTGTCACTGGGTGAAATGGAGAGGGAGGATGACTGCAGAAGGAAAAATGAAGCTGAGGAGCACTTTGCTGCACAAGAAAGCAAGGAGGAAGGAGAGAGTGACGAGGAAGGAGCAAAGGAAGGCTATCCCCATCCACTGGAAGAGCTGATGGAAGGAGTTAGGAGGGACTCCCAAGGGCTGATGATACAGAACAGGAGATACACATCTGTAAGCAGCTCTGCAGGTGGCTGCAGCCAAAATGGGAGATTTGTATAATTTTTGGTTACTTGAATAGGTACATCTTAAAAATGATGTCTGGCAGACTAGAGTTATGAAACAGAAAGGTGATTCATTTCCTGGCCACAAGACACAAGCAATGGATACACCACTTTTCACAATTACAGCTGATGGCAGCCGCAGCACCCACTCCTAAAGTGCCTTATTTTCCCAGCCCAGACTGCTTGACTGGGAACACACACAGGTGGTGCTGAGGGGGTTGGCAGCCCTACTCCCCTCTCAGATGAATGGCAATTTTTTGATGGTGAAAGGAAGGGTTATCTTTCTGGTACAGAAGAATTTTCCACAGTATCAGGACACCCAGGGAAAAAAGGATCCTTCCTTCCCTTAAGGACATTTGCTCTCCTCCCTTCTCCAGGTCTCTAAGGGAAAACCTCAGTGTCTTGGGAGCTGGGGAGGATTGTGCACTTTGGAAAGAGCTGATGTAGAGACCTGTGCTGACCCAGACCTCAAAGGAACTGGTACAATCTGGGAAAAAGCTGAGGGGGGAATAAAAACAGTTCAGTTTGACTTTGAAGGTTAATATGATTAATGACATTATTTGGCTGGCTGTGTGTCAGGATGTTCCCTTCCCCTTATCCTTGCTGCATGAAGAGCAGAAGCAGAAGAAGGATAGAAAATTTGGGAAAGGGGTATTTTGCAAAGTGTGATTCAAGCCTCTAATTAGCATAAACAACCAGACATCCTCCACTACTGGCTCTTCCTTTCAGCCTTAGAAACACAGAAATAATGGTAGCTGGGCTGCAAAACATCACTACAGAATTTTTTATGCTGAAAGTACTGGGAAGTACACACACCACTGTTTTTAACCAGGAAAACAGCAAGGTTGCTGTTTATATATATATAGGATTTATATATATATATGTATGTATATAAGGATATATAAATAAATCCTTATATATATATATATATATAAGGGTATAGAAATGCAGCACTGCAGTTAATGCAGTCATTGTGTTTGTTGCAATGCATTCTGCTTGAAGGCATGGACAGGGCAGGTGCATTTTAACCCCAGCATTTCTGAGGTATTGTCCAAAGAAGTCTTAATTGCCTGCATCAGTTGAAAAAGGTTTTTGGGGCTGCATTTTAAACTCTCTCTCTCCTGTTCTCTTGTCTTGTCTGAGCAGTGGAAGATATTTTCCTATCAGTATTGGTTTCATCAAAACTGAGCTGCTAGTCTTGCCTTTGTGCAGATGAGAGTTATGTGGCTGGTAGCTGTAAACACTCTTTTGACATCCTTAATAACTCTCTTTGTACTTTATTGCCTTTTCAGCCTGACAGGTGGCATCTCTACCAGTATGATCAGCAGTGTGAGTGCAGGATTTGTGTGAGCTAATCATAAAGGGTTTTTTCCTTCACTTATGATGTTAAGTGTTTCATGCTTTCTGTGAACAAATTTGTAGCTGTTTTTTTATTTTCCTTTTTCTTTTTTTTCTTTTCTTACTCTGTTTAGGAGAAAGTGACATGATTCATGCTTCCTTTTCAATTACATATTTGAGAAACAGAACAGAATTATGGTGGCTGGTCTATGAAGATACAAACCATCATGAAGGTCGCTGCACTGAAGGGCTTGCAATCTAAATCTGAGCTGCCAGAGAGTGACAACAGCAGCCTTTTTATCTGTGGGAATCGCTTGCCATGCAGTCCCAAGTGCCTTATGTCACTGTAAAAATGCTAGGGGACATTTCAGAACCATTTTAAGGATACCTAAAAGATAATTCTCTTTCAGAAGCAGTTAATATATAACAGCATTCTATTTATGCTTTTCTTTCTCTGTTTATTGATATAAGGTAAAAAGAAATGACCTCATTAGAGGCATACTTATTTTTGCACATAATGCTGGGTTTTTTTCTCCTGATATTCTCTATCTAGCTGAGTGTGCTGTAGCAATGAGAAATTCTTTACAGGTATCCAGGCTGGCTGTTTGCATCAGATCATGTCTCTTTCTATGAGACTTTCATGCTCGAAAGAGGTAAAAAGTACCTTTTGCTGTGATTAGGTCTGTCCCTCTGGTGTACTAGGAAGAGATGTGGTGTACCTTTGGTACAGTCCTTGCCATTTTCTGGAGGACAAGTGAGATTACTAAACTGATCAAGACACCTCAATAATAGTGGGATGAAGAAAGGGTTAACCCTGCCCAACGAAATGAATTGATCACACTACTTGTTTGGGGATTTTTTGTTTGGTTTTTTGCTTGTTGTTTTTTGGTTTGGTCGGGTTTTTTTGTTTGGTTGGTTTTGGTTTTGGGTTCTGTTTTTTTTTTTTTGTTTGTTTGTTTTCTTCATTTTACACTCCAGATGTAAAAAGCATGAAGAAATTATTTTTTCTGTTTTAAGGCAGCAGTAATGAAGTGATAACATAGAAGATGCTCATTAGCATATATACTGCCTCTGAAAAGTCCTAATTGCACGCGGACATCCTGAGTGACATTATCTCTCCCTGGCTTTCCTTGGGCCCTTTCTGTGCCTAATTTTTTCTCATAAAGAATCTATATTGTACCAGACAGGTCTCTTCATATATACCCACAGGAAAAACAAAACAAAACAAAACAGACCACTTGGCAGCTTGCTGGCAATATGACTGTGTGCAATGCTGCACACACATCATTTCCAGTATTTCCCTTGGCAGTATTTCCCTTGGTCACACTGCCCTGCCTTGGAAGCCCACCTTGGAGATGACTGCTGAGTCTCTGGCCCTGCTCACACAGCCAGGTGACCCTTGCAGAAGAGCAGAAAGTGGCTGCAATAAGCAATAGAGCTTGGCTAGCTGGTTTGTGTCCCCCACAGACACCTCTCTAGGGAGATTAAAACAAAGCCTCTCTCTCAAATAGGCCTTATGTTTTGAAGCAGTGTACCAGAAAGGACAACCATCTTCTTGCTCTTTGATTTCAAAGCCTGAGAAAATTATGCATATGACAGAGCAAGCAATTTTTGCTGTTCCTGGATGTGCTCTGGATACTCTTCAGTTTTGCAGAAGAATATATATAAATGCTCTCATCCACCCCTTGAGAAGCTCCTTCATCAATAGCACAGCAAAGCTGCCTCTTTTACAGGCAGCTGGGTTCATGCAATCCCTCCCAATTTCCCTGGCTTATAAAAAAAATAAGTAACAAAATAAAAAAATAATGGAAAAAAAACGCTTCACAAAATTAAGCAAACCCACAGAAAACCTTCCTTTCTAGGTCATAACACATCCTGGAGTTATTTTCTCTCACCTAGACTTCTGAAAGAATATAATTTTTTCTACAGTAAAGTTTTTTTTTGACACAGTTTCCAGTTGTTAGACCTGCCAATTGCTGGCAATTCCTACTTCTGAGGGAGAGCAGAAAAGTTGATCTCACACTCTCATTACCAGTCTGTTTTCCCAGCTCAGATGCCCATTTGCATGAGGGCTGGTGATGAACTGTGGCCACAAGAATTCCAAGTTGAGCCTTGCTGTGCCACATCTCTCAGGAGGTGGCACAAGGCTGGCTGCTAGCTGGGAACAAGCCCCCTGCTTTCCACATTAGTGCTGCAGCTCAGATGAGCTGTGCTCTTCTGAAAGATTTACCAAGCTCTGGCTCAGATTTTGCACTGGTTCAAGGGTGCATGAGTCAGCTGTCTTTCAGATGCAACTGAGATGTAAGATGCCCTCCAGAAAATCACCTCAGAAGATGGTCCAGCTGCTAATAGGCATCCTCATGGAGCTACCGAGGTGAGGCAGGAGCTACTGTAAAGTCACAATGCCCAGTCCCCATACTGAGTCTGACTTGGATGGAGTTCATTTTTTCACAACAGACTCTATGGTGCTTTTTGGATTTGTGCCTTAACTGCTGTGGAGCACACATCAATTTTTGCTGAATGGCTGGTGGACACCAGGTCAGTGCTTGCTGTTTTCACTCTGTCCTTGCAGAAAGCCATCTGGAGGTGAGCAAGAGGGTGGGAGGGGTCACAGCCAGGACAGCTGACTCAGACTGGTCAGAATCATATTCTGTACCATATAGCTTCATGCTCAGCAATAAAATCTGGGGTAGTGGAAGAAGAAAGGGAGTTTTCAGCTTCCAGGGTGGCTATTGCTTGGAGACTGGCAGGGCACTGCCTGTGACAGGTGATGAGTCATTGCTTTTGCATCACTTTTTTTTTTTTCCCTTCATCTATTTAGCTTGTCCTGACCCAGAAGTTTAATTGCTGTTGCTTTTCCTCTCCAATATCCCCCTGGGAGTGGGAATTGGAAAAGCAGCTGTGTGGGTGCTTGGCTGCTGGCTGGGCTGAAACCTCCATCCCCTGCCTCCACGTGCTTACAGAGTGGGGAGGGGATCCCCCGCACCAGTGGTTACTTCTGATGTGCTGCTTTTGTGCAGGGCATCTTGCTGCTGCAGACACAGACATAATCTTGTGTCTGCCAGAATTTGGCTCTCTGAATCTGAAGATTAATCTCAGAATGACGTGGATAAATTGAGAAGTAACTGGCACTTGTAGGGCACCAAACATAGCACTTGTAGGGCACTCCAAAGTCTCTGTGTTCCTTGAAGTATTTCCATCCCCAATACTGTGATCTTTTTGAATTAGTATGTTTGACAAGAAAAAATTCAATATTTTAGTCTTCTTTTTTATTTTCTTGTAGTCTTCCACAGGAAGTGTTCGATAAATATAAATGATCACCCAAAGTTTGAGGAAAAGGATAATGACCAGTACCTTTTCCTGATGGAGCTTTCTTCAAGTGAGATCAATCAGAGGACAGACAGAGGACTGACTGACTTCTGTTGAACTTCCAGAGGTTATGAAATAATTCCCATAGGACTGCCAGCACCTACCCTATGTCAGTCAGGCACAAGTATGAATTGTCTGTGCTGATCTTAAAGTGGTGCGTATTTACTAGCAGAAACCATTTGTGTATAACATTGAAATATGAAGCCAAATAGTCAGGAAAGATCTCTCAAAAATATATGAAAGGAGGCAAAACAGACAGCTTTCACTCAAGTTGCTCAATGCACTATTTGAGGAGACTCAAGTAAGAGTGTGATGACCACGCTACAAGAAAGTATGTGTAAGATAATAAGGTACACAAACCATGAAAAACTGCAGCTGATTTTCTTGTCTTCCAATGAAGCATAAATACAACTTGGATTAAAATAAAGAAATAAAAAGAAAGAAAGAGAAAGGCCCAAAGCATCTATATACCCTAAGAATACTGTAGAAAAATACCTGTTACATTCATGAAAGCCCAGGACTGTGCTCAGACTATCACAATATTTTCATGAAAGGAAAGCTTTTCTTGTCTGAAAGAAAAAGCCAGGATAAAACCACCCACCACTGTAAATTGCTCAGACAGCTTTAGTTTTTAATTTCTGATCTGTCACGTTAGATACTGTTGTTTATGTTTCATCTGATACAGTCACCCTGGAGGCCCAGCTGATGCTCAGTAATGCAACATTCAGTTTGTAGCCTGAGGGTCGGCACAGATTTCACTTCTCTTCCAGCTCCCACCCTTCCTATTGCAGTGACAGCTTTGGCTGTGCACTAAGAGGGTAAATTTGTCCCCCTTCCACCTCATGGTAAATCAAGCAAGACTCAAATCCTAGGTGAGATCACACAGACTTGATGGTTGGAAAGGAAGTAACAGGAGGGAGATAAGGATAGAGAGTAGAAATTCAGCTCTATTTTTTGTGCTATTCATCATGGATCTGGAGCACAAATTATTCCTTTTGACTTTGCAGCAGCCTTTTATATTTTGTTGTGCCTTCTGTTGATTTTTGTGATTTTTTTTTTCCTGTATGAGAAAAAAATATCCCCAGTTCTTTCTGTCTTTGCAGATGATTTTTAAATTCTGACTGTTCTTATGACTCTGCTCTGCCAAAGGAGAGCAAACCTCCCAGTCATCCTATTGCCCCTGTTATGAACCTGAACCGTACCTGAGGAACAGCAATGGAGAGCTGCCCAACAGGACCTTGGTGCATGAAAATACTGCAGGAAGGGCATCCTGGGAATGTGGCAGAAGCTGCTGCTGCTGTAGAAATACTGTCTGCTGAGTGATTTGACTATTTTTGATAATATTAATTAACAAATTTTTTGGTGCTGTTTCCAGCTGAAATACATAAGACAAAATAATCAGTGTGTGGTGTGAGAATATACGTTAATAAGTACATTTCCCAGGTCTGCATTAAAATGTCAGAGACAGAAGCTGAATCTCCATATCCTTTCCTTGTTCTTTCAGGAGCAAAAAGAATTGCTAATACAGAGCTATTAACACTAATAATATATAAAGAGATTAAGAGAGTTGATGATGCATACCAAAATAATGCAGTGAATGATTAGAATAATAATGCAAGTACATGCCTTTGTGGTTAACTGTCCTCCTTTCCTTCTTTTGCCTGTTTATTCACCCTGTGTGTCATGAAGAGAGCTCTCAGGGAAGGAGCTGCCTCTCTGCTGTTGTCCACAGAGCAGCTAGTGCAATGAAACAGGTATTGATCCCTGTTTGATAAGTAAGTATCACTGCAGATAAAGTAAAAAACCAGCAGTGTCTCTGTTGAATGGATTTCCATTTCCTTCCTTATGACAAAAAGACATACTCTGTATGACAGTGTTGAAAATGTCAGTGCTGAAAGAGATAATGAGTAAAATAGAGCTGGATGAAGACACAAGAAAGACAGTAAATGACAATTTTGAAGTTTGGCTATTAATGAAAGAACAGCAATTTCAATGTGATATCCTCTTAATTTTTATTAATCTTTCAGTGCAGATCCTGTGTATTTCTGACATAATAAGAATTAGTATTTACTATGTAAATATTACCAAGTATTCTTAGAATATGATCCCATCTTCAGGTTTTGAAAAAATTTCATTGTACCAAAACCCTTGGAGAAAAGGATTTGCAATTAGTAAAGATTATTTTTATATATTTAGAAATATTAGGGTAGGATTGGAGCTCCTATCCTAGTAAGCTATTAGTTATAGCTGAGATGTATATATCCATATATATGTGTTATATTTATACATATATAGTATCTTTTAGGTGTCTACAAATACAATGTTTATCTAAACCCATCTATATAATGTTTATCTAAATTGATCTATCTTTATTGATATTTGTATGCTTATAGCTGGTGATGGCAATGGGCTGATATTTTTGGGGAAGTTTCAGAGAAAATATGATGAGAGTTTGAGATATAAGTTTCCCATAAGAAAGAACTATTGTATCTTACTTTTCCTTTTTTGCCATAATAAATGACTTCAACAAGGCAGCAGAAGAACATGTCAAATCCCAAGAGCTGGAACATGGCAGGTCTTCTGAAATGCTGCTCCTGTCCTCTGGTGATTTAGAAAACTGTGGTCCAGAGTCCAAACATGAAACCAAGCTCATTACCTGGCCACTGTTCCTCCTGTGAGCTCTGCTTGTTGAACTCACTGCCAGTGTGCAACCTAAATAAATGTATGGGCATATATTTGTTCTTTTGCTCACATTGCTCATGTGCCTCCCTAGGTTTGTTTCTGTCTTAATTAATCTCTCCTTGACAACAGTAACCAGAACTTAGATTGCATCTCACTATGGAGTCTATGGCTCTATTCATCATTCCCTGTCCGCACTGGGAGTGTTTTCCCACCATACCCTGTGATTTAATTTATCCTATTCTTTGCCACATGCCACTAGTGCTTGTGCACATCTCTGGTCAACAGACACTCAGTTTCTTTCTCCTCACCATTGCTCTTAACTGACAAGTTCTCTTTTCATAACGTTTAATCTTGATGTCCAAATTCTATTTTTATATTGCTATTTAATTATTGAACCATTCTCACTCTGAGTCTTCTAGTTCACTTCTCCTCAAATGATATCCCAGTCATACTCTGTATTAGCAACAAAACTTTTCCCAGTTTTATGTTTTCCACTCATTTCACCAGCATTTTCTGCTAATTCCATTAAGGAAGCAGCTGACTGTTCCAAGACACATCTTATTTACAACCTTTTCTCATGAATTATCAGTCTGTATTGTAGAAATTATTTCAAACTTCTGGAAGGAGGCTTGAGTAAACTAAGTGAATGTACCTTAAGTCATGGCATCTATTTCCATTACTTAGGCATTCCTCAATAATGTGTACTTGACTATCTTCTCATACCTAATGTGAGCCTGTGTGCTTTTGGCACTTTCTCTTTGATAAGGGAATATGTCTCCTTTGTTGTTTGTTTGACGGGTGGGTTGTTTTTTTTTTTTGCTGCTGCTTTAAAAAAAAA
Organism: Euphonia xanthogaster; assembly: GCA_034509185.1. Taxonomy (NCBI): domain Eukaryota; kingdom Metazoa; phylum Chordata; class Aves; order Passeriformes; family Fringillidae; genus Euphonia; species Euphonia xanthogaster. Next base: position 94,793,693 of record JAYDZK010000001.1, on the reverse strand, counting down.
AAAAAAATTGTTGTTTTTTTTTTTTTTTTTAATATTTAAATAAAGGTTTGCTTTCACCACTCTACCAAAGCTGGTCTTAGCCAATGTATGAGGATGTGCAACATTACTGTATTACAGGAATCCTCTCAATTCACTGCTCCTGACACTGAGTGTTTTAGTTGGATGCCATGAGTCCCTCATCTCATGCAGGGATAGGCTTCAGCTCAAGGTGATGAATGAACCAAGGTGATGTTCTTCTTCTTAAAATAACAAAGCTACTTTCCATTTGGGCATCATTCAGAATAGTAACTAATTTTCTTCTAAATTTTTATTTCTAACTGCTTGTCTAATACGGTTTCCTTAATTTTCTTAGCAAAAACTAATTGAAATGGATTTTTGGGCAATTATTCACTTTTTCCCTATGCTTCCTGGCTTTTCAGACAGAGCATTCATTGTTGACTAGTTATTTTAGAACCAGAACTCCCTCATTAAATACTACACAGGCTGAAAGGACTTTATAGTTCTCATGTAACAGCATGAAAATAGGGGGGAGAACCCTTGTAATGAGAAATAGGGGTCTCCATGGAAATGAGGTCATGGAAATGGCATGAAAAATAATTCACTGCAGTCAGGAGGCTGCTAATATTCCTCAGATGTTTCTCATGACAAATGACAAGTGCTACAAGTGTTCTAAGAGCTGAGCTGCAATATTAGATCATCTGTGGGAATACCCTCTTTTCACAAAACAAACAAAACAAAAATTCAGCCTCTTGCCAAGGCAGTCTAGAGTCAGATGAATCACCTCCACAGCTGACCTCACAGCATGAACCAGAAGACAACATAAACTATTATGCAGAGAATATGAGCAAACTAAAAACTAGATAATAATAACTACTTACAATTGACAACACTAATAATATGAGAGCATATTTTTTTTCCAAGAAAAGATACAATTAAAGAAACTTTAAAGATGTAAAAAAACCTCAAAAGCAAAACCAACCAAACAAAAAAAATCCAGATTTTTAAAAATTAGTCTAAATGAACAATGCTGTTATAAATATGTCAATTCTTTGTGAACCATAATCAGATCTAAGAACATTACTGTGGTCTAAATTCTGGTGTAGATGTGGTATACCTAAATGTTAGTCTGAGACATTCAGCCTTTGTCTTATGACATTTTGTCATGCAGGAAGGGTACTGGAGAGGGGATGATTCTGGCAAAGGATCACATATATCCGAAGCATACTGCATTAGAGGCAGAGGTCTGCTTCTTAAGGGATTCGAGCTGCTCTATAATTCATGATGCTGTATATGAATTGAGTCTTTTGGGACACTTCAGGTTTTAGAAATTTGGTTTCTTATGCAATTTAACACGCACAAAAAAGGTAAGAATGAAAAAGAAAGCATATGGCAGAATTGGAAAGTTAGATCTACGTCCAAATGTGGGTATCCTCTGAGAATAACATATCACAATTTTGCATATTATCTTGATTTTGAGAACTTCAACCTCTTGATGTACAGATGATTCAATTTCCTGGTAGACACTTTTAATGAACATTTTGTTCTGTGGGTATATGAATGAAATGCATTTCAAGTGGTCACCAGAAAAATGCTCCTTATGACAGCACTGCAAATTATTGTTCACCTATATATGTGTAGTTAAGTTATGGGAAAGGCTGTGGTGTGACAGCTCTGTGGGACTTGAAAATATCTGTCTGATACATATATTTGTAAAATTATCCTCAAATTAGTTTCTGCTTCTGTTGAGAGAGCAGAGGCAAAGGTTTAACTCTCATTAGGTGAGGCATTTCCCCACCAGCTTCACAAGAAGATGGTCAAAGTGCCCTTGTGGAATTCCTGTTTCTAACTTGAACATCCTTGCTTACAGTTCGGCAAAAAGTATTTAATGCACAAATTTCTATTACTTGTTTCTGCTATGTCCCCACTAGTAATTACTGAGCTTTTCTTCCTGCTTATCTCATGCCAATGATAATCTCCAGGGGGTACCATAGCCTGGATTTATATGTCACAGTCTTTGGCACTAGTGGTCTGGCATCTGTTTGTGCCTTACTAAACAAACCCCCATTTAACTGCTTCCTTGGACAGCTGGAACTGTTACAAGAGCAATAGCTACACCCACCAGTTTCAATGAATTTTACCCCCTGTGAGAGCTGGCAGGCTCACTGGTAACAAAAATAGGCAAAAACCCAGCCTATTTTGCATGGTAAGCCGTGGTGGCAGATCTAGGATACTCCCTGTTCTCCTGGGCCACGTGATGTCATTTTTACCAGCTTTGTAGAAGACAGTTGTTAGGGAGGAAGGATAAGACCAAAACAACTATGTGTTTTTTTCTTAACTCTTCCATCTCTGGCTTTTCTTCTTCCCCAATCCTTGAGATGCAGAGAATAGGCAGAGTTAAAGCTGGAAGGACAGATCCCCCAGAGCCACACCCTGTGCTCTCCTGGAGAAGGAAACTTTTAAGGTCAGTGCAGAAAAACTCACTCACCCATAATGGCCAATATCTATATCTTTGCAATGCTGACAGAGATACAATTTTAAATTTGACATGTTTATAGATTTAAATTTGAATTATGAAAAGAAAGGTTTTTTTCTACCTAAAGTAGCACCTTCACTTCTTCTGCAGAAATGAAAGGAAAATGACTCTGACACATCTTGTTTGAAGGCCAGACATATACCCTGGAGATCTGGGAGCAGATGACACACACTAGCATCAGGCAGGATTTACTGGCAGCTGCTCCTGTGACAGTCATCTCCTTCAGGACTTGCAGTCCCTTCCAAAGCTGCTTTCTCTTCTCTGCAAAGATTCCTGGTGCAGAAGTGTTGCCTACATTGCAAGAAATATTTGTGACATATAAGGCAGATGGATGAACTGATTTCTACACAAGGAGATAATTAAAAGTGCTCTCTCCTGTCCCTGAGAGAGTTTAATTATTATAAAACTCTGATTTTAGATAACAAGTGCTAGAATTTTGACCCGAGACAAATTCTAGCACTTGTTATATAAAATCAGAGTTTTATAATAACCATTTCTTATTTAAATAATATAAATATTTCCTATGGATATTCTATATATTGTATTTTTAAAATAGGCTTGCAAATATACATAGCCAGCACTGAAATATTGATGAGTCATTGCTCTTAGAAGGTACCTGTTTTACAAGTGGGAAACTTAGCATCTCTGACTGTGAGCATTTATTCTTTAAATTGTAAAAAGAGGCAAATATATCCTCCCTTCCATCTTAGACTGGATGAAAGCATGACATTTTGTAGAAGAAAAAAATGAGGAAGCAATTTATCTGTGTTATTTGTGCAGTAGATATTAATGACATTCTGGGTTTAAAAAGAGGAAACCAAGAAATCAATTTGTATATTTTTTAAAGGCTAATCCTTTATTTTTATCATTTGGAGTTGTTAGTATATTTGATATATTTGCAACTGTTAGACTAAACCAATTTATCCTCATCAATCTGGGATCAGGATAATTTTTCAGTAAAAACTCAATAGTCAGAAAGAAAGTTGCTTTGACATTGGTTTAAGATCAAGATACTCTGTTTTTGGGGGGCAAAACCAGACAAATAGGAACTTGTAAGGAACTTCTTTGTCTGTAAAAGGTGAGTGCTGTACCAACACTCCAGTCCCAGATTTCTTTGGAAATGACTCTATTAGCCAAGAAGGAACTCCTCCCTGCCATACTTCCAGCTACATAAAGATACCTAGTTCAGAATTTATTTAATGCATACCCTGTGATATACAGGAGATCAGATTAATGTACCAGAATGGATTTTTATGCCTTCAAATCTCCAAATTAAGTTCAAGAGTGAAGCCAAGATCAATAGCCCAAGATTGTTCTACTGCAAAGCACCTCTGGCCAGGTTATGTCCCTGAATCTGCCCTCCAACAACCACAGAGGCTTCTTTTGCATCCAAAAATCTGGCTGCTGTGAGGCAAAATCACTGCATCAGGAGAGAAATTCTTGCCCTTCTCTGCTTTGGCCAGAGAAAGCATTCTGCAACCAGCTGTGCTCTCAGTGAGAGGGAGACAGCAGCTGGTCTGAGGCAGAACTGCCTGACAAGACAAAGGTGTGCAGGAGGGGTGGGAGCCTCCCAGTCCCCACTGCTGCCGGGAGGGTGTTCTCCCGGAGACCCACATGACTGATCTCTGCAGGGCTTTTCCTGCAGCAGACACCTCTGTTTTCATCCTATCAATGTACCTGCAATAAATCTCTCTGATCAGCCTGCAGCAGAACTGCCTCTTTATCCCCACAACAACTGCCATGAAACACTTCGGCTGCCATGGAGCAGTAAAGCTCCAATGGGGCACGGGACTGGGGGATCAGTAATTCCTGTAATACTTTAACACCTACATTTTCAGAGCTGTCCAGACCTGTATCTGTGCAGATTCATGTGCCTGAACTTTTAGAGGAAAAGAGTGGTCAAATTGCTTCACAATTCTACCTGAGCTACATGGATCTTCAGGCTGTGGATTTATTAAAACAACTAAATACCTATGAGCAGGCTAACAAATACAAATTATATAACAATCATGAAGGTCTCCTAATATGCTAAGAATCTACAATCAATACTTCCACATGATCAACTGATGAACAATATCACTCTTATACATATAAAAGATAAATGGCAGGATATGACCCTTTCCAGACTGCAGGTTTGCTAGATGACCCCCATGGGGAGGCTTGCTCAGGTGATGGCAAGAGAAAGGGAAAACCACACTGCTGGAGTAGGTGTTCTCCTGGCTCTGCTCATATCATTGGGTGTTATTCCAAACAGGAAGACGTGCTCTATTCTTGATGCTGCTCCACCTGCATTGGGCAAGGACCTGGGTTTTAGGTTTGACCTTAGCAGGTCTCATCATCAAGTACAACCAGATACGACTCTCACCAAACGCTTATCTCACCACATTCCCACTGCCTTCTGCTTGTGTGTTGGGACGTCAGAGGGGCATCAGAGCCCCAGAGCAAGGCTTTAGCTGGGACACAATCAACTCTGAATTCAGACACAAAGCCAAGCCTGGGTGACAGTGACACACACATGGGTATTACACTCCATTTCATCTCAGGTCCACGCCTACCTCTTGGAAAAACACCAGGTGGGATGAATTTCTTAGATCACCATTGTGCTCCTGCTTTTGGTGGGGAGAGATTTGGCCTAGTAGCTGCTTCTGGCCACTTCTACAAACCTTGCCCTCACAGCGATACTCTCTGGACTGCTACAGAAACTTCATTTCAGAAGGCTAAATATATGCCATTTGATTCTGCACAGCCAGTTTCTAACAAATATCACATATTCATTTTTAAGCCTCACTGAATATTCTGATTTTAAAAATGAGGTTAGATTTAAATTAGTATTCTGCACAATAAACTGTTTTAAAAGGCTTTGAATTATGAATATTTATAATGCTAATAATTTGTGGTGCTACTAGTACTTTTCTTTAATGGTTAATTATCATAACTAATGTGTTTGAATTATTCTAGGAATCTTTCCATTACTTCTTTCGGTAAATATTCATTCTTTCACTTGCACCTTCTAATTTAATGCTCAGACTGAAGTGGAACATGATTAGAGTCTTTTAAAGGAAAAAAAAGCCCTCAAAGACAACATTCTCTCTCCCCAAGCACTAGCTTGTTGTTTTGGGTTTTTAGTTTTTTTTTAATCAGCTTAACACTAACTGATAGTCAGGTTTTTCACCCTGTAAGTAGATTTTGCTATGGGTCATGCATTCAGAGATCTGCTGGCAGATAACAAAAAGAGCCAGACTGTGTGCTAGAAAATTCCATAAGGCATTAAAAAAGAAGCAGTGCTCTCCACAAGCTGCTTCCCAGCAGCTCTTCCAGCTACAAGTAATTACTGGGCGCCCACCAGTGCTACCAGTAGGGGTTTGCCCTGAGTCCCTTCTGTTGAAGAGGGGGTGTGAGTTCAAATACAATAATCCTAACCCTAAAAAGAACGAAAGAAAGGAAGAAACAAATAAGAATACCCCATCCATTGGAACACTATTATTCCTGAATATAAATGCTTAAAACTTCTCTTTCTGATCAGATTAAGTCCCATTGAAAGTGATGCTACAACCACCATTTTTAAAGTATGCGTAAGAAATTACTGTGTTAGCTTTCCAGCAGTCAAATTACCATTTCCTTCCCTGGCCTTTCCACCTGTGTTTGAGATCTCAGTCTTAGATAGCCACTTTCGGTCAAATGAGAGCATAATACTCAACAAGTGATAGGAAGATAATATAATTGTACTCTAGTTGTATTTGAAGTGGAAGAATGTCACAGGAACCAGTTCCAAATTATGGTACAGGAAAACGAAGAGAAATGAACGTTTGAGTAAGATGACAGGAAAAAAAACCCTTCTGTCAAAACCAGAATTCCTTGGGATGTTTCCTGCTCACAAAATGCAGACCAGACTTTACACGTCAAGGATACAAAAACGTATCTCATGGCAGAAGCATCCATAACATAATTATATACTGGTGGGTACTGCCAGCAGTCTATACACCAAAACACTTCAGGGAAAAAGGAAAAAGACAGCCCTTGTAATTTGCTTGCTTGTTTTAATCTGGACAGTGTCTCACCTGTGTTTCTCAGCCTTCAGCACTTCAGGACCAGCCCTGGGCTGGCATCCCAATACAGGCAGTCACTTTCCTTGCTTGCTGGGGAAAGACCAGGAAGTTGCTGTGGGTGAGAAGCACTAGGCAAACAAGCTTTGCCACAACTATTTGCCTTATTGGCACCTACCTAAGTCTGGAAAAAACTAATCCTGTGGTGTCATATATGTTACTGTGATATGTCTGGGAAAGCAAGAAGGGAATGTAGAAGGGATTTAGGAAAGAGAGCCAGGCTGCTGTTTATAGGAAGGAATAAGGCATTTTGGAAAAGAATGTAAGGGGTTTCAGCTGTGGTAAGGGAGATTCTAATTAGACATTTAGGAAAGCATTCCAGTTGCAGAAATACAGATGAGCAGTAGAATGGGCTGCCTGAGGATGTCGTTAAAATAGAATCGATCTTAATTTTAAGCAGAAGTCTGAGTTAGCTGCCTTGTTAGGTGTGGTTACAATACAAGACTTGGGGATGCATCACCAGCCATGCCCCAGCCCTGGTGCTGCCAAAATGCCACCTAGCTGGGGGCAGGGAAATGGGGATCTCCATCAGTATCCCTGCTTGACATGGGCACAGATGGGCAGTGTTGCACTCTGGCATTGAAAATACCAGGCATGATTTTGCCTTTTCACTGTTGCTTCCTGTAAACTTTTAGCACTAAAAGGCAGAACCAAAATTAATTTTCAAGGCTTTGAAAATAGAATTGACTAGAAGGAAAGCAATAAAAATTTCATTGTTCCAAACAATGAGAGTGTAGGATAATTTCTAACAAACCTAATGATCCTTAGCTAAATGTTCATCAAGATAATTAGCTCAATTTCAGAGTGACCTGAAACATATCTGAGTCTGGATCTCCAGTTCTGGTTTCAGAGTGATATTAAAGTTGTGAGGTGAAAATGAAATACTTGCACATAAAACTATGTGGACAAGCTTTTCTCCACTCTGATAAAGTTATCAAGATTAAAAAAAAATCCTATTCCACACTGGGATGAACCTCTAAAAGCTTTTCATATGAGAAAAATGAAAGACAGAGAGACTGATTCTTATGTCATCTCACAATCATCAGCTGAGAGCAAAGCTCGCTGCAGGGTCTTGCACATCACAGAGAAGCACAAGGATGTGAGGGTTTCACTGATTTGGCCTGCCCTTCCCAGGCTCTCCTTCATACAGAGCAAGTGCTTGAGTACAACCAAGTAACATGGGGAATCCAAGTACAAACTTATTTGAACCAGAAGACCAAAGACTTGAATCCTGCTCTCCCAAGCCTCAGATAAGTGTTTCTTCCCTTAGGCTCTTGTGGATTCAGGGTTGACTTTGATATCCACCCCTGCACTCACCACTTTTCCTTTCCTCTCATCTTCCCCATGTGTGCCTGCCTTTTATCTACCCTGTCCTCCTGGAACTGGTGCCTAAAAGCTGAAGCAGGTTTAATTTATAACAAGGTCCTTTTTCTTGCAAAAAAGAATCTTTTTGCAAAATACCATTTACCTGTATTTACATTTTATCAATGTGATAACTTTAGCTGTTCAGAAGTATTTAAATAGATGGGTAGATAACCCTGGAGTGCACCAAGCACACACTCACACTGCATGCCTTCTGCTGCTCCAGCACAGTGACCACTGCTAGGTAGATCTAGCTCAAAGTCATCTCATCAATCACCTTAAAAGCCATGAAAACTAATTTCTAAACTAAAGCATTTTCAATTCATCTTTCACATGTCATCAAGATGCTTTGAGTTGAAATTTCTTATTATCTGTCTCTTACCTCCCACCCCTGCAATCACAGTACTCATCACTCAGAGAGAGAAAGCAGCAAAAGGCTACATTTTTATAAAACTATTAGAGATTTTTTTCAAGATCACTCTCATTAAGGAGTCAATGGGAGAGACATAGCTGAAACCATGGTAAAACAATTTGAAAATTCAGTGTGTGAATTTAACCACGTAAATGAAAAGGTTGAGGAAATAAATGTTGGAAAATGAGCAGGATGGACAAAAAGTTAAAAAAATATGTGTATGTTAAAAATTGTGTATATTTTTTAATAAGCAGTGCATGTCTTATAATAAGCAGATTTTCTAATTGACCTGTCTTTAGGAGCTTCAGGTCTATCAGCATCTTCACAGAATACTGTAGAAGACATTGGTGCTTTGTCTTTTGTATAACTATAAAAAGCTTCAAAATGTTTGGAAGGGAATGTGTTACAAAAGAAGGATAATCTTTTGATGCTGAAAGCACAGTTAGCTAAAAACTTTTCAGAGACTAGACTATGCAATATGTGCATTTTTCTTAGCTAATGAGATAAAAAATAAGAAAAGCCTGGTCGGTGATAGTCCCAGTCCACAAAAGTGACACATTCCAGTTTTCAGCCTCTGAAGGATCAGATCTGTGTCTAAGCTTTACAAGATGCCCCTGTTTTTAGAGAAAGTACTCATGCTTTCACATTATCCCTGAGTTTTACATGGCTCATAAAAATTGCAAAAGAAGAGATTTTTTGATTTGGCAACATTATGAAGCATTTTGGGGGAAAGTTTTTTCATACCTTACCATTTTGTTATTTTTTCTGCTTAGGCTAAATTTTTGTTTTCAGTTCTCTCACACATCAGTGCCCTCCAACATCCTGGCAATTCAGACCAAATAGTAACTTTTTTTCTATCTAAAGAGGATGGGATCTATTCGATAACATGAGGTTTGCTAATCTCTCAGTAAGAAATAAAACCTAAACCTCTGTCATGATAATCCTGACTACAGAAAAGTCTAAACTACAGAATTTCAAAGCTCACTTAATTTTGAGGATGATGTTATTTTATTTAAAAAATGTCAATATGCAAAATAAGTGTACTTACTAACTACAAACAGGAAAAATGACAAAGACATACTGGTTTCTCTTTGCATTTCATGTATCACCCTCTTGTAGGCTGAAAGTACCTATCCCCTGTTCTAAGAAATTTACATTTAATTCAGAGATTATCATGTTCTTCATAGATAAATGCAATCCCCTGAAGATGTAATTATTTCAATGAATAGTTCAACTGAGCAGCCTGTGCTGATTCTCAACATTGACCTGTCCTTTGTCTGGTAGAAAATCTCACTTCTTTCTTCACAAATAGAGCTAAAGCAATTTTTCACTTGGATCAATATTTAATTTTTGGCTTAAAGGTAATTTGCCTTTTTTATTTTTTTTTTAATTCCCCTCCATAAGTTGAACTGAACAGCAAGAAGCAAGGAAAACCAGGAAGACATGTTCTATAAGGTTTCAACTGAACATTGGTGCATTAAGATTAGCCTGTTGGTGGGCTAAAACATTTCCTTTCCTTTTTTTCCTGACAAATATTTACTTTTGCGTTTGGAAAATATGTAGATGAACATGACTCTAAAGGATTATTGGACAAAATGCATGTGATATGAGTGGCAAAGATTATTAGTGGCAAGGATGCTGCTAAAATTTAAAGTTTGTTAAGTTTCCTGGTAGTGCTCTGTAAATTATATTGCCTATCAAAAAGGAGCAAGTTTTGAAAATAGCTTTCCCAAATTCCTGTAAGTAAGGAAAACCTACTGCCCAACATAACATAGAAAACTCTTTGTTTTGAAGTGGAGACCTGGGAGAAATGCAACATAACATTGCATACGTTTGGGATGTCATACTTAAAAGGCCAAAAAGAAAACCCTAAAGACAATAGAACCCATTTATTTTCTAAAGATATTCCTATTCTTTTTTGTGTTTGCTTAACATTTATCTTCCCCTTTAACTTGATTTTAAAACTATATTCTGTGATTTAAGTTTGGTTTAGATTTTTAAGAAGGTCAGATTTTTTTTTTTTTTTTGGGGGGGGGCATTTGCTCTCTTCTACTATGCAGGAAGATTGAAAAGAAATATTATAACATATTCATAACTTGTTTGGATTCATAACTTCTTTCATGAAACAGTACAAGTCATAGAGTGGATAGTACCTGACACTGAAAAACCCCCCAGCAAAATATCTGCTATGCCCCAGGTGACACAAGCACTCAAGTAAAGCTGAAATTTAGGATAATTACTCATCCATTAATGAGACTACATATGTTTAATTCTGAGATAAATATCAATACATCTTGCTGCTTGAGAGATAGCCCAGCTCACAGGGAAGAAAGGTACCTCAGTCTCCCTGCCAGCACCTCCCCTGAGAGCAATCAGGAATTACTGAGCTCCAGTTGTTCCTGGCTGCCTCTGAGGGAGCTCCTGCTCTGTGGACACCTTGCAGACTGTGCTGAGGCTCACCAACAGTGTGGGAAACCACAGAATCATTTAGGTTGTAAAGGACCTCTGAGGTAACTGAGTCCAACCTTTGGCCAAACACCACCTTGCCAGCCAGGCCATGGCACCAAATGCCACACCCAGTCATTCCTTGAACACTTCCAGGGAGGCTGACTCCACCTCCTCCTTGGGCAGCCCATTGCAGTGTTCAAATGCCCCGTGGTGGGTGACAGCCAAATCTGTGGGAGGCTGGCAGCAAGGACCCAGGACTCCTTGGTATACCTGTGGCTGGGGTGAGAGGACACCAAGGGTTTGGCAACTTGGCAGGAAGAACGAGGGGAGGGATTCAGAAAAGCTCTTGGGCAGCATCTCTTTGGTCTCTTTGGTCAGTGGATCTATGACACAACCCAAACTGGACCTGTCTGATCTCAAGAATTTTTGTTGAATTAGATTGCACAGACAGTGAGTACAGGGACTGACTGACATCAGGCAGTGTGAGCCTAGTCTTGGAAACTACAAGAGCTTAATTCACTTTTTAATTTGGCTTGTTTTAGAAAATAAAGTTTTTAGCAGCTTTCAAACAAGCAGGGCATTCACAAACATTGTCATTTTCTTCAGGATATGTCCCTTTTCTCCCCAGCAGCGCGTGAGCTGTCCTGGCCCTTCAGGAGGCTCAGTCAATGCTTCCCAACCTAAAGGCAGCTCTTCCTTTGGCAGCCACAAAGGTAAGCCTGTTTCCAAACCCATTTCTTCTAGAGATGAGGCATTTTTAACACTCCCTATCAGCACAATTTACCTCATCACTGCCTCTTTTTAATACAGGTTGTTTTTATTCAGAGCATTGTCAGTGTGATGGACAAGCATAACGTTTTTGACAGGGCACGCAGTAGGGTCTAACTACCAAATCTGAGCTATATTCCTCTTCTTGATGGAGTGCATTCAGTGCCATTCAGAGTGTGTCATGCCTGCTCTATTGGCTATCATCCTTTATCATGCACATTTTAACTTGCTAATTACCCTATCCATATGTTACACATGCTCCTAAGCTTCAATCAGTGGCAGCACCAGTTCAGTTCCTGCTGCATATTTTTCAATATTATGTTTGGACATTATTGGTGGGGTAGAGTGGGGATTTATTTCCAAACTAAGACACGTTTGGGATCTCCTTGTGTTCAGGTTGGTGCTATATTAAGAAAAGTTCTGGGCAATGAAAATCAGCAGAGACATTCAATTCACTATTCATTCATCCAGAAAGAAATTCAGCTGCTTGAACAAAGGTGTCTAGTTTCATTTGGGCTGCCCTCAAGTGGAACCATAAGCCCCAGGAGCACTCCTGCTGAATTTTGATCATTAATGGATGAAACCTTTGTGTTCTCAGTAGAGCTCAGCACCCACCTATTACTGCAGAGTTTAAAAACCTGGTTGTCAGAAGAGCTGAGAGCTCTGCTTTACTGCATCACACTGCTGGCCTTGGCTGGAGACAGGGCTGGCAGGTGTGAGGGCAGAGCTGAAGATGCTCCAGACCCCTCTGCCTGGGAGGGCCAGGTCAGGCAGCACTCCTCAGGGTGCAGGTAAGAGTGCTTGGCACCTGTGTTGTTGGAGCTGTGTGCTGCTGGTGGTGGGTATTGTCAGCAGGACTGTTTTCCAGCTTTGTTGCCTGGCACCTACAGACTGTGCTGTGAACTTAGACACCCACACAAAAACCCTTTAAAGTCAGAGTCTCAGTGGTGAACTAAAGTCCTCCCTTTCAAGCTTTCATTTCTCCTTTATGCAACAGTACCTGAGTCTTATGTGGAATTTTTCTAGACCTCTGACAGGTCAATTTGTGGTGCTAATTAGTGTATTTCTATTTTCTTTTCAGTCCAAATCTCACTTTGGTCCACCACTCCTGTATTTGAAGGTTTGTATGAAGGTTTAGACCGTCATAACACTGCTTCAGACTGTGAGACTAATACATTTATAATTTTCTTCATTTAGTAAAAATCTTCACCTCTCAGTGTTCTAAATAAGGATGAAAAGTAATAAGAAAGCTGAAAATATTTATTCTTTTCAATAGTTATTTTAGTAGCACAGCCTGTGCATTTTTTGTGTTTGGTGTTTTTTTGTTTTATTATAACTCCTGGTAAAATTCCCTATATCCAGTTTAGCAAAACTTCTCGTGTTTATCACATTCCTTAGAGGTTGGTGATATTTGCTGGGCTGGCAGAGCAGAATGCCAAAGTACCAGTTAAACCTCTGAGAAGAATATTCCCAAATCTGCTCCGGACAGAAAAGCTAAAAGTAGGGGGGGGGAAAACTATTTCATTTGGGTTTTATAGGCAGGTTTTGAATAGTATCCTGCATGTTGGAAAATCATATTCCTGTGCAGTTTAATTATGTGTTTTGATTCATTTTCTCTGTCTCTCCAAAGGCAAGTGCATTACTTTGTGTCGTTACATAATTCACAGCCATGTGGAAAAGCAGCAGACACACCATTGGCAAGTATCTGCATAAGTCTCCAAGGTTTTCACCCATGTTTTCACAGATGTCCTCTTAGAACCCATCTAATCCTCCACATCAAGGTTTTATAGATTATTTGCACTCACTAGGACTGGTGTAGTATAGAGCCAAGTATGCAAAGATTGCCAGCTGGCCAGAATATTTGATAAATGTGAGAACAAAAAAATCCCACTCATAGCAGCAAAGTGATCTATTCCTGGAACACCAGCTGGATTGCTGTAATAAGCTATTAAACCAGTGTAGTAAAATGAAACCCAGATTCACTATGAAGATTATAGAGCAGATCTATTTCCTTCTGCAGTGAGGTTTCAATTTTTAAAGAAATTTAGATTATTGGTCATTTGAAAGGATAACAAAAATATGCTATACATTGACCTTTTCATTCACAAATTTTGAACTAGAATGATCCAAATTAAATTTGTGCAGGACTATGCTCCAGCACCCTTGAGTATCTGCCTAAGTGTCAAATGACTCTGTCAGACTAAGAAACTTTTAAAGAAATTTTATAAGAAACTGTATCCCAGACCTGGAACTGAGGTAATGATTACAAATACCATTTGAGAAAAAAATCTGAGAAAGATCTCAAATGCATACTACTTTATCATAGTATCTCTTCTGCAATAAAGAGGAATTTGAAAGTCTAAAAGAACATGAGAAATTTTCTTCATGGCCATATTTATTAGCATCATCTTGTGATCCCTGCCAAAAAAATTAAAACCAAATCTTTAGACTAGAAGTTATGCTCTCTGATGACTCAGTCTTTTAATTTGTGATTCTAAGTAGCTTGGGACTGATGTATGACAATAAACTAAACATCCATAGAGAGCTTAATAAATGAACTTAATGAATTTAGTAAGAGCTGGCGATGTTGAGATGCCCAACTTTTGTTACTGTTATCTTTCTTGATGGAAACAAAAGAAGAAAAGCACCAAAGGCCTCCCAGGCCTCCTCTCAATTGAGAAGAATCAAGTGCTTTCCTAGTTAAACGTGCTATGTCTTCTCAGAAAATAATATTGCCAAGGATACCTCAGGAATCACAACTCAACAGTATCATCACTAGTAGAAGAACACTGGATTGTTTGCTCTTGCTTGTAGTTTTACACAACGAGGGCTTTGATATTTTGTTCCCTCTGGTGACTGAGAAACTGTAGGAGAGACAAACTGAATGCCCTTGGGTCTGTTGGTTATTGTGGCTTCTAAACTCCAAATGAAATAGGGGGGGAGCAGACATCTGAAGGTGATAACAGAAGAAACCCCAAACCACATCGGGTTGACAAAGCACTGGATTTTCAAAAAACAATGAAAAACCCAAGGAGGGCCAGTTGCAGATATATCTGCTCAAAGCTCCTTAGGAATATGGACTCACAAATCTCCGAGATACATCACGTGTCTCAGGTGACACAACCTGCAGCAGATTAATGTGTGGTTACAGGCTATGAGCATTGCCAGTGGGAAAAGCAAGCAGGATAAAGATGATTTCCTTACTACACCTGATTACCTTTCAGAGTATGGGGAATGGAAGCAGACCAGTGGACGGGAGAATTTTCCTTTGAGGCTGGATTTAGCCAGGGGTTATCCATCTGCTGCCTTTGCTTTGTAAAGCTGTCAGATTTTAAGGCTGTCATAGGCAGTATTTCATATGCGACCTTTATCCTGGCAATTGAGAGAATTCCAGTTTAGTTCAATGGATTTAAGAATGTTTAGTATTTTCCAAAAAACAGCTGGTAAAAGCTATAAGAACTGAAGAACATCTCTCCAGCTTTCATCTCCCATGCAAGATTTTGGTGAGACTAATTAGGGACAAGAAAGGCTGAATTTTGAATCAAATTCCTCTACTTGACATTTCAAACAAAGAGATATTTAAAATACTATCAGGGATTTATTTATTGTGTTCTCTGATTCCCTCTGCATGATATGTGACACCTTTACTAACAGACACAGAAACCAGCCATCATTTTTGGTGTGGCCAGCCACAGGTCCTCTGGGTCATGGATCTGCTGCAGAGCTCGCATAAGCCTCACTAAGCCCTCTCAGTTGCAGTGGCATAGAAAGAATTTTTTTTTTGAAATGCTGATTTTTCTGGCTTGGTAAATTAAAGCCATTCATCTGTTACAGCTGTCTATATCATAAATCAAAAGCACTATTTATATGTATTAACCTGGGGACCTTAGCAGCCATGGGGGAGAGCTTTGTAGAGATGGCATTTGTATCTTTGGAAGCCCTCGCTGCCTCCCTCCCTCTCTCCCATTGAAACAGACAATGTTTAGCACAGGTTAACAAGATTCCAGTTTTTCCTGATGCAAAGAGCTTTGCTGTGGGTGGGGAGCTTTGCAGAAATGACCTCATTATGAATTTCTGAAGAGAGGAAAAATATGCTTCTTTCTGTTGCAAGACTTAAATTGCTGGGGACTCATTTTGTTTATGTTGCTGAGGTGTTTGCTGCAACTGCAGCCATTGAATATATCTTCCTGCTCTGTCCTTCAGAGCAGGCAACTTCTGTTTTGTCAGTGTTTACAAATGAGTGAATGAGAGTTTACAAATGTTTTTGAAAATGAGGCCTTGTAACAAACAAAATAAAAAGCAGGTTGTTGCATCCCCAGCATTAGTGTGATTATTAATAAGGTTAGGGGCCAAATATGTAAAAGAAATGCTGATCTCTAACAATTTATTTTCTTCCTACCTATCATTCCCACAGATGGTTTACTTTAATTCCTGAGGTTATGAAATTAGGGTTTAATACAGTTACGTGTGGATAAATAGATACCTAAAACATGAAAACAACAAACCAAACCACATCAGAAGAGAGAAACAGATTTCTGGATGAGGGTTAGTTGCCCTGGAAAGGCAGCTTGCATCCCAAGCAATTCTTCATGCCTCTCAACAGGCATTACTGACATGAACAAGGGGAACAGGAAGGTAAATAATGCTCATGAGCATGTTTAGAATTCATTGACAGTTGCTGTGGCTCACTGGTGCTTGGTATCTTTCAGTTTTTGATCTGGCATGGTCTGACCTAGCTCCAGTCCCAAGACATGCTGCCTTGGGTGAGTTCTGGGTCTACACTAGCAAGCTCTGCTTCTTAACTGTGAAGATGCTTGCCCGGAGAATAATGGACCTTGCAGAAATAATGGCTTGGGTTAATGCTAATTTGAGGATGTCTGCACTTTTGCCTTATTATATACTGTGGGTAAGATTTAAAAATTGTGAAAACTTTGGGAGCAGTTGAAATGTGTTAATAAAGTCAGTAGCAAACTACAGGGGCAGTCACGTTAACTGAGGCTTGTGACAGCAAAATCCAAAAAGCTCAAGTAATAATTTTTACACAAATCTTTAAGAATGAAAAAAGAAAGTTCTTACAAAAGAGAGAGGCATGTGATAGCTCCTAGCAAACTGCAAAGATTCAATCCAGATAATTGATTTAACCTAAAGGTTACCAACATGCAGATTAAATTCTGGTTTTGCCATTTTTCAAGGCTTATGAGTTCAAAAAATCAAGTTGGGCAGCATTACTTGGCATGTTTTAAATTCTTTGGCTGATTTAAGATCAGCCAGTACTAGCAAATGCTGTTTTCCTTTCCTGGATGTGCCCCCTTGAGGGAAAACTCTCATTTTTCTGTCTTTTTTTTTTCGTTTGTTTGAAACAGAGGTCCACAAAAAGTCTGTCTGAAGAGTCAGTGAATATGTTTAAGTGTACAACAGTCTCAAAGTAATTTTATGTATTTATCAGACTGCCGCTGGTGCCTGGCAGTGGCTTTTGGCACATGTGGAAGTTCATTTTACAGCTTCTACATTCCTACTGTGGGTAAATTGAAGGTGTATTAATTTTATGCCAACATGTAAAACCACCAGAATATTTCACTATTTTGTTTGAATATGCAGAGCAGAAAAATCAGTCACCTTCAAAAAGAATCTTAAAGTCTGTTATTTCATATTTTTATGGACATTCTTATACTGAAGAAGAGGAAACCCCTGCAAACAGGGAGTTGTTAAGAATATAAGTTCTTAATATAAGTTCAGTCTATTAAGAATATAAGTTAATTGCCCATTGAGGTTTGAATTTCAGACATAAACATGAAGAAAAGAAAATACGAGTCCACAAGAAAATGCCATAAAACCCATGAAACAGAAGTTGTTTGAGAGACATCTGGGAACATACACTGAAAATTTTACTTAATCTGTCCTATTTACTGTGTGCTTCCACATTGTTTCTAGTGGATTACTGCAATTATTCACTGAAAACCAGATTCATTAATTATGTTCCATAAATAAAACAATGGTAAGCTTATTTTCTAATCACTAATCATTATTTTTAGAATTGCAGGGTAGAGATGAATACAATAAATATCAGTATGTCATGTTTATTAGTCTATACTTATCATTCAAGCTCAGCATCACATTGTAAGATTAAATCACCCTCTGTCACAAGTACAGAAAAGAATTAAAAATTGGAAATATGCAAAACATGGATGGGGACAACTGAATGTTTTCTGCCTAGGCCTGAAGAGCTGTTAAAATACTTAAGCCACAGGGTTGCACAAAGAGACTTTAATAGCAGGGTTGGGAAAGAGGCTGAAGGCTGGGCTCTCCCTACACAGAACTAGCCCCAGCTCAGGGGCTGAAAACAGAGGATCTGTGTCTGCCCTGACGCTGCCACTGGCTGCAGACCAGTCAGAAATGTGATATCTTGTTCACTGTCTGCTAACACAAGCACTCATGTGGAGCACAATTAATACAAGCCTACACTTTCTGACTGTATTGCTTTTTTCACCTTTGTTGCTAGAACTCATGGGGATCAAAGCTAATAGCATTCATTAACAAATGGTGCGTATAAATAGTTTCTGTAGGAAGGGAATTACCTGTCCTGAGCATGAAAGAATAAAGGATGCAGACATCCTAGAAGCTCTTGCTCTACTGAGAAATACTATCCTCCTTATTTTTTAAAATGCTTAAATAAAGTCTCAGCAAATTCATTCAACATTGTGTGCAGGACAGCTGAGATGCCATTATATTGTTATATTCTTAGGACTCATTTGATCAAAATTTGGGATATTACTGTCTGCTTCAGAAAAAAATTGACATTGGAGCAGCATGCTCCTGACAATCTTCTGTTTCATTTAGGAGGATATATAAAGTCCTGACAATTCACAGGAAAAATTGAGCTGGCAACAGTTCCAGCTGGAAACCTGTATTGACATAATGAGCTAAAATCTGACTCCCAGGGCTCCTTTCATTGTGTCACACCCATGCTTGGTCAAGTTTTCTTTTCAGTCATGTTTCCTGTATTTTCAAACAGCCTTTCTCAGATCCCAGCAAAACCCAAACCAAACCAAATCCAAACCACACCTCTGCCTGGAGATTATTTAAATTGCTGAGCAATGTTACATTCACATACATGGAGGTGCAGAGGAAGCAAAAGGAAAAGAAGCAGAAATATGTATTTAGCAGCCTTAGAAAATTTTGCTAAATGACAGACAGCAGTTAAAGTCCGTCTCAGAGAAGCTCAATCAAGCCAGATAAATTCTCTATTTCCACAGAGCACCAGATGGCTGGAGCTGTTCCACACCATCCGTGGTCCAAGTCTTCTCTCTTGTAGGAGACAAATGAGCTGAGGTGGTACCAATCAAAGCTGCTTCACAGAATATCTTCCCCTGCATTACAGTCTTCACCATTTGGTTATTGCCTGGCAATTCTGCCAAAGCAAATGCACATGACAGTAGAGTAGGCATGAACTGTAGTCTGCCTAAAGCCCTTTTGTGCTATTCTCTTTCTTTATAAGGCTTCAATCCCAAATTTTCCTCCCAAATAGAAGCCTGTTTCCCATGCTCATTTCATTGTTCAGGGTTAAAATTTAGAAGCAAATGCCATGATTTGTGACAGTACAGGTGAAAGGGATGTCTGTATTGATTGAAAGTCCATCTAAGGAAACACCATAAACAATGGTGGGCATTTAATCAATTGTTTAGATCCAAAGAGTTAATTCTGCTTACCAAAGAAAGTGGGAAAAGCCTCTTACCACAGCTTTTCCTCATTCCAAAATGAAATTACTCTGGTGATTAAGAGAAGCTGCTATTAAATTCTCTGCAGTTGACAGAATTAAAGTGAAGACAGGAGTTGGTGAAGAAGGATTGAGTTCAGAGCACAGTTTATACAGGTTGATTGCATATGACAGATTAATACCCTAGTGTAATACAGAGCAGCTTTGTACTTGCTAAGAATTGAAGTGATTCTCACTTTCAACTTGCCATCTGTATGTGTGCATATGCACAGAACCCTGGGCAGACATTCTAGACTAGTGTCGCCTACAAAAAAAGCATGTAGAAATGCTCAAAGTCCAGCAAAGTCAGGCTCTGTGTGCCTGAAGCATGTGGAAACCTTAAAGCAAATGCTTTCTTCAACCCATCAGCTTTGATATACAATTACAGAGGAATTGGAAAGAGGAATGTGATGGCCCATTGTGGGAGAGCTTTCTCAGACATTTAAATGAATACGTGCTTATCTCAAAGGATACATGTTTATTTCATAAACCAAACAGCCCTGACCTCCAATGGGCTGTAGTTTAGAGAAATAAATAGCCTCTAGACCAAGACTGTAAATGTTACTGCAGGAATCACTTAGTCTATAACACAGATGACAAATTTGGAATTAATCATAATCCAAAATTCAAAGAAAATTAAAAATCCAATCCCAAGATCAGGAATACTGCTGCTGTTGTGGAAACGACTTTTGTTTTCATTGCTAAAAACAGAACAGATCAACAAATTTCTGTTCCTTGATGAGGGAATATGGTCACCCCTTAATCTTCTCTTCAAAGTGATCAAGTAAAATGTTGAGGGATTTGTTTGCTTTTTCTCTGTTTTTTGTTTCCTGGTTGTCTGTCTTCTCTGAGAACCCCTTTCACTGTTTTAGTGGCCCTTTTGAACAATGGTTTCATGACCAGGTACAGTAATTCAGTGGTAATACCAGCACCAACTAGTTTGTATTATGACAAAAGTATACTGGGTACCTGATGGAAATGATATGATCTTTAAAAACCTGTAGACTCTCTATGATTCATGCTTGGCAAATAAGCAATATAAATCAGAGAAGATGTACCTTTTTTTGCTAATATTTCCACTTGTAATGTCCAACACAAACTCCTGTTGATAAATCCTTATTATGATGCCTCTGGTAAATTGTGCATATGATGTGCATGTCAAGGGTTGTGCTGAATATGTGATGTTTTCCTTTTGTGTATCCTCAGAGAACACACACAGAAACAGAAATTATAGTACATGCACAAACAAAAGCAGCAACAGGCAACAGTGCCCATATTTAATGTTGTTTAGTACTGGGATGGTAAACAAAATCCTCAACTTGAGAAGCACATAAAAGCTGTGAACTTTGTTAGGGGTAAAGGATCTTTGAAATGCTCCTAGAATCTTACATTATCTATAGTTCAATTTAAATGTTGAATTGCTTGGCTGGATTCTAACAAAGCCTTTATAAAATGTCAAATGCAGCTGATTCTCCGGGAGTACAATGGAACACATTTGTGTTTAACACACACTGAGAGCATTTTAATAACTTATGAAGTGTGCCTGCTAGTCACATTTAAAATTTATGCAAATCCTTTTAATTCTTTCCAGGTTTCTTTTTTTAAATCAGTGAAAGATTAAATTTTGGCATTTGAAAGAAGATATTATAATAAACAAAGCAGAAAAATCAGTGATTAAAATCTAATGGTATTTTTATTCTTTATTTTTTCTTTTGTAATTTCATAGAAACATAAAATTTTATAACCAATGACCTTACTGGTGCAGTTTGCTATATTGAAGGTAGATGAAATTCATAGATAATTTGCAAGGTAATTACTGACCTCTTGGGTTGACTGTAAGAGAGAAACTATTTGCTTTTACCTGCATTTTCTTATTCTGTATTAACTTAATGCTGGCAAAGGTTTAGAATGAAATAATCTAATATACATTGGTCATGTCAGAAAAGATTATTTCTTTAAGGCTAAAATGCTTAATACATCATCAGTTGAACTCTGAACTCTAGTATCACCTCATCAGCTAAATTGCATCCCCTAGACATAGATATATTTCATAACCATTTGAATTTGAATAATGATGATCACACCCAAAATATGCATTGGAGTGCAGTCCCTTTGGAGCTGATGATGCAGATACAGATGTTTCAAAAGATGCAGCATTTTATCGTTCCTTTAATGTCCCTTTTTTAAAAAGAAAATATAGCCTTACTTATGGCAAGGCTTTCTTCTCAGGAAATAGTAAGCTGGCTAAATTTTTTTATCTGTGGGAATTTTTTAAGACAATCCATGAGTCTCGTATATAATTCCACTTTCCTCCCTTCCCCTCCCCCTCCCTCCTTTGCTTCTGGACATCTATTCCTTCCATTGTAATGTTAAAATTTTTGCCTCCTTTCCCTCTATTTTTAAAAATCTCTCTTACCTACCCTGTTTCTCCATATTAATCGGCCATTTAGCCTTCATGCAACTGCATGAATTAACCACAGAGAGCCCCAGGATGAAAAATTCCTAGGATGGACTATATCACAGTATAGAACTTGCAGATTAATAGGCAATTTAAGCGCTGTTCTTCCAAATCATCTTTTCTCCTCTTGAATTCTTTTCTTACCTGCGGTATTATGATATTTCTGACATATTTGTTCAGAGAAAACCCATTTTTTTTTATTTCTCCTATCCAATTTTCTGTCTTCCCATTTTCAATGTTATTGAAAATTATTGACTATTGGTAATTCAAATGGGATTACAAGTATGGTGACTTCTCCTGGCCTGAAAGTTTTTAGGTGGATTAGAGATGTTTCTTGCTCCAAAATGGAGGAGTACAGGATAAACAGACTTCTCAAAACAGTAGAAACCTTTAAGGGTTCTGCTTGTATCTATGCCTTATATATGCCTCAGTAGCCTTCACAAGTGCTTATGCTTTAGGATACAATGTAGCAAAGAGAAAAGAGACGGAATGGGAAAAATAATTTTCTGGAAAAAAATCCTGTTGAAAAATACGTTTGATCTGAATATGAAATATCAGCATTGAAGAGGACTTAACACTGAACATAAAATTCACCCAAATCAGCAGCACACCTTTGTCTTTGCCAATTTAGCACTTTCTGGAGTAATAAATAAATGTAAATGTAAATAAAAACAAGTCATTTTTGTGTTTCATCTGATTGAACCCAAATTATGAGAATTCAGTTTGTTGAGTCTCCTGAATGAGTTTCACAGCAATCTGGCAAGATATTTCAAATTTGCTTAGAAGAAAAAACTAAGAGGTTGATATTGACACGAGAAATTATTTATTTATAACAAGGCTCTCTTAATATCTGCAGCTGATTAAATGTGAAATTGATTTTTAAAGCAGCATGTACAACAGCTTAGGATTCTACAAAAGTTAGTCATTGTCACCTCAGATACCAAGTCTTAGAAACTGCAAACAAGTTGGTGATGAGGTGGAACCTTTTGCCAGTGCAAGTTCAACAAGCCACCTATTTGTTCCACCTTCCTGCAGCTAAGGTCTCTGACAAAAACTTTTTGCTAACAATTTTTTTATTAATCATATAGGAAAAGTGCAACTGAAATAAGAATCAATTATAACTACATGCTTTTCCGACTTTAAAATGATCAGAAAATCCTCCTTCACACAATAAATTCAATGGTTGTACTTTTCTGCCATTGTCGAAGATGTGCCCTGTGGTGGGCTGCACTCTGGTTATTTCCACTCTCTTCATAAATGTCTCTGAAATTTATAAAAGTGAAAGATCCCAGAAACTCATGCAAATAAGTATTTTCTTGAAGAGAAAGCAGGATATGTAACACAGATATTTCACACCCACCATCTGCTGGTCTAGTCAGTAAGTTTGTCCATGGAATAAAGCACTGTTTAATAGAAAAAAGAGAGCTTGTTGCCAAGATGGCTTTATTCTTTACTGTATGATGACATCTATTAACCAAGGACGCTCAAACAGAATTCCCTTTAAAACTTCTAAGGAGGACAGTTTTGCATAACCTTCTGAATGTAAAAATTTCCATGGAAAAAGATTGGACCTAGATATGAATTTTGTGTTCTTGTGTTTTTTGGGTTTTTTTTCATAATTTCATTTTTAAATTTACTTTTAATCAGAAGACTGATTTTAAAAGTAATAGAAAGGGAAAGAGTGATTCCCTCTACTTACACCATTAACTCTTGACAAAACCAGAATCATAGATGCACTCATATAAGAGAAAATGTAATTTTGTCTTTTTGGAAATATGAGGAAATATGTACTCCATTTTCTGCAGTTTATAAATTTATTTCTTGTGTGTTCAAAACCAGTTTATATATTTTTTTTTCTGCTCAAAGTTTAAATCCCACAGGACATGCTAGTTTTTTGAGACAGAGATAATACGTAAATAAAACCTCATGACTCTGCCTTGTCATTTTCTTCTTTTCTTCTCTACTTTGTTGCTTTATTGATTGTTACAGTAATCCATAAATATATGTACCACTGTTTTAATAATGCAAAATACTTACTTTGTAGCTAAGCCATTAATAGACATCATCACTTCGTTTTCAAGAATATGACTAATACATCAACAACAGTGGGGTTTATAACCTATTCATTCATAGTGAGCCAATATTCAAAAAAACTTGGCTTGATTATGATTAAGGGCTTTAAAATTCTGGAGTGCTGTCAGTATAGAGAAATTACTGCTGCAGAAGATCAGAGAGAAAAAAATAATCCAGGCATGCTTTTCTAAAACAGCTGGATATCTCCCTGATCAACCATAGTGCTGCATTTGAAGGTATGGGTAAACAAATAGACTCCAGGGCATAATCAGTGAGCAGAGAAAAAGAAAGGATTGCCTTAGTCATGGACCACATGCACTTCTTAGCTAGTTTGTTCTCAAGTGATGTTTGTCCAAGGATGCCCTTTGCCCTTGTTTCAAATAACATCCCATATTGGGCAATCCCAGAGCAGGTGACACAAAACACGGCAGAACAAGGGTAGCATAACTTGTTCTTAGAGAGACACGTAGAAATATGTATTTTCTACATATTTTTGCAGTGATTGAAACAGTGGTGCTCTGAGATGAACTACACAATAAGGAAAGCTGTTACTGAAGCAGGGCCACTGTATTGCTGTCTCCTGTAGAAGGAAGGATTGTGAGCAAATATTAGATCTACTGGATCCCCAACCACCCATAAATTCTGCATTAGGAGTGTTACTGATGATGAGGTGTAACAGAGTAACAAAAACAAGCCTGGGTGGCAGTAATTGTACTTTTAGATGTAATCTAGAAAAAGACTGCCTCTAATGCAGATGAAGAGCATGAGTTTTTGCAGAACAACATTTACCATTTTCATATGACAAGGTTTTGATTTTATCAGGAATAAAAGTGGGTAAAAAGTATTTTAGTTCTGTTCCTAAACAGGGAAAATTGATGGAGTCAAGATGCAAAAAGCAAATTTTCAACAAGAAGATTAAATCTTGATGAGATAGAAAAGTTGTAAAAAGACTTCCTATTGAATTGGAACCCCATTTATTTTATTTGTTGAACCTAAAATTCTTTAAAATTCAACTTAAAATAGTGGCAGGTCACCAGACTGATGTCACTCTTCACTGTAACCCTTTGTGCCTGACCCATGAGCCAGCTTCTCTCCCATCACATGACATGTTTGTCTAGCCGTGTGCTGGACAGTTTTTCCAGAAGGATCCTGTGAGAGGCAGTATTGAAAGCTTTACTGAAATCCAAAAAGATTACATCAAATGGCTTCCTTGATCAACTAGGTAGGCTGCCTTTTCAGAAAAGGAAATCAGTTTTGATAAGCAGAACTTTCCTCTCAGGAAGCCATGCTGGCTGTAACAAGTGACTGTGTTGTCTTTCAGGTGTTTTCAACACCTGCCAGAATAATTTTCTTCACAATTTTATCAGGCACTGCATATACATTCTCCTGCAGTGATGCCCTTGTGGTGGACACTAGCCCATGAGGCACAGACAGATTTTCACATGGGAATATGCTGTTTCATTCCTCTGAGGGGAAGGTGTTATTTAAAGGCACATTAAGCACAGGGCTTCTTTCACACTGCGGGTGGCCAGGAGAGAAAAAGGAAGGAGATGTGGTTTTCCTGCAGAAGCTGTTTGTAACAGTAATGGCTTCCTAGAAACCAATGTGCTGATAGCAAGGATAACTATTTAGGCAATCTAACACAATAACTCCTGGCTTCTAAAATATAAACTGCAATCTACTTCTCTGTGCATTCTAGAAATTGAAGGCAGTGGGAAATCCCAGAAACCGGTGTGAAATAAATATCTTCTGAAGCACTGGAAAATACAGGGAAAAAAAGTGATGAAGCTACTTATAATTTAAAATGTAGGCATTTTGCTATGTGTTTTTAAAGATCACAGGAGAGGATAATCTTGTTCAAGGAGCCAACTCGCTCTGAGCTGAGGTCTTAAAAATAACAGCTTTGTTTTTCTGTCTTATCATGCACCGTCTCATCTCTGTAAACAATACAAGGTCTGAGTTTGGCTTGCAATCAGCTAAAAGGAAAAAGGCATAAAAAATTTCCCCTTAGTGCGAGAGATATGACCTTTAAAAACTGTCACACCTGAAAACAGTGTGACAAAAACACAGAGTGTGAGTCTGAAGTTATTACAGACAGTTTTGCTTTATCTCCATATGTAACCAGCTCATAAGTAGAAGGCAGCTGCTGAACTTTCTGCTGGTACAGCTTTGTTCCACCACCCCACTGCATCAGTGGGATAGCTCTCATGCTTGAAAATTCCTGTGATATATTTCTAAACCCAAGTATGTTTGTAACCAGGACAACACTATGGCTGCTAGTGGTATTAAAAGAAAACAAAGAAGCAAATACCAAAATTTTAGTCTACAGAGAAGTTCCCCGCAAAATTAGAAACAAGAAAGTGTGATGGCCCACCTTGTACATATTCTCCAACTCATTATTATTTATCCTTCAATGCTATGTACAGGACAAAGCAAAAACCAACAAAGCAAAAACCCCTGCCATGCATCCTCGATGTTTAATGTCTGATATGTGGCTTAGACGTATGCATCACATAATTCCTCAATCCAGCTTCTTTCCAACAGTTGTTTTAAATAGCTGGTCATTGTTCTTTAATGCTAAACCTCCTAAATTCACATTTGAGTCATTAAAGTCTTATACTGAGTAAAATGAGAGTACGGGAGCAGCACGAGAAATGCTGGTTTGAGGGATCACGCCCTCCCTTGGGTCCACCTGTTTGTGGTTTTGGTCAGATCAGATGGGCACCTTGGAAGCAAAATCTCCCATTTGTGTCCACTGACCATGCTTCAGTTCACGTTATGCAGGGGTCTCTGAGTCCTTTCAGATCAATTTTGAATGGGAAGAGATGCACCCCAATAGCATAAGTAACACTCTTCAGACATTAGCAGGGGTTCAGTCCATGAGATCATATGAAACCAAATGTAAAATAAAATCACATAAGGATCCTCATCCTCATCTTTAACCCTTGGACTTTTATCTTAGAAGGTACTCTATTTTTAAATGATTCCAAGACATAAAACAAATAGAATTTTAATTTAGTTTTGAATCTGAAAGTTCAAAATTAAAATGGCCATTTTTGCTGTAGGTTTCTGTTTCCAAAGAAAATATTTTTTATTATATGATTGAAAGTTTTTTTCCTGAACTGGCTCCTGTTGTAATGTGTATTTTTCATTAAATAAGTTATTTACTCAGAGGGGAATGGCAGCCTGGCTTTTGTCCAGTCATGGATAAATAATGTTCAGGCAATCAAATGTCACAGAAATGCATCTGGTCTAAGAATAAAACAGGAAGGCTGAGGAAAGAAAAGATCAGTATCCTCACAAGACAGGGACTTAAATGGAGTAATTCCTACCCTAAACATTTGTGCACGACAGAAGTTATCACAACAGGTAGGCAAATTTCTTGCAAAGCAATTCAGTTCAAAGCTCAGAATTTTAAGTGGGGTGCACATGTGCAAAGAAAAAAAAAAAGAAATCTCAGAATCAAGGAATAAGAACCATTTTAGCTTTCTAGTAGCTAATGGGAGCACTTAAGGCCATTTGGA
Organism: Euphonia xanthogaster; assembly: GCA_034509185.1. Lineage (NCBI taxonomy): Eukaryota > Metazoa > Chordata > Aves > Passeriformes > Fringillidae > Euphonia > Euphonia xanthogaster. The sequence goes on along the minus strand of JAYDZK010000001.1, from coordinate 94,766,259 downwards.
AAAGAAATTCAAATGAAATGATTCTCTGTCTCAGCTTATGGGAGGGGACCTCATATGCCAGCTGTAATCAGCCTGAAAAGCTCTCTTAACTTCATGGAGGTTTGCTGAGCAGCTGTCTAGGAACAACAATTTTCTGTCTCTGTTTTTGGACAAGTACACTGAGAGGTTTAGGAAAGGGGCAGGGGATGTCTGCCAAAATGCTTGGTCTCAGACATCCTACCAAGACTTGTACATCTTTTATGATGGGGTGCTCTTCAGTGCAGTGGGCAAGACAGGGAAGTATTCCTGCATTAGCAGGGACAATGAAATTTAAAATTGAATACTGAGCCTCCATGAAAATTATCTCTGGGAAGTAACTTGTAAACCAGCTGCAAAAATGCAGTATCAGAGCAGAGCATAAAGGATGTATCATTTGCAAAAGAAAAACAACATTTCACCCTTTCACCATCCAATCTGTTTGGAAAAAGGACAAAAAGTTTTGGCTTACAAGGTTGAGCTGAATGCAGGTTCACCAGTTGCTCTGCTTAGGAACTGGTCAGCAGGATGAGATGATCAACCAAAGATGTCCTGAATTCGGGCATGTGTTTCACTTGCTTAAAAGATGGAGTCTGTTTCCATTTCACATAAGGCCAATGAACCTCATTCATTGAAGTGAAAGCAAAGTTTTTTGGATCGCATCATGGTGTGCTAAATTCAAGCCAAGGAGAATCAGTGCTGTGACATTGCCTGATATTTCATGGAATGAACATTCAACCATGAGTTTAGGAGATTAAATATGGGGAAGTTGTCAAAGAAATTTTAAAAATGCTGAAAGGAATCTACACAATGGTCAAGTCTAAACCAGAGTTAATCATCTCCAATCCTACCTGTTCTTGGGAAGCCTTGGGATGGCAATAGCCTGCGGAAGTGCTAAGAAGCTTCTGGTAAGAGCATCACAGGATTTTATTTTTCACTAAAGTTCAAGAATCTTGTCACTCTTCACTTTGACTTGAGAGAAGTGCCATAAAATGTGAACTATTATATTTTAGTTTAAAAATACCTCACAGAGTTAAGTAATTCAGCATTACTTTTTTTATTGTACAAGAGTAATGAGTTGTCAGCTTCCTCCCCACTCTTTCCTTTACAGAACAAGATACATGCATCTTTCTAAAGAAGTAGTGCTACTGTGACATTTAGAAAATGTTTTTCTAGTGTATGTGTCTATATATTTAAAGGGACTGCAATTTATGAAGTTAAATTTCTTAAACAATAAGAACAGTTCTTTTCTTACTGAACACTTTATACAGCAACAGTGGTGCCTCTAAAGATTCCACTCACCTCAGTGCAATAAAGGGGTCACAGGAAGGATGGTCTATTGTCACTACTGGTGTTGTCTGGAGTTACTTTTTTCAGTCATATGCAGGAGCACTGTACCTCAGTGCTGACAGGTTTTCCCAAAATCTGGGTACGGACCAATGGCATTGAGAGCAGATTCATAGCAGGATAAGGGCAGGGGAAGAGCACCTGAAAACTCCAAGGAGGGGACTGTGAGCTTCTCACACACTCTGTGACCAAATCTAAACAGCTCATGTCACACCAGTGTGCAAGGCAGGGGACAGCAGGAGCCCAACAAACCAGAAAGAGCAATCTTTGAGCAATCTTTTGACTCTGACAGTCCTGTGCCACCCACCAGGGGCAATGAAGACAGAAGCAAGAGGAGCAGTGTCTTTGGAGGGGCAGCTCTGGAAGGCAATCACTTTAAGAGATAATTGGCTTTCCTCCAGCTCAGGGATGATGAAGTTTCTCTGCATTTTCCAGGCTGATGCACTGTAGTCTTGAATTTTGATCCAACTGTCTGACATTACACCTTAGGCTGTTGCCTTGCACTGTGTGCTGAAATTCCTCTCAAATTCAGCACTGTAGGATAGGGCTGGAAATTGCTCTCTTCCCACGCAGAGTCCAGGATACTGCCTGATGCACAATTTTCCTCTCTCAACAGAACAAAGCTTCTTAAAAAAACAAAATAGCACCTTCCAGACATACTCAATACATATATCCCACCAAATAAACTTATCTGTTTACATTGCAAATGTAGTTGAACAGGTAGGTCAATAAATAATTAATTGAAGAACATACTTGACAATGAAGACCCTTATGAAAAGGAACTCAAGCATTAAATTACTTGCAAAGAGAACAGTGATGGTGATTGCAGCCCTACTAAAAAAAAAAAAAGACCAAATGAGATGGAATGAGCATTCCCCAGAGTTTGTGGACTAGTACCTTGTACTCCAGATTTTCTTGCTTAACTAAACCACCTTAAAAAGAAATAGATTGCAAAAGGGAATAATATGTAAACAAAAATAAAGAAAAAAAAGGCAAAACATATAAATGTCTCTGAGGAAGCTAAAAGAGAAATTTCAGCAGCAAACCAAACTGCATTTCTCATGGCTATTGGTACTTAAATACCTGACAGCTCAAATATATCACACCTTATCTCTGAACCTAAACTTTTTTGTCTCCTCCATACAGATAAATTTTGCTATCTGCTATTTCATGCGGTAAGAAACTGAGGCAGAGGAGGAAATTTAAATTGCCCAATATTTCCCACTTCTTTGGAAATGATCATAAGAAAATACAGGCATGTTGGCTGTCTGATGGAGCTGCTCAGATCCCACTGCCCTACTTTGTGAGTACAGAACAAAGTAAACTAGAGGCAAATCCTGCTGCTTCAGCTATGAGACTGATGTGATTGTATGGTTCAGGGCTGCTTTCAGGGGGCAGAGTTTGTGCTTCCAGTACTCTGAATCTGACAAAAGAAGATGACTGGGTAGAGAAAAGAGAAAAGTAGGGTTTTTTTTTTTCTCCCCTCATTTTTGAACATTAGAAAAATACAGTATCTAGTCAATAAGGTGTTTAGAAAGTCAGGGGTTGCCTGAGGCTTTCATTAAAACATTGCTTGAGGGAAGGATGAACAAGACAGATAATTAACATGTCTGTATGTTGCTTGGCTTGAGAGCAATGTTCCACATAATAGATGTTTGACAACATGAATTCAGTCAGATATGCAGATTGCAAGTATTGCCACTTGGCTCACTTGACTGAAACAGGCTTATTTGCTGGAGCTGGCCTAAGTTACTAGGAGATTTATTTGCAGATGGATAAACTAAAAAAAAACCCAGACCTCAGGGGCTTGGTACTCCCAGTGCTGGTGATTTGTTACCTTTGACTATACATATACATACCTACACATCTTTCTGAATGATGCTATAGGAAGAGATGTCAGAAAACCAACTCCTTCTACAGACTCTGGAGGTAGCCTTTAATCAGGTTTATGCTGAAGTTTGCTCTGTGCCAGACCATTCTGATATACTCATACCTTCTTGAGACAAAGCCTTTCACAGGACATGACTTGTTTTGAGCTCCCACTTGTCCAGAGTAGGATTTGAGAAGATGAGACACTGATGAGATGTAAGATCAAAGAGTAGGATCTGAATCTCTATTCACCAAAGAGAAGTGAGAAAATAAAAGCTGTCAGGTTGAACCAAACTAACCTGTGCCTTTTCCCTCAAGGTGTCCAACTGTAAATGATATAATATGATGGAAATGACAGGCATAAGCCTTACAGCAGGTGATAGTTTAGGGTCTAGGAACAAAGATTGTAATTCATGTTCAGCAGAACCTTGGTTACATGATCCTTTTTGAATTTGACTAATCCCTTTTAAGACTCACTTACTTTATTGTTCTCTTAAATATCCTGTGGCAATGAATGATTTCCACAGCTTTCTCTTTGCACACTGAAAACAAAATTCTTTTTTGTAACCTTGCTGCCTTGTGAGTCCTAAACTCTCCACTGGTTCTTGTTTTATGAATTCTGCAAGTTTTTAATTTTATAGACCTCTGTCTCTGAAAATTTCACCCATCGTCATCTCTTTTTCCAGATAAAAAACTATCTTGCCCAGTTTGTCCCCATATTGGAAGCTGCCACATTCCTCTGATCATGCTTGTTGTGCACATGCTGCCCTCTGCAGCTCCAGGGCACTTCCCAGCAGTGAAGCACACGTGCCATTTGGGCTGTGGGAGCACCATGCAGGCAGTGTGTAACATCATAACAGCATTTTTCTCTTTTGCTATTACTTTTGACAAACCCTAAAATTTGCACTGTCTCTGGATCATTGACCAGATGTCAGTGCCCTGAGGACACCACCAGTCCTTTCTGTCCTTTCCCACCCCTTCCATGTCTCCCCCATGCTGCCCACAGCCCATGGCCCCATTCCAGCTGCCCTTTGTCTCCTCCTCCCTTCTCACAGACAGCAGCCATCTCTTACTGCTCTCTGAGAGCTGATTTTTTTGGAGACTATCTGCAATTAATCTTAGAGAGCAGTCAGGGAATGTGAATTGCTGTGACCTTCAGCACTTGAAAAACGCCGTATGAAAACAAAATCAGACACTCATGTTGTTTTTCACATAACTACTGATTATGTAAGCGTTGAAACCTAGTTCATTCCTTCAAGGAAATTTTGTACAAAATGTCAAATCCTGTCAACCCCTTAAATAGTGTAATGCACATCTGTATTGGGTTTATAGGCAACATTCAACTGTGTATTTTAGCTAGTATATTACTAAAGTTAGGTGTGTAGAGAGAGTAAGCATACTGCAGAAAAGTATGACATACTCCATTGACTCACGTTGCTCAAAGCACAAAACCACTCTATTTTACTTTGCTGGGTGTGAGATTTCAATCTTACATTCTTCCTAAGTAATGAGACTCCTTGGATCACAGAGGGCAGAAGAAATAAGGTGTGAATCATTAGAGTTTCCAATCTATTCTTCATCTGGAAGAAAAAGAATGCCTCACCTGAGCAAAGAATAAGACAAGACTGGGGAAAGGAAGAAACAATGAAATGTTGGAGCTTGTGGCGGGTGCAAATTCACACAGTCAATGTTTATAACTAACTGAGGAAGAAGAGAAATGATGAAATTGTGATGACTTGAGTTTCTAGAAAAGTTGAATGCTTGTGATTTTGCAAAATACCTGGGAAGCCCCCCTCAACTTAAGGCCTGGGAAATTATTTAAGATCAATGTAAAATGACACATAGGGGGTAGGGGAAGTAAGTGCAGTCGTGGTCACTGTGCTAGCTACCTCCACTCTAGGAAAGAGCAGCACTTAATAAAATCTCAATTCTAGAGCTCCATCTTAAGTTTTGAAAGCGTTCTGCTCCCTCTAGGTTTTAAAGCTATTACTTGAAGTTACTGCTGACTTTTTGTACACACGACTCTTAGAAAACAACTCATTTCAGTTGAGAAAGAATGGGCAATGGTATCCCTTAAAAAGTCCTTTAAAAATGAAAGCCTTTTATAGCACGCAAGACAGAAAATTTTGTCTATACATTCTAAAGAGATAACATCCTTGGATTATTTGTGTAGAAGTTATTCTAAATAATCCACCATTTACTATTTAAAGACACTTAACTGTGTACAAGAGAATAGGTTAGTTGAATAAAATAAGGATCTTGGCTAGTAAGTATGGAATCCAGCAGAGTCATTGAGTGAGGAGGAGCTGTCTGCTGTTTGCTGTCACTTGAGAAGGGCCCAGCTTCAGGACAGTGTCCTCTGCTCGCCTTGGAATGCAACCCCTTCCTCTTTGATTAAAATTTGCAGTGGTTTAATGTCACTGCGCAGAAGAGGCAGACTGACAAGCAGAAATGGCTAGAAAAGGAAATGTTTTGGCCATTTAGCTTTGGCAAACAGTTTATCACTGGAGTAACCACGTGCATATGATTAATGTTTCTGTTCATATCAGCTGAAGCACATCCCCTGCTCATCCCTTGTCCTGGGCACTGGTTTGTACTGCATCATCATCTTGGATCATGAAGAGTAGCATTGTCTTTTTGGGTGAAACAAAATGGAAAGATATACTCAAGAAGTCCATTTGTTGCACCAACTCCTAAAGACAGGTGCATTTGGAATACAAGTGAGACTAGAGCTAGTCCAAAATAAAAGTCCCCAAAAGTAGTACAGTGTTTCCATCATGTCCTCGACACCAAAGTCCCATCTGGCTTTCCTGATGTGTTTCTGGGGGGCCACACTACTTGCTAGTGAAAACACAGCTACTGCAGGTCAAACCACCCAGGCACTAAGAGCTGCCCTGTTGCCAATCCACTTTCCCAGCATATGGGAAAAAATTAGGCTAAAAACGCAACACTCTTCCTCTTAGTTGTGCCTTTAGACAACAGAGAGAAATTGGGAAAGGAAAGCCTGAAAACAGATGTGCTCCACCCCCTCATTCATACCATTTATAGAGACCTGTTTACTCCTAATACCCCCACTCAAGCTTGCTGTAAGAAATTAAATCATAATATGTACTTTAAATTACATTGAGCCATGAAAAGAATTCCCTTTGTTGTCCAGTTCCAATCACCTCTTAAGAGAGTTTACACTGCCAACGGGTGGAAATTGTACGTGTAATTTTGATAAAACTTTTGCTGACAAAGTAATTTAATTAATGGCAGTGAAATCTAAGATTGGAAGTGAACCATGCCAGACAAAATAATTATTGACTGCTATAATTTTCCCCCAAAGGCCACCTGCATTATTTATATGACCTATTAAATGGTGCATGCTTTCAAGTAGTTTAGTTACATTTTGAGAATGACCTGTTCAAATCAAAACAGCATTTTTCTAACTCTGGATTATAAATGCCATGTAAAATATATTTTTATAACCTAAAATGAGAACTGTGAATGGCAATCACCTAAGTGAGGGAAGGAAAACAGAGATACTTTGGGAATAAAGGACTGACTGCTCTTGATTATTCCTGTGTTTGGCTTGGAGGGTCTGGCTGGTTAAAGGGGTAGACTTTAGCAGCTTTCTTAGCTAGAGTTTCTCTGATGGCCCTTTAGGTGGTACAGTTTTGCCACACAATTTTATAGACTCTTGTGTGAGAAGTGCTGCTCTGCATCAATATACACCTCTGCTCACTTAATCTGTGTTAAATTTTAGTGGGATGTGGAGTTATTCAAAGTAGGGAACTCCGCAAAGCTCTCCTCCTCAAGGACAATTACTAAATGGACAGTAATAAAAAGTGAAAGCAAGTAATGAAATCCTCTGTGAGATTTCAGTGGCATTCCTTATAATATTTTAAATGTCTATCTTCTATTCTTCTTATAAGAAGGAGAATATTCCTAGAGTTGCTTCGGACTGGGATTTCATTTTTGATCTAAAACAGATTGCTTTTGCTATTTCCTTGTACTGATGATGCCTCAGATGTTATTCCCATAGAAAATTCAGCAATAAAGGTCTTCTGTATGCAACAGGAGTGATACCAAATCTTAGTTACAAGGGATATGAAACTAGCATATTAATGAATTTTTTAATGATGTTAATTACATGGCTGCTGTATAGAACTATTAAAATTTGTGGTTGCCATTTCAAAGGTGTTTCTTAAAACTAATGCATCTAAATCTCCTCGATACTATTCTCAGTCTGATTATTTTTTAGAATAGGGGCTTTAGTGAAAACCAGAGGTGGTCAGCATATCTGGAACAAAATTGCATATCTAAATATGGACTTATGATTGTGCTGAAAGCATCAGAGACCTTCTGTTCTCTAATAGGTCATTTTATACATAATACAGCAGAATAAAAGGAAGTCTTTGAGGTACTAGTACAATCCAGTGAAAGCTGCAGCCTAATCTGTGAATATATGCTAGAGAGTATTTCCATTTTTGTGGTTTATATCATCAATTATTTGTTACTGGGAAATAGATAAGAGAAAACAAACCAAAAATTGTCTGAGTAAAAGGGTATGGATGAGGAAAACAAAGAAAACCAATGATCCTCTAAATTTCTATAAATTAACAGATTTTTTTCCTAAAGTTGTATGACTCTGAGACACAGTATGTGCTTTAAGTGTTAAATCCAAATTAATTTCTTTCAAAATTGAAATCAGCTACATTGGCACATACCTTACCTGCAACTGAAATCCTGGAATGGGCTTAGAGGTATTTGTGAATTGAACACCTTCAGGATGATGATCTCTCTGTGACTGGGGAAACAGCCTGGTAGTAATGAAAAATGAAACAGAGCCACAGAACCATTAGTGTATAATTGAGACATATTTTTTTAAACCAGAGGCATTTGTCCTCTGCATCTGAAATTCAAGGGCTTTTCCAGTCATACACCTTGTCCATATCCAGGCTCACACACAGAGGAGAGCTGCAGATCTTTCGGCATTGATTATGATTCCTCTTTGTGAATAAGAAAGTAACAGAAGTCCAAATAATTCGTTGGCTTTGGCCTTTGCTTCATGGCAGAAATCAAAACATGTGACAGGAAGAACTAACATTTTATTTTTCATGTTCATTCAATTTTATGGATCACTGAGTTATTTAGACATAGAGTATTTAGCCTCCATGTTTTTCTAATGAGCATTGACTGGTATGTCTTTTTTATATTTCCTTACTCTTTGGTTGTTTTTATTTCTTAGTAGAAATAATGAAACCTGTGACATAATGGTTATCAACTTCCTTTAATAACTTTTCAAAGAGCTGTAAAAAAATTCAAACTGCTTTAAAAGATTAATAAATGGCTAGGTTTTTTTCTTATTCACTGTTTGGTTAGACTTAAAAAGAATTTTAAGGAAACTTGGAGAGCAGCATTTGTTTTTATACAATTCATGCTGCACAATGGCATAAATTAAGGACAGAAATCTTTCTTGTAAATCTTGTCTTCTTGAGTTTAGACCTTCAATACACCTTTTTGGAGTGTTTGATGTTGGGGTCTTTTTGTTTGGTCTTGGTTTTGGGGTTTTTTTTGGGATGTGTGTGTGCAAAACACTGAATTAGTGAATTGAATTTTTACAATTTATATAATTGTAAAAATATATTTGTCCTGGACCCAAAGGCAGATTAACTTATTGTAAGAAATGAAGTGTCATGATGGTTTCCAATCCTTCCTTAACACGATATAAGTATTTTTAGACACTGAGATTCATTCATAGTGTGAATCAATTCGGAACATTGTGGCTGTGTCTGAAGACTTGAAAAATGACATTACTGCAATATTCATTTTCAATAAAACTAGTCAGACAAGAGGATGATTATCATTTGCAAACAGTTGTGAAGCAGTGAATTAATTTTATGAAAGTGTGATGGACTAAACTGGTTCAAAATGATCATTATAACCACTGCATATAGCTATCCTTAATCGATATTTTGAATATATCTTTATTTAACCAGAATGAAAAAAGCTGCCTAAAATTCCTCTTGACATAGAACATAGCAAGATAGCAATCCCCACAAAACTCATAATTCTCAGGGAAATTGTTAACCAATTATAAACATAACACGAAATATCAATGGCTATGATGTATTTTAAACACAATTATGGTAATAAAGTATAATCAAATATGTGCAAGCAGTAGCAATTACCAGTGCATATCATTACGCCATCTGCTAATTAATCCTAAGCAATAATATGGTTTATTTAATAACTTTCAGCATTTCCCTTTGAAGATGTCTACAGAAAAACAAATGGTTTATGTCTGGTGAAGCAGGAAATGATTCCATGAGTCTAGAGTTTTGTAATAACTTGGAACCTCTCAGATGTTTTTATTTAATTGTTGCCACTACTGCAATAATTTTAAATATCACCAGGCTGCTGGGAGCAAAACCAGCAAGAACAAGAGTGTGAGAGCTGCTTTTGAGTGGAAAGCAGCTCACAACAGTCAACAAATTGATCATAGAAGAGATCATCTCCAAGGCCTGAAATTATAGATCTTCCTATTGATTTCATGGGACTGCATTGAATGGGAACACTCAGTACCCTAAGACATAAACTTGTTTAGTTTTGCTACCGAATTAATTTAATTTATGTAATTGTTCCATCTGGCTAAATACCTCATAGTTAGTGTCTGGTATTTTAAGTATCAAACATTTTTCCCTGTTATCCTAAAATTTGCTGCTACACATATAGAATATGTTTTGTTCTTATTCTTTAATGTGAACATCTACTATCAGAACTGATCTACTACCAGTTTTCTTATTTCCTCTGCAGAAAAGCCCATTCTGCCAAGTATAAAGGACTATCCTCCCATAACAAAATAAAATATTTAAAGTATATTATATGCATAGCACTCCCTAAAGATTTAGAAAACACTCTTTAAACTGCACATAATACATCTAGTGCCAAGTCTTTTGACACAGCTTCATTTTCTTAAAGAAGGAAAGATGTTGAAATTTAGTGCTCTATGAATTTTGTAGTGTTTGAACTGCTACTTCAATAAATGCTAAATTAGCAATATTTGTTTTAAAAAGGGACAGCTTGTGCAAACCTTAGAGAGATGGAGGATTAAATGATACTTTCATCAATCAAGATGACATTATTTTTCTGGAGAAGGAAAGGGGGGCTGTGAGAAGGCAACGGGGGGAAAAATCAACTTTCATTTCTCTTGAAGGAAGTACTGCAGGGATTTATCAACTGGCAAGTCAAATGCAGAAAATGTCATCTGATAAAAGGCTGTGGTCTGATCCATCAAATCCTCTGAAACTCTGCTGAAGAAAGTACAGTGCAAAGAGAATAATTTCTGATTTAAACCACTGTATGGGTAGGAGAATTTAATATGGATTTTATCTGACAGTAAGATCAAATCAGCTCAGTTAAAAACAGAAAAAGACTACTTGAGTTTTCATGGTCCTTAACTTTTTTAAACAAAGGAAAAACATGACCTTGCATGTCTTATTCATTTGGATCAAAGAGCTAGAACAGTCCTGTAAATCTAAAGAGAATTTACAATACAAAGGGAGCTGTCTTTGCATCGCTGGTAGTGACACACACTGCTGCTGCTGCTGCCCAAAGGGGAAGGTTGTAGAGTGACCAGCTTGCCACTGACAGCTTTGTGAGGTGCATTGCTCCTGCTCTGTAAATGAGTTCAGCTTTTTTTTTTTTAACCCAACCCAACTGATTTGATCACTGGCATAAGGCAACCCTAATAGTGGTGACCTGCTCTGTGGCATCAGAGTGTGAAGCAGAGCTAGGCTGAGCGACCAGCTCACAGACCTTGCACAAAACTGATAGGACCCTTGGACTCACCTTCCTCAGTCTCCTTCCAGCCGTTAGTTAGGCACTGACACTAACATGCAGGTCTCCTCTGGGCACACAAGCCAGCAAAGAGGGTAAAGGAAACATTGTCCAAGCCACGTCCACAGTGAGCGGCAGTCTGGAGACAGCTCCTAGCTGGGTTTGCAGGAGATGCCTCCCTGTACTTCCACTCAACTCACTGCCTGCTCCCTCATTCCTCTCCAGGCAATGACTCACCTCCTGCAGCAGGCAAACTGCACAGCTGTTCCAGAGTAGGACAGCCACCCTCTGCCAGATTTCCCCTCTTCCTGCTTTGCCAGTGGATTGTGTTATCCACTTTGTTTCCCTCCTGTCTCATGAGATGAAGTGCACTGTCACACACGACTTAAACAGCATTATATATATTTATTCTTATTACTTAAACACAACCTTCCTCTTGATCTTGAATCCTTCATAGTTATGTAAAGCCATCTTTATCAAAAAGTAGGAGATAATACAAATGCCAAATGAGCTCACTACAGAAGAGGCAATGTAAGCTGGCAATTACAGCAGAAAAAAAGAATGCTCTATACAAATATAAGGAAAAGCATTTTCATTCGTGTGTCTAATTATAATATAAAAAAAAGTGTCTCTGTCATTTGATGTCTCAGACAAAATAAATAACACCATTAAAAATATTATTTTACTGCTGGGACTTAAAAAGACATCAGCTTCCACAGTTCCTAAGGAAATCAAACAGCACATTTTTAAACTGCAGGTTACCAGTATAAAACAAAATATTGCCATTGGCACTTTATGCAAATCAAAGAAAAATATAGTTTTTCCAGTAAATAAAGCCAAAATAGACAAAATAATAAATGCAGCTACAATATGTTCATAGTTCTTCATGGCAAAATCTACAGACTCAGACTCATACAACTTTATCTATGCATAGGAACTTCGATAAGAATTTCATGTGACAGAAGGATTATTTGAGGAGGTGAAGTAAAGGAAAATCTAGTGTGTCACGAGCAGTTACTCCAGCTTGAAAGCATGCAAGTTGACAGTCCAGCCTATGACCACCTGTTCAACTGGCACTCAGTGCCACATCCAGTTTTTTTGTAAACACTTCCAGGAATGGCAACTCCACCCCTTCACTGAGCAGCCTATTCCAATGCCCAATCACCTTTTTTTATGAAGACCTTCCTAGGTCCAACTTAAACCTCTCCTGGTGCAGTTTAAGACTGTGTCCTCTTGTCCTGTCTCTGATTGCCTGGGAGAAGAGACTGACCCTCACCTGGCTACCATCTCCTTTCACAGAGTTGTAGAGAGTGATGAGGTCTCCCCTGAGCCTCATCCTCTCCAGGCTAAACACCCCCAGCTCCCTCAGCCACTCCTCATAGGACTTGTGCTCCAGACCCTTCACTGGCCTTTTTGCTCTTCTCTGGACAGGCTCCAGAAGTTCAACATCCTTCCTAATTTGGGGGACCCAGAAATTGACACAGGACTCAAGGTGCAACCTAACCAGTACTGAGTACAGGGGAAGAATCCCTGCCCTGCTCCTGCTGGCCACACTGTTCCTGATACATGCCAGGATGCCCTTGGCCTTCTTGGCCACCAGGGCACACTGCTGGCTCATGTTCAGCCGGCTGTTGACCAGTGCCCCCAGGTCCCTTTCTGCCTGGGCACTGTCCAGCCACAGCATCCCCAGCCTGTAGTGCTGGAGGAAGTTATGGCCAAAGTGGAGGACCTGGCACTTGGACTTGTTAAACCTGATATTGTTGGACTCAGCCCATAAATCCAGCCTGTTCAATGCCTTTGCAGGACCTTCCTACCCTCCAGCAGATCAACACTTGTGCCCAACTTGGGATCATTTCCAAATTTGTTAATGGTACACTCAATCCTCCCATCCAGATCATCAAAAAAGGTGTTAAACAGGACTGGCCCCAGCACAGAGCCCTGAGGGACACCACAGGTGCCTGGCTGCCAGTTGGGTGCAGCACCATTCACCGCCACTCTCTGGGCCCGGCCATCCAGCCAGCTCCTAACCCAGCACAGAGTGCCCTGTCCAAGCCATGGGCTGCCAGCTTTTCCAGGTGTGCTGTGGGAGACAGTGTCAAAGGCCTTGCTGAGGTCCAGGTACACAACATCCACAGCCTTTCCTGCATCCACCAGGCACCTTTCACCTGGTCATGAAAGGACATCAGGTTGGTCAGGCAGGATTTGCCCCTCCTAAATCCATGCTGGCTGTGTCTGATCCCCGGCTGTCCTGTAAGTGCTGTGTGATGACACTCAGGATAGTCTGTTCTATAACTTTACTGTGCACTGAGGTCAGGCTGACAGGCCTGTAGTTTCCCAGATTCTCCTTCCAACCCTCTTATGGATGGTTGCCACATTGGCCAGCTTCCAGTCATCTGGGATCTCCTCAGCTAGCCAGGACTGATGATAAATCATCGAGAGTGGCTTGTTGAGCTCTTCTGCCAGTTTCCTCATCACCCTACGATGGATTCCATCTGGTTCCATAGACTTGTGAGCATCTATGTGACTCAGCCGGTCTCTAACTTCTTCCTCCTGGATTACAGGGGGGGTTTTCTGCTCCCTGACCATCTGACCATCTATTAGCTGAGGAGGTCAGCCGTCCTGACAGCAACCTGTCTTGAAACCTTTCTTGTTGAAAACCAAGGAAAGGAGGATGTTAACTACCTCAGTTTCATCTTTGCCTTTGCTGACTGTATTCCCCACTACGTCCAATAAATAATGGAGGTTTTCCTTGCCCCTGTTTTTGTTATTAATGCATTTATAAAAACGTTTTTTATTTTCCTTTACAGAGGTGATTATGCCTACCCAAGGCTTCCACTCATGTCCTAGGTCGCTCTTGGGTTTCTGCATTTGTATCTGCAGTAGCTATCTCAGGTAAGTGAAATACCATGTGTTGTGAGCCAGTCTCCAAAGTAAATATATGGATAGATAAGTGGTTTGGTTTCTAGGTTCCCTAATGGGTGTAAGCATGTGTAGGAGTCTAATGTTTCATCTTCATTTTCCACAGTAGCTTAAAAGAAATCTTGAAAACAGTGAAGACATTTTTGGGAGCTATATCTCTGCAGTAGGGACTAGCCTTTATTCAAATCTGGATTTGAAGACTCAAAAATTTGGGAGACGTTTAAGGCTTGTGAGAAGGTTTTGCATGTTCCAAAGCCAGAAAAAAACTTGAGAATTTGGGTTTAAGTTTAGGCTTTGGGGCCAAGGCCTGCTTATAAGTGGAAGGGAATGGACTGTCTCTGGATTTCACTGTTTACAGTGGTAGAATAGCTATGAAAGAAGTTTTCATGCCTTCCTTCATCTTTCTCTGTCCTAATTTTCTCTCATTTCTCTTCCACTTTTAAAACATAATGATGAGCAAATGCTTTTTTTTCCCCCAAATTTCCCATTGAGCCCAATATGCAGACACATTTATATGCAAATCAGTTATATGAAAATGCTCTGTATTATCTAAAAACCCTATCAGAAAAGAAGAATTTATGCCTCAGCAGGTAATACTCAGTCAAATATTCAGTGATTTTTGTGTTGTGTCTGAAGTGAATTATGAAGAATTGTTGAGGGTGGGAAATGACCTTTAAGCCCATTAAGTACATTACAGGCTGATTGTTGCACAACCTTCCAGGATGGTAAGTAATTGCTTCCAAGGCAACTCTGGAACTTCTGATTTTTTTTTTTTTTGTTTTGTTATCATTAATCTTGTCATTTATGAGATTCTTATTCTTTGATTAAAATTTTGTTCCGTTTTTCAACTAACATTCTTTCTTCATATTCCATGTTTCTGCTTTAGTCCCATCATCCACAATATGATTAAAGATGATGCATTACCAACATTAACTTATCATACACCATTTAACACTCATGACAGTATTTTCCTTTTTTATATACCTTTTCCCTTTCTTCTTCTTTTTTGTTAAATTATTATTCAATTATAAATTGAATTTTCAATTTGGCCTTCTTTTTCTCTAAAAACAACCAAAACAAATTTCTAGTCTATCACTTCTTTTCTTTGAATGCTGCATTATCACCACTGACACAAAATATAGGAACAGAAATCAGCTTTAAAAAGATTTTATGCTTGGTTGGAAAGAAGTCAGTGTGCATTATACAATAGACCTTTTATGACAATACTTCATTTTTTAAAGTAATGGTTTAATTCCTTATTTTTTGCAAGAACTTTTAACTCCCCCCAAGAAAAGTGGAAATTCATGTCTGTCAAAATCAGTGTGATCTGTCTGCTTAGAGGTGTTTTGTAGCCCTCTGGTGTAACTGCAGGTGGAGGAGGCACTCTGCATTTTGGGTGAGCTGGAGGAGAAAGGGAAAGCATAAAATGTGGGGAATTGGTCAACTGTGATGGCACCATGAAGTGCTTCTCAGGACATACTAGAGGAAAGGTAAATTCAAGTTTTTTCAGTGCTGATTGAAAAAACTGTGCTGCCACCATCCTGATGCAACACCATTTGTGTGGAAGGAAGAAGTAAGGTTTCTCTCCTCTCTTGCAAGCTGGGACGTGACTGGCACAAGAATCCCTCTCCTACATTACCATATTCTGCCTGTATCCACAAAAAAAACTGTGGGTGCTATTTGAGCAGGAAAGCATTGCTTAGCATAAATGAATTTATAATTCCTCCTTGCCTGTGCTTGGGGAAACACGACAGAAGACAGCTCTGAAACAGCTTATAAAAGCTAATTCAGAAAGAGCCACCAGTATAGCACACGATTAACCAAATTTCAGATACTAAAACGAGGGGAAAACAGTGGAATTCATATTTAAAGATGTCTAAAGGAGGAGAAAGAGGTGTACTCCATGGGCCCTTAAAAAGCATAAGTCCTCACAATGCGCCTGCAGAGAAAAAGAGATCTCCAAAACCACTTGCCATTAGAGCTGCAGGTCCCACAAATCCCTGGAGATCCCGTAAATTTTATCTGAACTCATAAATATCAATTTCAATGCTGTTCTACTGGGAACCAGTAACTCTGATTTGAGATCTCTATGTCAGATCCTTGATTAAGGAATAGTAACACGTGGAAAAGAGAACTTTTAGATGCGATTACAAGCCACTATGTTTTTACCCTTTGGATACAAGGGTAGTAGGTTGATCTCGGCTGGATGCCAGACACCCATCCAAGCCTCTCTGTCATTCCCCTCAGCAGCTAGACAGGAGACTGAAAATATAGCCAAGGGTTCAGGGGTTGAGATAAGAACTGAGAGAGATCACTCCTAAAATACTGTCACAGTCAAAACAGACTCAAATTAGAGATATTAATTGAATTTTTTACCAACAAAATCAGAGCTGGATAACGAGAAGTAAAATAAGACCTTAGAAACACCTTCCCACCACTTCTCCTGCCTCATCAGCTCTCCCTCCTCTCCCAGCAGCACTGGGAGTTGGGAATGGGTTTACAGTCAATTCATCACAAGTTGTTTCTGCCACTTCTCTGGCAGAGAAGTCCTTCCCCGTCTCCAGCATAGGGTCCCTCCCATGGGAGAGAGTTCTCCACAAACATATCCAGTATGCCACAGCAGCAGCTCTCCACAAACTACTCCAATGTGGGCCACTCTTTCAAGGAGTGCAGTCCTTCAAGAACAGTCTGCTCTAGTGTGAGTCTGCCATGAGACCACAGGTCCTACCAGGAAACCTCCTCCAGTGTGGGCTCCTCTCCCCATGGGTCTGCAGATCCCTGCCAGGACTCTGTTCCACCATGGGCCTCCCATGGGGTCACAGATTCTTTCAGGCCTCCACCTGCTCCACTGTGGATCTCCTCCCTGGGCTGCAGGGGGATCTCTGCATCCCTGTTGTCCTCTGTGTGCTGCAGGGGCTCAGGTGCTCCATCATGGGCTTCACCACAGACTGCAGAGGAATCTCAGCTCCAGCGCCTGGAGCACATCCTGCCTCTCCTTCTCCATTGACCTGATGTCTCTCACATGTTCTCACTCCTTCTCTGGCTGCAACTGCATCTGCAACATCACTTTTTTTTTTCTTCTTAAATATGTTATCACAGAGGATTTACCACCATTTCTGACAGTTGTTCTCTAAGCCTTCCTGAGCAGGAGGCATGGAAAGGGAGGTGCTGATCTCTTTTCCTTGGAATCCAGTAAGAGGACACTGGGTGGGAATGCTCCAAAGAGGCAGCAGAGGAGGTTTAGACTGGCCATTAGGAAGAATTTATTTACCAAGATGATGGTCAAACACTAGAATAGGAATCCAAGTTGATGTCCCAAGCCTGACAGGATCTAAGAGGCATTTGTGCAATGCCCTTAATAACCACCTTTAACTTCCGGTCAGCCTTGAATTGTTCAGGCAGTTGGACTAGTTATAGTTGTAAGTCCTTTCCTACTGAAATATTCTGCTCTAATCTATTCATCCAGAAGGAATATCATAAGCTCTGAAGAGGCACTAGTTAAAAAAACATCAGTTATGTCTGAGGACACATTTTAACCGTAGTATTTGCCATGGAATCTGAAGCAGTTCAGATCTGCTTTGCTCTCAAATGTCCTTGTGGGCCATTGGCAGTTAAATTAGGATTCTTATCCTGGTCCTTGTCTAGTCCTGTATGGCATTTCTTGCAGTCTTACTTTGGAATTTGACTCAGTCTCATTTCACACTTTATTTTTGTCAGTTCATGCAAAGGTTTCATCACGGCCAGGTTGTGATAACTAATAAACTTTGTAACAGGGCTTGTTTTCTAAAGAGTCGTAGCCACAATGCCCAGGCATTCTGAGAATCCTATAGTTTGGACACAATGTATCATAAAAAGTTAAGTTTTCTGAAGCGCCTTTAGTTAAATTTTATTTTTGGCAAAGTAAACCACCATGTTCAGCTCTGTTACTAGGGATTTTGTACTGACACATAACTCTTCTAAAGCAAGAAAGCCCTGCAATTTTG
The DNA here is from genome assembly GCA_034509185.1 of Euphonia xanthogaster. Classification (NCBI taxonomy): domain Eukaryota; kingdom Metazoa; phylum Chordata; class Aves; order Passeriformes; family Fringillidae; genus Euphonia; species Euphonia xanthogaster. The sequence continues at coordinate 94,748,302 of JAYDZK010000001.1, read as the reverse complement.
TGCTGTACTAAGCTGCTGTCCTGGGGTGACTAGCTTCCCCCTGAAGCAACACTTCATCATAAAAATAGAGTTAATATATATCCTACCAAATCAACTAGTCAAAAAGAGGATCTCATTTCCTCATTGGAGTGAGAGCAATCTTGACAGTTTTCTTCTACAGCATCTGTCATAATTCCTCTCTATATTCTCACTCTCTAAACCCAAAGCATTTAAAATAGAAAAGTCTTTTATGATATTTTTTGATATATGTTTGAGCATAGTAGGTGTGAGTGTTTAAAAAGCATGATTCATATAAAAATGATATTTCTTGTACGACATCAAGCAACAACATAAGACTGAGATGAGAATCAAAATAATCACCTAAATAAGTGCTGCAGAGGGGTGTTAAAAGGCATATTTACCACCATTCAGGGAATTTAATCAAGACTGAGAAAGTCACAAAAGTCTAAGGAACCCTCTTGTGAATTCTGTTCTTCACAAACAGTACCTTTTGAGGTACAACACCAGAAGCATATTTCAGTCTCTCTGAGTGTACCTCTTCCATGTGGCAATGTTAAATTCCACACTCTGGCTTGGTTTTGCATCCTCATTAAATGCTTTTGTAAACCCTCCCTGTTATCCAAGTATCAGCTTTAAAAATCCTCCTGCCTTTGTCATCTATAAATTTTGATGCACTCCATATCAAATCAATTTCTAAATCACTAATATAAATGTTAAATAGAAAATAGCTCCAGGCAAACTCATCTGTCATATTCTGCCTGGAGAATCCTTTATCATTTATTATGATTCTTCAGGGCCCACTTACTACCCATTATTAATCCATTTTCCCTGACCAGTCTTCATACCTCCCTCATGACTTTTCTTACTAGTTTCTTACGATCTAGATTTGGAAAAGTGCTACTAATATAAATGCAAATTCACCTCACACTGTTAACCTGTTAACCACAGCAGATAAAGATCACATTTTTCTCTATGATATGTTTCCAGTTTCATGCTGACACCAGCTAACAACTCTTTGCCTTCAAATACTGTATTGTATTCACTAAGTACGAAGATGTTATCCCAGGTTAGATAATAAACACTGACACCATCTACTCTCTTAGCCTTTGCCAAAATGACAGTGTTCATCTTCTAGTTTTTGCCAACAGGATGGTTTCTTGTGATTCAAAATGGAAGATCAGAGACATCTCTTGGGCAGCAGCAATAATTCCTTCTCTAAATCAGAGCGATTTCACTTCCATGGTTCTCAGCTGCACCACACTTTCTCCCTTGCTGCGTATGCTGCTTACACCACTGTGTTCCAGGTAACAAGAAGGATCAGCTAACTGTTCTCCTCCTCTCAACAACTGCAGAGATCAGGCATGTAAAGTGGGTGTTTAATTACCCTACTGTTATCCCATCACCACAAAATGATTGCTTTACTGTTTGGGCAGGAAATTGTAATCCTTGCCTGGTGCAAATACTCATTTATGTTACATCTTCTGCTAGTTATGTTGGCTTTCAATGTCTACAAGAGTGCTGTGTAAGAGGGTGAAAACAATAGCCATATAAACTGCTTTGGAATGTCCAGGAATTCATTTTCCAGTTCTAAATTAAGGCAGAATAAAGATTTTACTCTTGTTACTGAAGCAATGCCCATTATTCCTTAGCTAAGGTTAAGGTGCAGTTGCACAGCCATGGAGATGTTTGTTGGGTTTGGAATACTGCAGTGAGAAAAGGGAGGAAGGTGGCAGCTGGAACAAGTAGGGCCTGCAAGATCTGCCGAGGTGCTTTTCTCTGTGGGACAGGGAAGCAGTAGTCTGCTGCAGCGTGCCAAGGGTTACACGGGCAGACAGCCTGGGCTGCAGCACTGCACCAGCTGTGGGGAGAAAGGGAGAGGCTTTGTGCAGGTGCAAGAATGGGAGGTCTTCCCATGGACTGAAGAAAAGGTGTGTTTCCTCCTTCAAGGGCATGGCAGACTTTCCTAGGGTTCAGATAGCTCATACTCAAGGGGCAGCTGAGTAACAGACTAACTCTTGGGGTGATGTGGCCCCTGAAATAGGGAAGGCAAGGGCTAAATGCACAGCCCTTACCTGTTCAAATTTGAGAAGGATGTGAAGAATTTTCTATAGTCAGTGAATGTACATACACTCTACCCCCCCTTCCTCTTCCTATATATAATTACAGTACCTCCTTCTGGTACTATAACATATGCCTATTTGAAGTGTAGTGCAGCTGTTATTTTAAGAAGAAAAGCTGTTTAATTGGGTAATTAAACAGAATATTGTTTCTACCACTCATAGAAGCTTTTTTTTTTAATATTTGAGGGAAATGAAGGCAAGTCACAATACATATAATCTCCAGCTAAAGTTGTGCATACTTATTCTCTGGTAAAAAATACTGGCTGATTTTTCAAGAACTTATTGAAATCTCATGAGTTCACCATATTCATGTGCAGGAAGGCTGGGAATTTTGGCAGAAGCTATGCTTGGCTAAGAAGGCAGAATCTTACTGAACTAAAAGAGAGAAAGGAAATATACAAGAGGTAGAAGAAGGTATAGGGAAAAAAAAGGTAAAATATTGCCTGGGTGCTTAGGCACAAAATCAGGAATGCCAGAGCCTGCCTAGAACTTAGATGTATAAGGCACATTAGCACTATAATAATATATAAGTGACTTTACAGTCATGCTATTTGTAAAACAAAACCCAGGAAAAAGTAGGGATGCATTGATGGCTAGAGGGGACAACAATGAACAATGTGGAAAAGACTGAAGTACTCAGTACCTACTTAGACTGGCAAACAAAACCTCCTTCCAGATCTCCACATTTATCAGCAGAGTTTTAGAAGGGGGAGTGCAACAAGTAGTGGAGGAAAAATATGTTAGGGACTCCTTAGAGAAGCTGAGCTCATGATCTATGAAAATGATGGAATTTACGTAGGGATGCTGGCAGAGATTGTGGATGTCATGGTGATATTATCATCATCATCTGTGAAAACGATAGGCAAACAGGGAAAGACTTTTAAGTGGAAAAAGGCTAACTCAATGCCTGTTTCCAAAATTGGCAAGGTGGAGGACCCAGGGATCTATAGGCCAGTCATCCTCCATTCAGTCCCTGGGAAAATTGTGGAACACATTCTATTGAAATCCATTTCCAAGCTTGTGAGGGACAAGAAAGTAATTAGGAACAGTCAACACAGATTTATCAAGGGCAACTCTTGCTTAACCAACCCCATGGCTGTGTCCTTCTTTAGAAAAATAATTGGCAATGTGGACAAGGAGAGAGCTGTGATTTTAATGAGCATTGATTTCACTGGGGTTTTTGACACTGTATCTCGCAGTATTCTCACTTGTAAGCTCAGGAGGTGTGAGCAGGGCAAACGGGCTGCTAGGAACCTGTCTGGACTGGCTGGTGTGGAAGGTAGTCATCAGTGGCCCAATGTCTGGTTGGCAGATGGTGACAAGCAGAGGAGTCTTGCAGTCTGTCCATCAGCCCTATTCATTGTCCTCAGAAACGGCCTGAGTGGTGACACACAAACCATTCTCAGCGAATTCACAGATTAGGGACAGTGGCCAACATGATGAATTGCAGAGTTCCAACACAGAGAGATCCTGTGAAGTCTGAGAACTAGGCCAACAGACATGTGGTGGAGTACACCAAGATGTTCAAAGGCCTGTAACCAGGATGGGAATTCCACTCATTGGTACAGGCTGAGACATGATGAGCTGGCCACTGACTTGCTGAAAAGGACTTGAAATTCCTGGAGGCAAGGCCAGTAGAGGGGACTCCTGGGTGAATATGAGCCAAGATCGTGCTCTCAGTGCAAATAAAGGAAACTATGAATGAGCTTCAGTAGGGGGATTATGGTCTGCAGAGTGGGGAAAAAGAGTATACCCCTCTACTTTGTCACCTCTGCAATAGTGGGTTCAGTTTTTGTTCTCCCATTTCGAAAGGGCATGTGTGGAAAATGGAGAGTGTAAAACAGTGGATTTTCAGGATATTCAGGGAACTAGGACACGTGACCTACAGAAATAATTTCTGAGAATTTTGTTTATTACCCAGAATCACAGAACAGTTGGGGTAGGAAGGAACCTCTGGTGATCAGCTAGTTCAATCCCCCTTGCAAGATTTGACAAGACAAGGCCAAGACTTTTTGATACTGAGAATATTCACTGATTCAAGTGGGAACTAGGAGACCTCTAGAGATACTTTTCAACCAACAGTTCTGTGGAGAAAATCATTCATGGCTATGACTTTTCTGCAAGCATATTACCAGAGTCTGAAACATAATGACAATAGCAATATCTAGATTAGTCAAATGTACGATTTTTCTCTCTTTTATGTTGCATGGTAGTCTTGGGGCTTGAAAATCTGAAAAGATTGTGGCAGATGGGTCCTGGCTATTGAACAGCCCTATCTGAAGAGGAACAGATAGGAAGTCTTGGTTTCCTTTGAACAAACAATGAAATTCCCTTTAAAAATATTTTTATATGCACATGTAAAAAGAAATCTAGCAAAAAGAGGAGGGACTGAAAGGTAGCAAGACATAAGATAGAATCCCTCCTAGTACATGGAGAAAGTTAGATTCATGTATTGTCTTCATTTTTCAGAATATGAAAGGAAGATACAGAGTATGCGCCCCCCACAACAGTAGGAAGATCTTGGCCATCTATATAGTTTGGGAAGGGAAAAGGACAGACAGTAGGAAAAATCTCTCTCTTGGAAGATGCCGGTTTAACTTGACCGGTTCACTCTTACATTGTTACTGCTGCTGGTGACAATAGCTGTCTGTGGAGGCAGAGCTGCTGGCGTTCAGAGCTGCAGCTGATGCAGCATGTTGCAGTACATTTCCAGAATGACCATGGTTACACACCTCATGGCAATCCACCTCTCCTCTGTACCTGCCTACTGAGCAGACCCCAAATTATTGTTTTTGCTCTGAAGGTGGTGGGTGCTGTGAGTGAGTTGGTGTTCAAATGTGCATCTACAGAGCCTGCAGAGGAAATTGAGCTGATTTTGAAAGATGCTGTATAACAGATAGCAATCAAACTAGTTGAGAGCACAGAAAATCAACTCGTGGAAATATGGGATAAGGAAGTTGGATTCATTCAACTTCCTAAACTACCTCAAGAACTGCTACATTTTAGTGCAGTTTAGACCTGTAAAAGAAGCCCTTGAGTGTCTAGTTCCAGAGGAGAGATCTGCAATGGGGTAATCAAGGATAGACTTGTGATAAGTCTTCAGCCTGAGGCCAGGTTTTCCAGAAAGCAAGACGACAGATATTTTCAGGATGGTCAATGTGTTAAATGCTGAGTTATTCTGGAAATCACTATGAATTGAATAATTGCAAGCATATACCTGATGAGGACTCCATCAAATCAAAAATTACCATTTGCAAGTGATCAAATCTCACTGCAGCTACAATTAAATTGCATTTAAATTGCTGTGATGAGGGTGAAATCAATGGGAGTTTGTGAGACTTCAGTTGGATTCAAACATTGTCCTGGGAAGGACACACTGCTATAACTCTGAATTTATAATATTGTTATCCACAACACTGTGACAACTATTGTTGTAACATCACCTCTGGGGAATTAAAATGTAAACATGTCTCAATCATGCTGTTTAGATTTTAAAAGGGAGCAATTTGAAATCCAGAAATATCTAGATGACTCTGAATATGGAGTAACTGGTTTTTTTTAGCAGCAATATTAGTCTAAGTCTCAAATTCAGACGATGAAGAAAACTTTCTTCAAATTGCTGCTTAAATAGATGCATAGTTAGGTCCTGAATCAGGTGTTATTTAAAGCCAGCATTTGTCCTAATCTTGTCAGACACATTTGTTTCCTTTGTCTGTGTGACTGTCAGGAGGGAGACTAGAAGAAAATTAGAAGTTGAATTTTAGACTTTCTCTCTGCCTCCCCTGTCATTTCCCAGAATCACTTGCAAAGAATTGCCAAACCTAGAAAGATATTCAAAACATGTGGAATTCAAATTATTTTAAGACTGCAAGCCCCAAGTATAGTTACATCAATAAAAAGAACATTGATAAAATGTTTGGCCAATAATCCAAGTTCTATTCATGGATTATTTTGGATACAAAGAAAAGTGGAGCTGTGGTGCCTCCTACTGGCTCTGTTTGTGTCTCTTATCTGCCACGTCTCATGAATGTTACCATTAGATCTTTGAACTATTAATGCAGACGTAATGATGGTTAGGAGTGCCTCAGAAAAGGTCTCAGATATGAAAGACTGCAGCTATTTAAATTTAAAAGAAACTGGTGAAAACTGAAGAAAATTATGGAAGCAGTAAGTGACTCACAAATATATGCCCAGCAATGCATGTATTTTTTCTTACAATCCCACTTACCAAATGGATAAGGATTTGTTGACATATTATTTCATTTGATGTAAAACTGATTATGCTTTTTGCATTGATATTACTCCAAGACCTAAAAAATGTTCTTTGATTCAAATATTGTTTTGATTCAAAGCTAACAAAGCAGGATCACAAGAATAATTCATTTTTCTGGTGCTACTTCTTTTCCAGAGACTGTAAATTGTACCAGACATAATTTTAAATTGCTCTGTGGATGAAGAGCCTGGTAAGTCATTATGTTTGTAGAGGAATTAATGTCTCAGTACCACCACATATATCCAGCCTTCCCATGCAATCTAGATACAAGAGCATAAATCAACATGACCAAAATGTTAAGAAAACATATCCTTTACTATTTAGGAAAAAAAATAGTGTTTTAACTAAAATTATAGCTTTTAACAAAGAATTAATCTAAGAGTTGCAACAACACTGTGTATCAGAACATGCCTGATGTTGGTGTGGCTTTTCCTTTAGCTGCTATGCTATACAGGAGCATCCCTGAACAGGTACCGTGCACATTTCATAGTTTTCTGAAAACTCTGGGATCAGTCACCCATTTGGGATGACTAGGCATATTCTTGGACTGTTCATACTCAGCCCAGAAGTGATCCACCAGTCTGTCCTATGATTTAAACACACTCTCCCCAACAGCTCTACATGCTTCTCTCTGCAAATTCTGTCCTCTAGGATAAATTTCATTTACATGGATTTACTTAGCACAGGTAAATACATGATCATTATGTTTAACTTTGGACTATTTGTCCCTGAGAAAATACAGAAAAGTCATCGTGACAATACTAGATTTGCATTTAAATAGATGTGTAGCATGAAATAGCAAATATGTAGCAACTATGTAGGTGGTGGGAACTCAGAGCTTTCAGATCATCATAATCTTAAAAAGTAGAACTACCATGCAATGCTTTTTGCTGGTATTTCAAACAATTAGTAGGACTAGACAGGAAGATTCAGGATACACAGCAAACAGCTTTCACAGCTAACAGCTGCCGTGCGGAAGAATTTGCATTGGGAACTTGAAATGCGCAAAAAATGTAAACAGGATCTAATAAGGGAAATCACAGCACAGATGTACAAGTGATTATAGCACTCCTTGCCTGAGATGCAAATATGAAAAAAAATCCCAATTAATTCATAATCAAGCTTCCTGAACTCATTCAAGCTTTGGAGGACACAAAAAGCCTGCAGTGTAATAGAGGTTACAAATGCTAGACAGAACCTGAAAAAACTTCTAGCGCAGAGAGACAAGGACAAACCCAGAACAAAACACTCATGGCATTTTGTACTGAATTTCATCCAAAGTTCTTCTCAGGCTCTGATTCCAGATTCTGCAGAGAGCTAGCTTTTAATAGTCAATATTTCTTCAGGAACATGACAAATTACTTGACAGGTTGAAGAGCCTAGGCACGCAAAGGTGAAGTGACTCAGATGCTGACTCTAGCTCATCTGTCCTCGACAAAAAAGATGCTTTTCTCATGCAGCTGCACAGACACTCTGCCTGTGCAGTCGCTGTTCACACCCATGCTGTTTGAGAACAACATCAATTTCAGGTACTACCACAAATGGAAAAGGCTTTATGGAACCAAGAAAAGCACGGTCTTTTATTAAGGGAAATGGATAAAATATTTAAAATGCGTGTATGGAACAGAAACGACATAGAGGTTCTTTATCAGACTCATCTATTTACTCCACTGTTTCAGCCATGGCTTTGTCCCCATAAGTACTGGTGCCATCTCAGCCCTCCCCCAGCCTGTAAGGTCTCAGTTGACGAGGCGTTTTGAACAGAAATTACTTCAAATGAGCTTTTTATAGCACCTGTTAAATGGTTACTTGATTTTAATAGCAGATTCTGGGCACTCTGTCAACATAAATAACTTACACCACTGTTAAGCATGGCCCAGAAAATAATTCTGTTTTTTTCTAGCTTGTGTTTAGTCTTATATAGAGCGAGAGTTATGTTGCAAATTGGTACAATTTCTGGCTAGATGCTGTCTAGAATGGATTGTATTGAGAAGTTTATTGCATTATACCACACACATTATGTCAATAACCATATTGAATGAGCATTGTCTTTCAGATGTTTTCTATAGCATTATGTTGAACTTATTAGTGTAGCTCTCAAACCACCAGCATAATTAAGATACTTATGTTATTGATCCCATTTGTTCCTTATTAAAAAAAAACAAAACACGCACACAATTCTCTGTTTTATAAAAAACTCATGGAAGAATATTACCGACATATTTGAGGACACATGGTTTTGGAAGCATTACTTTAATCCCCAGGAAGTAATTTAATAAAAATGGATTTTTCTACCTCAAGACATCCGAAAAAAACCTTTTCATAAATATTGGATATAGAAATGTCCTTACAGTAACAACTGTCAAAGCTCCAGCCCAAGTAATAAAAAGCTTAATAAAGGTCACTTTTGATTAATGATACTTTTCTCTCCCTCTAATTTTGAACTAAATGCCGCCTGCTAATAGCATAATCAAGGGTCTCCCTACCTTGCTTCTGTAAATATCTGTGTTCCCTATAGAATGCCACCAGAATTGCACCAGATGTGAGTTTGAGATGATGCCCTTTAGATCCAGATTTTACGGTTTCAGTAAGGCTGACCTGCAGACACCCATCCACTCCCTTTCCTTTTGCTGACTCCAGCTAATGCTGTTGAAGTCAATGGGAGGTTAACTCACATATGCCTTCAGAGGGTGGACAAATAACACTGGACAAATTGACCAGCAACTATACTGAGAAAAGTGAAATCAGACCACTAGTGTTGGTTAAACTGCCATTATCCAGGCACAGCTGCTAAATATCAAAATGCCAAAGGCCTAATGCACTCCTGTGTTACACCAGGTTTGTGACAGGGAAACCCTATATGCTGAAGCAGGAGGCTTTATTGGCCCAAGGGGCTAAGGACCAAATTCTGGCCCTTGTCAGCCCCTCCCCTTCTAAACTCAGCTATTTTCACATATTTAGTGATTGATTTTCTATTTTAATGTCCAGCCACTGTTGAAGTCATCCCATTGACCTAAAAGGAATCCAGATCTCATTTACCCAAAATGGAAATTAATCTTAAGCCTCCAATTTCTACCACTCAGATGATCTTTAATGGGTATCAAGAAAGTGGAGTAGGAGAAAGAAAGCAGCTCCTCCTTCCTGAAGAGCAAAGGATGCCCTGCCACACTCCTTAAAGAAAGGGCATAGACAGCTATCTTGGGAAGATTGTTCTGGCTTCTGAAGACTTTCTGAATGAAATTGCTTCATATTGCAGCATCCAAACACCCAAAAATGTGGGATTTAAAAGACAAACCTTTATTTCAGTTTTCTTACTCTTGCCTGTGTGTTTTCCTCCCTGCTGATGTGTGCCCTATTCCTGTCATGTTTGCCCCTTTGGACTTTACCTGATCTGTGTGAGTGTTATCTTGCTATAGTTGTGCCACACTACCTAATTTGTTAAACACATTTAAAATGGTCTGATATGGTTGAATTCCTGAATGCTATACAGACATTCTGACTTCTAGAATTGTAATTGTTCCCCTGAACTATTGTCACTTTTATGCCTCATGATTTTCTTGGCCGTATAAAAACTCTATTTATTTTCTAGGAAAGAAGTCACCTCTTTCCTGGTTTATGACAGTAATTGCATCAAATATACAGTGACTTGAAGGGGTTTTTTATTTCTTTCTTCTTCATTTTGTTATCCAGATATTCCTCATTGTCCCTTTGGGCAATTCCTGTCACAAATAAAATTATTGTTCCGTAGCGCTATAACTGCAGTCTGCCAACAGGAAGCAGAATGTCACCCTGGCTGTCATTGCTGCTATGTGGAGCTTTTCCCAAGGCTGCATGTCTGGCAGCCAAAGTAATGCAAATCCTATTTTCACAGTCATTGTCCCACTGCAATTAACAGAGGCGACGTTTACTGATCTGAGCTCACGAGTTTATGTTTTATAGCTGTGAGAGTAGCATTTCAAGGCTTTCCTCAAGTGTATGCTTCCGAAGGGGGTATGTCCTTTAGAAACATTTCTCTGACATATATCCATCCTTACTCCAAATTTTGTATAGTCCTGTAATGAAATAAAACATGGAAAGAAATTTAGGATTCAGTTTGCCTAGCTAACATACAAAAATAATTTGGCAGCTGGGCCTCCATGTGGAAGGATGTAGGCAGGAAAAAACACAGTCTGGGACATAATGAATGTTTTTAAAATCCTCATAAGCTTAGGTACTTACTGTCAAGACTAGCAACTGATGTATGCTATTTTGAAAATGTTTCCTTTTTTATTTTTTTCTCTCCAGAATCTGTTTTTAAACATCAGTTGGTCATTTTGAAAATAATCAATGGCAGTTAGCCTTATCAGGTCACGACACTAAAAGTTATATTTTGCAATATAAATGATGAATTAAATGATATTAAGTAGCATTAGCTCTATGGTAACAAGCAATGGCACATTCTGTACAAACAGATAAGCCTGCTCTTCCTACGCCTGTATCCAGGGTGCTGGGCTGAGTTTGTTCTCAGAGAGAGAAGAATATGATTACTGAGCTAAAACAAAATCACACACTACAGCCATTATGGGGAACAGGGGAGGGGAGGATGCTAAATGTATTTAAACTTCAGGAGGTTAAAACAGTGTGTGCCAAAAATTTTTTGAAATGTCAGGATTAATAACAGCTGGAAGCAGGAGCAGAACTGACTCTCCATTCCTAATGCAGAATGCAGCATTTAAGGTTCCAGGGTGTTGATTTATCAAGCTTTTTCATTCTATCCCAACAGCCCTCCCACATAATGGTAATTGCTGGTGATAAAGAGAGTACACAAATGTTAAATAATAAATTCATTCCTTACTTCTGGTGTAGCCAAGAAACATTGTTTCAATGGCCTAGATTATGTCTCCAAACACTTGAGCAATATCTAAGGTATAGCAATTAAGCATAAATCAATTAAAAAACTCTAACCATCCGAGGGCACCCTCTTAATGAAATAAAAATTGAAAATCAATCTCAGTAATATAAGAGAGCAGAAACTCAGAACAAGCATGTAGCTTTCAAATAAAAACCTAGTGCTTCTGAATGAAATCTTTTGAAATAAGATCAGAAAGCAAGTCCTTTCGCTCCATGAGGTGTAAAATCTGAGGAAAGTGGCATGTGAGTGACACTGGCTGATTGCATTTCAAGCTGCATTTGAAGTCAGAACCGTCAACACTGAAATGTATGTGTAGCCTACTCTAGGTAGTCAAATTCTGCTAGTCAGCATGATGGTATGTATTCATCTTTTGACAGCCAGTGGGGACACTTCTTTGATGGTGTTTATACACCTCTGATATGGGTAAAGCAGCCTATTCTAAGCATTTAAAAGCCCCCAGTGTTATGATAATGAGTAAAGTTTTGTGATAAATGTTTCTTGGATTATGAATTCCAAAAGCATGAACTAAAAAGAATACCAACCATAGCTGGTATACATTAATATGTTTTAATGGATGTTAGCTAGAAAAGGAATAAACCTTCCATTTCCCATCAGATCTTCCTTGTATCAACTGCACTATCAGTGCAACATCTGCTTTCGTTATCGCTGTTCAGAGATAGCAGGTAGAGCTATCAGTTTTTGATGACACAATGTTGATCCCTCTAATGAATAATATTTTCTACAGAAAGAACCCAATTATTTTTATATTCCATCTATCCTACAACAGAAACAAAAGTTGGCAAAACATCTTGCTCCAGGATTAGGAGATGGGTCTACTGCAGGAGAGCACCCTATTACCTGAACCAGTTTGTGGTCCCTGTAGGGACTTAAACTGACACCATGCTGGAGTCAGCCTTTAACAGACTCTAAGCCTACAAGTCAGTAATAAGAAAGTTTGAAAACAGACAAATGTCTACCCTACCACATGAATAAGTAAGTGTTACAAAAATAACAAAGGTGGTAAATGAAAGTGCTTTTTGCAACCTAAATGCAATGGTTTGTTTTATGAGGAAAGCAGAGCATGGGTCAAGCAGTTATCAGCCTTTGATTTATAGGATGCAGTGATGTCAGACTGTCTTCTCTGCAGACAGTCATTCATGCCAGGTGTAACAGGAGTTAAATATGGTTACCACAGTGAGAATAAATACTCTAGATTAATCTGGAAATTGAATAAAATCAGTAAAAGAATAATGGCAGTTTTCCCCAAAAGACAAACCAGATACTCAACAGTTTTCCTTTAATCCAAACCTTATTTTCTAATGAAGCACAACTCAAAGCCAGAGCCAGCAAAAAAAACTCAGTCACAAAACTGTGACTGAAACTGTGACTAATTAACAGTTGGATGGAGGATGGTTGATCACAGGGGTTTGCCATCAGAATCCCGCTGTCTCAGCGGAAACTGAGTGGAAGGGAAGACTGGGTCTTGGACTTACAAGGCGCTACTTTAGATGCTTGTTAGTTCAAAATGAAGCCAGCAGCAGCACACTGAAGTATTTTTTTTAAGGATTGGCTGTCACTTGAACACCAGAGAGGGTATCTCTGGTTGATGGTGGGCTTAGCTTCTCTGAGCAGGAAGTCTTGATAGAGAGCTGCAGTTGACAAGGAACTGTGGTTTGTGCACTCTGAGTGCTCCGGGGTCTGGGAGTGAGGGGTTTGTTTGAGCTGCTGATTGATGAAAACTTTAGTCTGATCTAACTTCTAGCACATCATGGTTTCTGGCACAAAAGGGTTGTGCTTGGGATGAGGCAACAATGCTTCAAACCCAGCATGCAGTGAACATCCAGCAATGCCTAGAGAAAGGCAATTCCTGTCTTGCATGGGACAGTTGGAAGTTGGGTGGATATTTGGATTAACCAGAGAGAGAGAGTGTGTGTGAATGCTTCAGATGCTGTGGGGAATGCAATGTCACTTTAATGTAACTTTCTAGAAGGGTCTTCTGTTTTCCCTTGCATAATATAATTCTTTTTAAAATCTGAAACAAGTTACTTATGCTACTTTAGCAGGTAGGTTGGGAGGTTGACGTTTCCTTAGTCAGTGCTATCCCACATTGTCTCAATGGGATACAAATTAGAAAAGGTCAAGAAAAATCCGGTTGTAGAACAGCATGCAATGCCTAGGAGAGGGAAGAGGGAAAAGAGGAAGGATACTGTTGCATTTGCTGTCACTGTATCATTTCTAGCCAGGTCAAGGAAAAAATCTTGCTTCCTACCTTGATAAACTGTTAGTAATAGGTCAGGAATCAGCTGCTTCCTTTAGCAGCACAGGGAGCTTAAATGTCAACGATTAAATGTTTCCATGGAGATCCCCTGAGCTTCACTAATGTGGGCACGTTATTTACACCCACACTGCTGGAGAAATGAGAATGACAGCACAGTTTGCTGTGCCACAGCATATCTGAAGCAAATGCTGCAGCTGGAATCTGAAACGGCATCTCAGAGGCCCAGCCCCGGGATGTGACAGACACCTGCTCATCTGATTTTGGCTCTTGCTGGAAAGAAGCAGCCAGCAGCGCTTTTAATGCTGCATTCTGGAGACACTACTCCAGTGCAGAGGGATTGTCACAGCTGCTCAGTAGTAAAAAAAATGAATCCTTGCAGGAGGCTGCAGTAGGTAGCACATCAACACTGTGACCTACATAGGCTGAACACACTTTCGTTGTTAATTTATTTCATCTAGGGAAAGAGCAGATAAATTCACAATCAGAGGAGGGGAGGAATATCTTGTTTATTCGAAATTGGTTCAGCCTGGTTCAAGCTGATTGTCTTGCACGGGAGTCATTCCAGAGTGACTTTCTCCATGAGTACTAATAACTGATGTGTGGAAATTACTGATGTTATTTTGATGAATATTTAATCCACCATTTAAATAAACTAATTTTCATTCCTTTTCACGAGCATGCAAGTTAGGATATGTCTGTAAGTGAATTTTGATGCCATGTACACATTTATATAGCATGTTCCCGAATATTTGCTTTCCTTCTGTGGTGATGTAGAAAGGATATTTTTAGGCAAAACTGAATGAAGTGCCATGGGACTTGCTACAGCACTTTCTGCAGCCCAAGCAACTGCATGAATATTTTGCTGCCAAAATATTTTGTCAAATCAGATATTTTGATGTATGGTAACCTAATAGAATACACAGCTGTATATTTTAAGGCAGTACAGGCATGTTTAATGATGAGCAAATTGCAACCTATATAGTTTTCCATTAAAGAAAGCTTTAGAGTGAAATCTCTCCTTAGACACTGATGTCCAGATGCAGTAGGTTTTTCCATGGATTGTCCCTTTTTCCTCATGAGATGTAAAAACCATTGGAGACACAATTGGCAAATATGTATGACAGAAATATCTGAAATGTCTATCAAGCCAAATCAGATATGCCATGAGCAGCTTGGATTCTCATCCCCTCCACTACCACTGGCTCTCACATAAAGTGGATCAGGCCCAGAGCCACACGGCCTTCTCCCAATCCCTGAACATATTGGCTTATACCAAATGTGCTGTTGGCTTTGCTGTAGATGCAACAGGGACAAGATGAATAGTTTTTCCTTTCTTTCCCAGACACCCCAAGCCCTAAAGGAAGCAGAAGTTTGGATTTTGGGGAGAGAGGATGGAGATTTCTAGCTGGGTTTAGGCAGGGCTAGAGGATGGAGCAGGAGATCTTAAAGCCCTGGAAGCTGGCAGGGCTGTGTGTTTCCTGCGTGCTGGATGCTCAGCAAGGCTCCACTGTGCTGAGAGTTTCCCCTTGATTAGAGCAGAGTCTGAGCCTAGACTGTGTCTTTAGCAAACAGCTGGGTTGTAGCCATACTTTTGCAATAGTATTCCTGGAAGTACCACTGTCTGACAGCATTTCTGGGAAGGAAGCACAGCACCACTAACTCTGATTTAGTGTACAGCTTAAATGAAGTCCTTCCTCGAAGTGTGGTTGATGCGTAGGAAGATGAAAAGGTCCTCCTTGTATAAAATCTGTTAAAGCTATTTGTTTACCACTTTAGAAAGGTAAAACACTGCTAGTGAGGACAGTCTTCTGGATGTGTAAGGACCACATGGACAAATTCTTTAAAAAACTGAGCTGGGTTGATTATTACTGATCCTTCTTCAAATGAACTGTGCTTTGAATAAATGCAAGACAGAAAAATTAAGTAGGTTCATAGTGAATTTAAGAAAATTCTTTTGTTATCTTCTGTTAGTGATGCTCTAATGAACTCAGTAGCTACAAAGTAGATATTTGGTCTGGCTACCCTTTACAATGCTGAACTTGAAATAAATCCATCTTACTAAACATTAAAAAAGATTTAGCAATGGAATGTCTACCTATTTTTAGTAGGAAACTGAGCTGGCTCCTTCTTGTCAGTAGTCTTATTCTGGTTCAGGCTGGGAAAAACAAATGACCTCAGTTTCAAGGCTGTCAATGGAGGTGCTTCTCTCAACCTGGAAATTAGTGGCCATTACCAACAAGTATAGGGGGTTGCTCTTATCCATAACCACATAAACCCCAAGTGTCCATAGACAGGTGGCTGACTGAATGAGTGAGAATCCAGAGGAATCTGTCAGACTTCAGCTTGGGTCACAGAAATCTTGTTCAGTGCATTGGGAAAATCTGTAGTGTTGTTTCTTTAGTTATTCTTCTTCAGAGGGCTTTGGCCCTTTTCATCTCAGCTGGGTCTGACACAGCTGATCAGGCAGCTCACACACATTTGGTAGTGGGTTCTGCAGAAACCTGGAGGTGGTGCAGGGGAACACTTAAAGTGGCTGCAATCAACTCACTTTTGTATCCTGGTTGGATCTCATGTCATAGGCAAAGACCACACATGGGCTCCATTCAGAATTAGTTCAGGTTAATTGGGTAATTATCTAATGGCTAACAAGCAGTGGTGCTTCATGTGCTCTGAAGAACCTGTCAGAGCTATCACATCCCCAGAAGGAGGAGTATAGAGAGAGAGAAAATGCATAAAGAACATCTCTTTCCATGGGGTCCCTGCGTTACTCCCCAGCCCTTGAACTTACATGTGCATCTTTATATAGTCATGACCATCAGTGGTATGCAGGACACATTCTTCCTAACCTGTATGAAGATTAAAGACAAAGCATGAAGTGCAGCAGGAAACAAATATAGAGAAATGTGGCTAATCAAGCTGAGGCATAGGGACCAAATTGCAAGGTCCTGACTACATCCCAGGGTGCAAGGTCTGAAGGCTTCATCCTGCCTTCAGGGCAGTGGTTAAACACTCTCCAAGAGAGACCTTTGGAGATCTCATTTTAATCATCAGCCCACTTCACTCATCCCCAGACAAATGGGCTACCTAGCATGCAGCACAATTTCCTGGAATATAATTTTTCACTTAAGTTGAGGACTGGTACTGTTATTTTGACTTCCCAATTTGAAAGGACAAATCTATATAATAAGCAGTTTGAGAAGCATGTCTGATACTTAGCTTAAATCTAGACATCCAACAGAGAAAAATACTGCCATAAATGCCTTGCAAAAGAACATTCCGTTCTATTTTTAAGAGCATAGAAGGATATAATCTGTATTTTTTTCTTCTACAAAGAAAAAGTAAAACACAAAGAAAGTAACTTTCACTGTGACTCAGGCTTTAACATCTTTTGTTTCTGCATGTTCTTCACACTGCTGCTCACTTTTTCTGCAAGTACTATGTACACTTTTAGAAACCCATAGGAATGTTCCAAATTTTTGGTACAATATTTTATATCATGTTTTTCTTTCTATTGTACTTGTGTCAATATGGCAGGTTTTATTACTGTGCCATGTTGCATCCTGAGCTGCGAAGAACAGCCTACTTGCTTTAGATCTTTAATGTGGAAAGGAGGATGGTAAATATTGATCCTTGCCAGAAGATACATGAAAATCTGACACTTCAAATAAACCGAAAACTTTTACAAAATGAGCACTGAATTCCAGCAAGTCTTGAGACAGGGAAAAATCATTAGTTTATCTAGTTCAAGAGTATGACTGCAGCAGTAGATATTATCTGGCAGAGATAGCACAGAGAAAACATTCTTTTCTACTCTCTTCTTTTAACTGTGTCTTTCCTTCTTTTCACACTAAATGTAGTTTAGTTTAGTTAAAGCCCTTTTTCTGTATTACCTTTTATTTTTTTTAAGACATGGGGCAATATTTTTTATATGGGCCTGGAAAAGAATAGGTTGATGTTATGTTGAAAAACTTTCAGAACTTTACATAGCAATTACAGAATTATTACAAATACATGCACAGAAACAATATTGAAAGTTCTTTGCTACTGCTACAAAGCACATTACTGAATTTTCTGTTTGTGGGAACACAGAACAAAATAACATTACTTTAGTTCTGTGAGTTAAAGTAACTATTCTCCTCGATTTGAATAAGAGTTGGTACTTTGTTCTGCATTAAAACAAAATTGGTCCTGATTTCTTGCCTGTTTATCTCTTGGATAATCATGACATAAAACAATGATGAGTAGCATTATTTTTGGCTGCAGTCTGCATTTCAGAGTAGGTGGAATGACGTAATGCAAGACCATTGATAAAGATGAAACTGCTGTTCTTTAGACTTCTCCAATTCAAGACCTTCTTTCTTGATCAAATCTTTCAAATTTACATAAAAAGGAACTAGGCAGGCAATGCACCTGAGGCTTCTATCCAGTGGCATAAATATCTTGTCCTTGCTTCCCTTTTCCACTTGCCTACATGTTATTCTGTGTGCTTTTACACTGTGTGCTCTTACACTGTATTTTGTAGCAGGCTGTGCAGGAGAGCTGTGCTGATGCTCAGAGTTGCCATGAGCTAGGACAGATCCCCAGGGCTAGCCTGTAAAAAGAAATTAATGTCTAGTAACAAGCTCTCTTGTTTTATTACCAAGGCTTCTGTACAGCAAGAGGCAAAGAGGGTATTTGTTTGAATTCTGTGAAAAAATGAATCACCTCTTTGCCTAGTTTATTTTCTTTGTAATTCACCCATGCAGATGTGTGCAGATATATCCCCATTACTGGCTGGAAGGGACAGAGGCGTGTGGGGGTGATGCTGTGAATGGAGCTTGTATCTCAGAGAAGACACATGGGCCTGAATGCATATCATATATTCATACAAGCCTTTTGCTGACCCTGAATTTATTACAGATAAGTAGGACCAGAGACCCTGAAGTGCTCTGTAGAAACACTTTTTCCATTCCAGCAAGCTACCAAGTGTTGTTTATGAGTATCAGGAACAGAAGTCAACTCTGATGCCATAAGAAGAGCTCTTGCTGTAATCTCAGGGCTGCAATGCTCCTACTGCACCTGATATGGAAGGTAAGGTGTTTATGGGAAGAAATTATCATTTCCTCTATTTTCCTCATCCAGAAATGCAAGACTTGATGCACTTTGTACAACAGAAAACATTCTCCAAACAAACCTCACAACCTCTTTACCATTTGTTTGTTAACGTTTTATTACAAAATTCTCAATCTGACATTCAGGAATGATTAAAGACCTCTTGGTTTATACAGGTTATCTGGGTGATGACATGCTGGTCTCTGCTGGTTGCTGGTGATGGGCTGTGTTACTGCCCATCCTGCATCTCAGTCTCAGACAAATGTGTATCTCCTACTCTGCATTTGTGTCTTCTGTTAGGGACTTGGAAATATTTATTTTTATAAGACATATAAAAGTTTTCTGCCATGACATATGAATAACTATGCAGCTTTTGTTGGTTTAATAGACTGTTTCATTCCAAATATATTGTTTATGCTAAAAAAACCCCACCAAACCCCCGAAAACGTTGTCAGGTTTGCACACACTGATTTTGATTTTTCAGCATCTCTTTTTGTTACACCCAGCTGTAGCAAGGCAAAACCCTATAAAAGCAAGGCAGACAAAAATTTAGACACTCAACATTGTACAGAGGTTAAGACCATGGCTGAAAGCACCATTCCATCAGGGAGTGGCTTAGCATGTGCTTTCTTTAACTTTTTTTAACACAGCCCTCCCAGCAAGGTTTGATATTGTTGAATGTGGCCATTAGGCTGCCTGTTTGTTGCAATGCTGTGCACTCCTAGCAATGTGCACACAATTGGCACAATCAAAACTTGCAAACCAAAACTATGCAGTTGGGCACGCTGTGCCTGAAGTGGTTCATTTCTGGGTCTAAAATGGTCACTGTGGCTTTGTATTGGCATTTACCTGGTTCTCAGAAACCTAAATAGCAGACCATTCAAAGAAGCTGTTTCTGCTCTGCGCAATGAGTGTCAGCTCTTCGGACTCATGTGCTCAAGCCTGTTAGAGTTGGTTCAACAGGAATGCATTTGACAGCGAGTTTTCCCTGAAGTTATGGGAATTTATAAACTCTGTTGATTTCATCAGATATTTTCCTGTGGAAAGAAATTGAGGAAAAACATGTATGATCAGAGTGGAGAATTTGTATTTATTTAGAGAAATATAGATACTGTTCAATTTACTTTTTTTTAAATTGCCCTTTTTTTTTAATTGTCCATTTTTTAAAAATTGTACTTTTTAAAAATTAACTCTGTTAGAGTTAACAGAGTTTGGCTGAGGTAACTACAGCTCTTGCATCTCTGTCTTCTCTATGCCTCAAAACATTTGCATGAACCTGAAAGAAAGTGTTCCTGAATTTCTTTCACATTTTTAGGCCCATGTGTCCACTGCATTGTGCTAATGTTGCTTATGTTTTTTCAGAAGCATGTTACAGCAGGAGATTAACAAGTGTACTGAATATGATATTGCAATTAAATAAAATTCCATCTTTAATTTTACTTTAATTTCCTGATTTCTTCTGAAAGATTTGGCCCACTGTAGTCCTTACAAGCAATGCTTTTGTCATGTGTCTCCATGAGGATTTCCTAAAGCCAGCAGAACACTCACTGACCTGCAATATAGATATTACTTTATTTAGTACTGTTACTAATAGTTTTCCTCACATTTTTTTTCCTCCAAGCAACATTAATGTCCAACTTGTAGCAAGGCAATTGGATTTCTCAAATTGACCGATTGTCAAAATCAGTCTTTTTGCACTGAAGGGCTGAAGTGTAATTTTCCATCTTTCTTAGTACTTTCTGTATAGTACTAAGAAGTATTATATATATATAATACTTTCTATTTTTATTTAATTAATTATATATATATAATACTTTCTATATTTAATCACTTCTTTGTTTAAACGGTTTGGACCCATGGATCTGAATAATTAATGCACTACTTACCCAGCTTCTGGGAACTCTGCCCTCAGCAGTGTCTCTTGCTTTCTTTGATTCTTTTCTTTCCTTTTCTTTTTGGATTTATACAAACACAAATAAGAGCCAAGACCCTGAATCACCAAGTGGAGGCTCCTGCAATTAGAAGAAACCAGACTATGACCTGAAGGAGCTGCCAGTCTGTGCCCTAAGAGCCACCACACACCTGCTGCTCTCTGAGACAGGGACTGCAGTACTCAACAGGCTCACAATGCTGTTGAAGGCATGCTGTCATTATTTGGCTTAAAAAAAAATTAATTTAGCTCTTGAGCCTATTCATAGAAATTCTCTTGTCACATCCCCAGTGTGATTAGGTTCATGCATTCACTGGTAGTTTAACTCAAGGCATGGCATTTCTGAAGTTTAAGCCTATGTACTTTTGCTTGATTATGTACTTGCAATTCATATTTTCTGAATTTTCTTTTGTCTATGTAATTTAAATTTATTTGGGATTTAGTTTTTTCTTGGTTTGGTTTGGTTTGGTTTGTTTTTTTTTCCTTTTTCACAGTGCCAGAACTCTCTGTAGTTGGTGCATTCACCAGTGTCCTGCTGTTTGGCATGCTACTACCTGTTTGTGTGCTGCTGTGTCTCTGCATCTGGTGCTTCTGAGCTTTCCAAATAATTTCATTTCTTGCCATTTTGTGCTGCATTAATATCCTCCATGCACAGTCTCATTCTTCAGTTCCTGCTTCTTTCTCTGATAGATTCCAATATGATTGTTTTGATTTGTGTTTAATATTTATCACAGTTATGGTTAGCAGTTCAGGATGCCTTATTTCAAGGCAGAAGTGATGCAGAAGATATGAATACATATTTACCACTACTGGTTGTGCACTGAGATAGAGCAGTATCTAACCTTGTTCTTTCATCAGGATTTTACCACCATATCTGCACATCTGCCCTTTTAATACACTTTTCTGCTTCTCTGCAGTATTTCTTTTGTATGTTAACTTCTTAACTTCCTTTTTTTTTTAAATTTTTTTTTAAATTGTGTACTGCAGATGAAGACTGCTGTGATTCACTTTCAGGACTTGACTTGGCACACTGTCTTGCTTTCCTCTTGCCCAAAGCATTTAGCTATTAGCATGAAAGCTAAAAATATTCTCAGATTTGCTTCTGAACCTTTGGTCCCTGTTGCTAGTCACAAATTACTGTATCTTTCAAGAACTGATAGCTGCATGGGGCAGCTCTCTTCTTCAATGTAGGAGTATCCCAGCTGATTACTTATTTAAAGGTAGTTGATGAAAAGGTACATTTATATTATCTCCTTAAGGACAAAAATTGCTTCTGGAATAGTTCTGCCCTTGGGTCCTCCTGTTTGGACACTAGCTTGTCTGGCTAGTAATAGAGTATGTGTCAACCTCTATTCATCATATGAACTTACATTTGTTTACTTTTTCTTTTTATCTAAAGCTACTATTATCAATTACTTTTAACACTGTTAATTGAGGAATGTCTATTTTTACTGAGCACTGCTTCCTGTTTATGCCTGTGAGTATTATGACTATACCTTTAGGAACTGATTCACTTTGGCCATTGTGTAGGAGCAAAGCAGCAAAGAAGGGACCACCAGGGCATCACAATACTCAGGCCTTTCTTACAGTCCTGCATATACAATCTCTTGTCTCCTCAAGCACTGTGAAGAAATCCCTAAGTTAATGTCTGTCCTCTCCTTGCGCCACAGTCACTCATTAGCTGATTATATTTGATTTCAATGTCAGCAGGGGTAGCACCAGAGGACAGCTCTTGACAAGCATTCCTGTAGGCACAAGCCAAACCAAAGAAGCAGGAAAAAAAGAAGGGGAAATAAAAAAAAAATAAAAAAACAAAAAAAGGGGAGAGAGAATGAATTGAAGGTCAGATTCCTCTCCCTTTCACAGAACAGATGGGATCATAGCTGCACAATCATAAAGAACAATTTTTGATTATGGGGTTTTAATTTTCTAAGAATAGAAACTTCTGTGTTTCAAGAAGTTTCTGTGCAGGGACCTTGATATTTAAACACCATATTTAAAGAAAAGTAGTATAGAAAAAAAGATATGAAAGTGCCATGTTTTAGAAAGAGTGAAACATTATTTCCTGTGCAATTACAAATATGAGTTAAGAGCAAATAATCTGCTGGCTCTATTCATGACTTCCAACGGCATGAATCCACAAAAAGCTTAGCATCATGGCTACAAGTAAGGAAGAACCTGATATTTTAAGGATAAAGGCCAGGAAAGTGACACAATTAGAGGTCCTCATCTCTTCTTCTTTGAACCAACATTTAGCACTCTCTGTAATTATTATTTACTTGTGACGAGTCAGAAGCCATTAAGACTAAGCAGGAGGCTTATTTCTGCTATGTACACTCATACAATTATGTTCAATAAAATTGCTTCTGTTTTTACAGTTATACAAGCATGAAATCAATGATCAATGATTTCTTAACCCCTCAACACAGTTTTATTTTCAAAATCACTCCTCCAGCCTAGACTTCCTATTAATTTTCTAATGCAAGTAATGATTCCTTAAGAATAAAATATTATTAGCTGCACATAAATATAAATGTGGAAATATGCCTATATTCTGCCAGAGATAAGCATGAATTTTCCATTCAAACTGTTTTTGAAGTTTCCTTTAGTTCATGCCTCTTAACTTTACCCACCCTGAAAAGCTGAATTATGCAAAATTTAAAGCATCTTTGGGTAAAGCCCAACAAATCCATTGCAGGTGGTGAGTTCATGGTGAAAAGACCTGTGGCTTAGTGAAATTTCTGAAGTCTGTCTGGATGCCCCACATTACTGAAGTCATTGACTGTCACAGTATAAAAAAATCTGGAGATTCCACCCCTACTTCTATTTACAGAGGACAGACCATTTCAACTGGGCAGTCACAATTTTATTTCTCTGAGACATGTCTGCTTTCTGTGGTTATAAACAGACAGCTGTGGTGCTACATGTCTATGAGGAGCTCACTTGGCCTCCTGATCAGTGCTTAATTTTAAATCCCTCGTGACACTTTTAAGAGAACCAAGAGAGGAGTTAGGCTCATGAACATTTTGACTTCTGCTTTTGGCCTTTGTGAGGTTCAGTGAGTCCTCAAATTACATGGATTAGATACAGCCTCTAACTCTTTTTGCAAGGCAACAAGTACCTTGCATTTAGACCTGTGAATGGCTGGGATACACTGGATATCCCCTGGGGCATGTGGTTTCTAAGATCATTCTACTCAGGGCATGCCAAAATGCATAGTACCCCCTGCCCCCTTGCACAGTTGGGTTGTTCTGTAGACCGCTGCTGTGATGATGAGAAGTAGCAAAGGCAAGGCCCAGAAATAACCAAAATTTATCTGAATTCAATCTGAGTTATGGGGTCTATGATGAGTTTAGAAAGGGCCATGGAAGGTCTGCTTCAGATGCTGCAGTCCAAAACCCATTTGCCACTAATGTTCAGTAAAATGAAGACCTGTAATAAAGCCTGAAAGCCAGACAATGTGCCTTGAGAGGAAAGTAGGAGAAGCAGACAGTTTAGTGCCTGAGGTTCCTGGAGTAAAATTTTTAAAAGAAGCAATTCTGAAAGGCAAAATCCAAAGCTGTTTCTTAGAAAGTGAGGAATGACAATTTTATCAAGAGGATAAAATTCTCCAAAAAATATCAATATAAAATTGAACTTTAAATTAAAAATAATAACAGTTGCCCTACAAATGCAACCTAGGAAAAAAACAATAATCTTTTCTCCTAAAGGTATATTTTGTAATAAACTTACACCAGAGCTGGAGTGGAATAACCAAACCTGCCTCTTGAGATCTGAATGCCCCCAAAACTTCTCTATTCCCTGCTTGAATCTATTTTCTAGCTGTGGAAAATACTTGTCTCCATTGAAGAACTGGAAGCCCCAACCCAAAAGGCCAAACTGACTGCCTAATGCACTCCTGACATGGCTACAAACTCCAGTCTTTACCTATGTGGCAGCCTGCCTTATTCTTCTTCTCCTATGGTTATTGTTGATTAACACTTTTGCTTTCATAAAATCCCCTTCTCTTGATTACCCCAGCACACCTAAAAGCTGTTTAATTACAGACTCCTTCCTCCAAGCTGTGCCTGTTTTTTTCTGCTTCCTTGTCCAATTGGACATCAAAGCTCTCTGCTTTTCTGGTGCAGGCACTCTAAAAGCAGCGGTTCAGTGTTTCCTGCCCTTGCTCTCATCCTCTATTCCCATTTTCTTCCCCCTTAGTTGTGGGCAAACACTGACTCTCCCTTTGGCTGTGGTAGCCATCCAGTCATAGGAGGTCAACAAGCTGTGGGTGACACAGGCATCCATAGAAGTTGTCTGTCACTATAGGACACGAAGGAACGCCAGCACACACTGCTGTTCTCAAGGTGAAGAGAAAAAGGAAGTTTATTTTCTGACTCCAACATTTATAGTTTTCTAAAAGTGACAGTGGATTGGAGGGTGACAGTGCCACCTCTCTAATGACTCTGGATAAACTAACAGTCTATCAAATTTCTCTTCTTCTATAAAAGAATGCAAAACAATGAGTTATTTACAGAAAGTGTGTGAGAAAGTTCGCTATGAAAATGTAGCGAGCAGCATCAGAAGGCTTAGAAAAACTTAAAAAATCAGGGCGACAGTTGTCCCTGCAGCCAAGATGCAAACCTGCCTATGTGTGCTGAGGCTGTACCTCGGAGAGGACTAGAGAGTTGGACCAAGCATAAAGCACAGAAATAACAACTTCACCTGGATTCAGCTATTGCATTCTCATTCCTTCCTGCTAGTGGGGAGCATTCCAGCTGGACACTACTCTTTGATTGGCTGGGAATCAGAAGACTTTGGATGTTTTCCAGGGACAGGTTTCAGTGAGTTGTCTGCCCATGATCTCCTCTTGTCCCTCCCCCTTACCCAATTGTATATGAGAATTGAGCTTACAGGTTTAGAGAGATTATTTTTATCTTAAATGAATGGATTAAAAAAAAAGTCATTTGTATTTACCAGTAAATGTGATGCAGAGATGCTGTGAACTACAAACTGTCATGTCATGCATAGAAGGAATGTTAATGTTGAACTAAAATTCTAGCTGTGCTCATAAGCCTCATAAATCAGAGCCATAAATAGACCTCAGTTAGTGCCATGGGGAAAGACTCTGCATATTCATAAGGCTCTCGTTTCATATTTTGCCACTGGAATAAGCCTTGAAACGATAAGTAGTTTGCATCCAGTGAACCAGTGACAAGGTAATGGCATTAAACAAAATACTGCAGTGTGATAAACAACTGGAATCTGCAGATCATCTATATTGTCCTTGTGTATAAAGTCAAAGCCATTTATTCAAATGTCACTTTGATTAATAACATTAGTTGCCCTTGATAAGGTGTCATTTTCTTGAGTGTATCTGGAGGCTAAATATTTTATGATATTTAGAAAAGAACAAAACATTTTTTCTTATTTCTTACACATTTTGTAATTATGATTCATTGCTTCAATGGCATCATAGAGGCAAATGATGCATTATAAAATAAAATCCTTTTTCTGAAGCTCTTATAACTTAATTTTCCCCAAATTATGTCTTAAGAAATATCCAATTATGTATGAAGATTTTTTTAAAATAAATGATAAATCCGCTTAAAAATAGTTTAAACAATCACACTGATCTTACTTATAAAGAGGATTTATTTTTTAATTTATGCAGAAAAGCTGATGGAACTGATATAAAAATTGAAAACATTTCATTTCACCATGTCGAAGTATCCTCTTTTTTTTGACATTTAATGAGGAAAAATCCCTTTAAAACACATTTCTTTTTAAATACTGAGGAGAAGGGAATGAAACTTTTAAAAATGAGCAAAGTAATGACGGGGAAACAAATTTTAGCTCAGGTTGAAGGAGATGAAGGGGGAAACTTCATGTGTATAAAAGAGTATTTGTATATTTTGGTTTTATTTTTTGATACAAAAACCAGGCAGCGCTAATACTCAAGCAGATAAATGGGAAGAGCAAATATTGATAAGCAGTTTAGCTATATAAAAATTGAAAGGGAAACAAATGTCAGTTGTCTATCAAAAATTTGCTTGGAGGCAAAACACACTTTGGAGGACGTTTCTGGTTCCACTTTTATATGCAGCACAGTGATGTGGTTGAATATCTCAGGAGAACTCCTGAACGTTTATTTGAATTCTGCAGTAGGAATCAATTCAACCGTATCAAAGCTGAGTTGAAGTGTATTAATGAGTAAGTGTGAGGAAATTGCTATTTTATCACTCCTTGAATTGCAATGCTCTACAGCCACACAGTGGATAAAGTTCTTCAGGAATATTACTTACCTGCACATGCTGTTTTATTGTGAAAATTGCTACAGAAAGATATTTTCTCACTACACTCCTTTTGTTGCATATTGTATCATATTAATTTTATTTCCTTATTTGATGGCAGGGTTTCTACTGATGCTTATTTCTGTGAGTTTTGAAGAGCAGACATGTAATGGATGCTTACCTTCTGATATGGGGAGGGGAAATGAGGTCACCCACCTGCCATGTCATTCACAGGCTGGGTCTTAACCTCAGTGACTTAACCTCAGGACTTAAAGTTCAGGCAGTCTGGGTGAGCTCATGCAGTTTTGCACTGAGGGCACAATCTGAACTGCTGAAAGCTTGCAGCAGACTGAAAAACCTTTACTGCAAGCAAAAAAGTAGAAGGTGGCAGAAATCCAACATGAACCCAAGATTTTTGCCTGTGGGTTCCCAGCAGAGGTGGCTGGGAAGACAAAAATCTTAATTGGGTAATTGAGCCCATTTACATTTATAGAATTAAAAGAAAGATCACAATTAGTATGGTGCAAGTCCTTTGAGGAATATTTGATAGCATTCATTTTTACTTGATTCATTTATTCTAACTGGGCCTCCAAGAAGCCTGAGATGTGAGGTTCTATTTCCAAGTACATACAGGGAAAAATCAGAAATCTGGACTAATAAACCAAATATCTATACAGATTACTGAAAAATATTGAAATATAGACTTTAATATTCTAAGACATGTTGAGTCTTAGAATTCATGTTGTGAATTGTATAATACACGTAATGGAAAATTTATTTTGTGTCTTCAGAACTAATAACTCCCTATCCCCTTCTATTAAGGGAAAGGTTCTGAATGTATTATTCTCATTGTGACTCTGAAATCAGCATTTTTTTGTAATACACTGAGATACTGCATCAGTATTCCTCCTAGCTTCAAAAAAACCACTGAATGCTACTTTTCTTTGAAAGGTAGAAACCTCTAGTACAGAAAGTGTAACAGACATATTTGAAAGGAGAAAAAACAAAAGGCAGAAAATGAGCCATAGTACCTTGGGATAAACTTGCTCAAATACATCAGGAATGACCCATCATAAGACTGAGTTTGGCATTTGCAGCTGGAACAGACTCATATATTAACTGATGGACCCTCTCTTCTCCATTTGGACCCAGATAAGTTCGCAACTAAGGGTCAGAATTTTTGGGGTCCAGTTACCCACCCTGGCAAAAATGATGACCTGTGTTTGAGCTCTTTCACTCTGCAAGTTTGCTCCATTGGTAAACTGGGATGAGGCTGGTGTGCCTGACAGAAGTGCTGTGCTGGTTGGTGTCTGTGGAGCGTTCGTGGTCCTCAGCAATGAGGAGCAGGAGCAGTTCCATGAGAACAAATGATTTTGCTGCAGCTCTGATTCAAGCTACAACGGTAAAGCATTGCACCATGTCAGAATACTGGCATGAGGAGAGATTACCTGAGGATTGATGTGTGACTGGAGACTAGAGTTAGGGGTTTTGCCAGGAGTGTGTAGAAAATGTCTAAGGAAGCTCCCTATCTTGAAGATAGGAAGAGAGAGAATGAGAAAGAAATGGAGAGAAAAGAATTGCAAAAGACCCCTACTCTCCCTAGGCACAAAAACACCCAGAGCAAAGCAGGGTTAAGGTCAATGAAATTCTTTTACCAAATTCTGTACTGCTGTTTGACAGAATGTGTTAGAAGACTTACTCTATTCTTGGATTTAATAGGAAAGTAAATCCAGCCAACAAGCTCTTCTGAAGAAAAATAATTACATAATTCTGCTTTAAGTCTTTCTTTGAGTACAGGCTACCAGTAATTCTAATTATATTTCACGGTTTCTTGCCACTTGACAGGGATTGCTCTGCTTTTGAAGCTCAACCTGGACTTGAGTTGTGACTAAAATAAAAATGATTTCTTAAACGGCTGTCATTAAAAACAGACCTAAATCAGTCACAAGGAAAATAACATAATTTTAAAATATTATCAATGAAAGCCTCAGGCATCCAGGGGAATGAGCACTTTCCCACACTTGACCTACACTCTGGTTTCACACTTCTTGCTGGCAGTAGTTAAAGATCAGAGATTAACAAGGAATTTGAATAGAAATGACTAAATTGACTCAAATAGAGCAAGGAAGTATTCACACTTTCCTCCTCAAGCTCCATGCAGGTCTGAAGATGATGTGGCATCCCTGTGTCTCAGCTGCCTCAGTAGTTTGGATGTTCCAGCAGGTTTTTTTTCAGCCCAGAAAGAAAACAGGAACTATTGACAATTTTCACATGGAAATGTTATTAACTTGTTCTGTGCTGCTTTTTTTAAGGGTTTCTGGCTTATTAAAACGTATATTTACATTTTTAAGACTGCCAGCCTCTGAGTATTTAGACATGAGCACAGACAAAAACTGCACAATATCAGTTCCAGACTGAAAGCAGAAATCATTTGGTATGGTTAATATTTTTAATAGAAAACATGAGAAAAGAAAAATAAGCCTTGTAATTCCTAGGTCATAAGAAAATTATAGTATCTTTGAATAATGTTTCCTGATAATACCAAGTGAGTTGCTGACAATTTAACATGTGCTACTGTGACAAATGGCCAGTCTTGACCTGGCCTGCTAAACTTCTTCAAGATTTATCAGTATTAAGAAATGTGTCTATATTGAACATACCAATACTGTAATTAGTAATGCTCTCCTCTTTCAGGTTTTACTTGTGTAGTTTTCTGTAGTTTTCCATACTAGTCTGTTCATCTCTTTCACCTTATCTCAGTGGTTTGCAATTGGATGATTTCTGAGTACATCACCGGATTAAGCAAAACGAAGAAACCAGCTGTTGCAAAGACAATTTGTGTTAACTTTTAACTCACACTGAGTACCTAAAGCTCTGATCAAAAAAAGATCAAAAGGCACCCACACACAATGAAAGTCAATAATCTGTCACAACCAGATACCCCAATGTATTATCATTTCTGTCAGATCAGTTTGCTGCAAGACTGTTATAGTAGAAAGTAGCCCTGAGATTTGATTCACTGAAATTTTAAGATGTAGCCTTAGAACTCCCTGGGAGCTCTCACTGCATTCTCTGCATTTTCCTTGTGGCACTATTTTTTGCATTGTTACACCAAAGCTCTTTACAGGCCTCCCAAAGAATGGTAGCAGTTGTGACTAGACTTTATAGTCTTGGTTCCACAATTATCAAATTTATTTTCTGATGTAATGAAGAGTAATGCTTTACAACCAAAGGATTAAAAAATGTAAAGCAACTTTGTGATTAGTCTGCTGTATATGCTGTTCAATAACTTCCTGAGGAGTTAAGGATTTTTTTTTTCATACAAACTGAAAAATAGATTGTAGAATTGTAATACTATGCTTTGGGCAATGAGGAGGTCAATTAAAATGGTTAAGGCATACATGGAAAACCAGGTCAGTAGATAGTATCAAATAAAACATGAAAATCTGTTATAAATAAAAGAGATTCCAAGGAAGGAAAGTTCCAAATTTTCCTCTTAGTATATAAAGATCTATTAGTCATACTGAGCATTGGATGAAGCACTGTACTCCAAAAGCAATAAAAGTTTAGGATTATCTTATACTACTATTTTTATTTGGGTCCATTTTCAACATACAAAGGTCTATACATATATCTGTCTCTGTCTCCCTTTGTACATTATCTAAATAGAATCTGTACAAAGAGAAGAAAAACATATGGTTTAAAAAGTACCATCAGTAATTTATTTTACAAGACTTGCATGCTTTATATGGACACTGTAAGTTATCAATTGAAGAGTTACTGTACATTCTCCTATGGGGATCAGAAATATCCATTCAATCATTATTATTCCATAGGATGATTATTTGGGCTTTTCCCAGATACAAGGAACCAGTCAAGGAGTTTTCCTGGACTGGGGGCAGGATGGAGGAAGGGCAGTTACCTACTCCACAGGAAATACCAGAAGGGATTGTCTCTCAGAAAGCAATATTACTGTGAGGCCTTCCAAGGGCATGCTGTTAAACTTTACCTGTATTGTTTCTGGATTGCTGTTATTATTATAAAGCATACGCTAAATCAGAGTTTGAGACACCAGCTTCTCAAAATTCCTGAAACTTTCCTAATAGAATAAATAGCCCTTGAGCCTGGAAGCACCTTGCACTGGCTGGTGATGACTAGTACTCACCCATCCTCTAATGGTCATGACCTGCAATGGAACAATCTTTAGAGGTCAGCATTCCCAAATCCAATTCCAAGCTGATTTCAGACATCACCCCAGAAAGACACAGAACTTTTAATTCAATTTAATTGGTTGTTGTTTGGGGTTTTCTTGTTGTTTGTTGATTTGTTTGTTGTGTGAGGCTTCATTTGCTCAGGCAAAGGTCTGTGAGTTTTATCAGAGCTGGGTCATTTCAGACTCATCCAGAGTCTGAAGGAGGTTTCATGTTTGTAATGCTTTTGCTGAGGTACTGTGACAGAAAACTAGAAAACACTGTTAGCTTTATAATGTCAGATAAATCAGCTGTCACTTTCAAATATGACTTCACTTGTACTCCAACGAGAAATGACAAAGACTCAAAATCTTAGGGCAAAATAATTTGCTGAAGAACTCCAGTTCCTTCAGAAACTAAGGGAGCTCGTGCATATCTGGAATCTCTTATCTCTTATGAATAAGTCAAGAGCATCTTGAATGCTGGTTTTTTCTGTTAGGAATTTGCATGGATTCGGAAAATAATACATAGTCAGCAAGCCAAAAAGAATGTCTGATCTACTTCTGATTTTCATCTTGCAGTGCTTAATGCAATCTTTCATAATATGGGGAGAAGAGAGGAATGTTTAAATTATATTGCTAAGAAATTATCTAATTTCCATGGACAGATTCCTTTTCATTGGCCTTAAGGCAAACAGAGCTGACACATGTTCCTTATTCCACAAGGAACTGAAGCACTAACCTTAGTGAATCCAAACAAGTTCACTGCATGCAAGGATCTCTCATACAATGTTTTTTTTAAAATGAAAATTGCAACAGAAGCAAGGCAATGGTTTAGAAAGAGATGGCTTTGTGTAATCAGAGCCTTGTGTTTGCCTGTAGGAAATAATATATTCCTTAATACTTCTCCACACTACAGGATAAAGATTTGTTTTCCATGTTATAAATGCAAAGCTTTTTAGCATATTTGTACCCATTAATTTGATTTAATTTGAAGATTGGATTGCAAATTTTGCCTTATCTCTAGAGGTGAACCTTAGAAAGCCTTTTGTAGGACAACTTCCCAAAAATGCTGTGCATTTTTTTACTGCAAGACTGAACCTTCTGTCCAGGAGAACTGACCTGACTATGAACTGCAGTATAAAAGCTGAAGCTGGTTTCCCTATCATCTTGCTCCTTTGCTGCTATAATGGGGAAGCATCTATGGAAATCAATGACGAAACTTCCATGAAGTTGCCATGGAAGCTTTGTTGGTGACTTTGTGACATAAAGGTGTTAATCCAAGTTGCCAGGGACAATATGAGGACGGAAGGCTCAAGCAAAAGGACAAAGAAGAATGAATGACAAGGAATATAAAGATCCTACGGAAGAGAGAAATGCCAGAAGAAAGAAACATGAAGGAGGAGAAATCAAAACAGATTTCTAGGTCATTACGTTAGGAATACAAGTAAGAAGAGACGTATTGAAAGGCTTGTTTGCTAGTAATCTATCCAAAAGTGCTCCCTGCAGAAGGTTGGAAACACTGTGTCATAGATACAAAAAGTTTTGAGACAGCTGCTTTTCCCCTTCATTTAAATTTTTGATTTTGTAAGCAGCATTTTGTATGCAACTGCCTATTACCTAATAAAGCTACTGTTTTAGATACTGGAATTGATGCTTAGCAATTTTTAATCTTTTTGGCTAACACATGCATTATTTATATTACACTATTGCTGAGAGAGCTGTGCCAAATTTTACTAGGTGGCAAGCATAAATATAAGCATTCTTAAAAACAACCCTATAATTTTTCTAGCCAGCACAGAGAGATTGTAGGACACAGAAAATTGCAATATTTTTGTTAGGGATGACAGACTTAACAGAAAATTGGGGGTAGGATTCATTTTCATCTATTTACAGACACGTTTTAAATGACTAATCTGTCTTCTCTTCGTAGGTGGTGGGAAGAAGGTACAAATTATCGGATCTATTTTTGAGTACTGTTGCAGGGTTTAATGATCAGTACTCTAGAGGAGCCCATTTCTGTGTTATCTGTAGCTGATACTGAGACAAGTAGCTCAGATGGGACTTTATCTTTTTTTTTGCAAAATTAAAAATAAAAGGTCAGAAAGCATTTGCTTACCACAATTAGAGCTTTTTAGAGGACTTCTATATGAATCAGTTTATTTTCCTGGCCAATGTATCTGTAGAAGACCTTGTTATTATTGTTATTTGCATTCCTTGCCAATTTATGTAACATTGTCATGGATGGTATGTGCATTGCTATATAGAATGTCATATACATGATATACACTGAGCTCTTGATAGAGGTTATTCTGGGATCTCTCACATTTCAGTTTTCCATATCAAATGTTATTTTTGCAGAACATGAGAAATTTTTTAAAACTTGAGAAAAAAAAAATCAAAACTGTCCAGTAAGAGAGATTCTTTGTGTGCTGTAGCTTGCTTACTGCAAGGAGTGAACACATTCTCAAATGCAGAACTGCATAAAAGATAAGTGAACTGAGCCACTGGCTGTGGGAGGCAGCTGAATGTTTCTAGAGAGCAATTCCCCCTGGACCAGGGTTCTCATTCTAGCCAGACATGATTTATCAGTATGAATACTTGACAAGATAGAAACAATAGAGGCTGCATTAGAGTCAGCCTTTTAAGAGTTTTCATCCCTTCAACTAATTTCTTACTTCCTCATAACCATTCCTTCATATTGGTACTTTCCACCTACAGACTGCTGTTACCCTACTTAGTAGTCTTCTTTTCCTTCTCCACCTATCCTTAGAAGTACTACTTTTAAAAAGTCAGCTGGATCTACAACATGAGGAATTTACCACAGTCAGAAGCCCAGTGCAGAAGTCATTGGAGTGTGTTACAGGAATCACAATGGTGCTGGTTGAGCTGAGGGCAGCTTTCTTCAGCCTGTGACATTTTTTGAGAGCTTACTGTAGTAAATATTTTTTTTTTCCAGGGAAAATAGTAGATGCTACCTTTCTGAAAACAGAATCACTGCTTTTCATTATCAAATTCTTCTCTCCAATTAGGCTTTGTTAGAGCACTCTCTCTAGTTTAAAAGCTATGGTGATGCAAGTGCCACAGGGTTTCTGGTTCAGCAGGGATATTTACATTTTAAGTTTTAAGGATTGACTTAATAATGACTCCATTTACTGTGATTATTTAGTTTGGTAGTGCACAAGTTCTGTCTCCATACTTTGTATATGGCAATGCATACTAAGCATCTCTCTACCAGCAGCAACTGATTTCACAAGACACTTGCAGAAATATTTTCAACAGTGTGCATCTAATTCAAAGGTCTTACACAAAAAGGAAGGAAGGCATGATAGATACTTCAATGAGTCAAGGGATGTTCCCACATGAGAATCAATTTTTACATTATTTATGTCTCTTTTTAGCAGTGAATGTTTAACAGTGTGGACCAAGCAGTGAATTCTTTGGTATATGCTCCTTTTTGTGACACCATGGCAATATCAGAGCAAAATTTTTCCATAAAATTTTTTCCTGGAAAGTACTTATCATATTTAACAGTATCCATTTAACAAGACATTAACAACAGCTTCAGCTGTCCCCAGCTGCTTATGCTGTGTACTATTTTCAGGGCTGAAAATCTTGCAGTTGCTGTCCAAAGCAACAGCGAATACCATCAGAAATAGGAGATCTCCGACAGAGATGAAGACAACATCACATCTCTGTGACTTTGACAAGATTAGGGTAAGGTTTAACTTAAGATCATTCTTTGGCACTTCAGAATTCTGTTTTCTACTAATAATATGGTTTGTGACATCCCTGTTGTCAACCCTCCTCACATGGTTGGGTTCTTCAAGTTAAAAATAAAAAAGTTCTCCTGAAAGAGGGCCTACCTTCCTTTTTTGCCTTTGCATTTACTAGGGAGGCATCAAACAGCTAAGGCAAACACTGCTGCTGCCAGATCACTGCAATGCTTCCTGGAACAAGTGGAGGAGAAACCAACCCAATGTTATTCTGAGCAGCAGTGACCTGGTGTAAATGACACTGTGGTTCTAGTGATGCCTGGTACTCCCAGGAGCCCTGCAAAAGGGCAGAACACCAAGCAAGTATGCATACTTACAGACTGGTAACACTGCCACACCTGAGCCTTGTCCATAGTTTAGCCTGGAAGAAAGGGATCTTGTCCAGCAGATACCACTTATATACTGAAAAAAAAGCTGACAACTCTGTCCTCCGCTGACTGAAAGCATTTTTTTTTTTCTTATTGAGATCATAATGTGAAGAAATGAATCTTGAAGAATCTGGAGCTAAATCTGGGCTCTGAGATACATCAGTACTAAACTGGAAGAGCCTCAGAATGTAGAGATATTAGAAATAGAATAAAGAACAAAGTAGCTGCAGACAAATAGTAGTATCTAGCTTTAAGGAGAGGAGGGAAAGAAGGGGTTAAACCTCCCATCAGTGCCTGTTTCCCACTGTGCTTCTCCTCCACCTGCAGATCCAGAGCTGGGAGGTCAAGAACAAATCATGCTTGATGAAGCTAAGTTCAAATTTTACAATTGAGAGATTCTCTTTGCTTGTCAATAAAAATGGCAGCTAATGTTGACTGAGCTTGTTTGGACATAACTTGAAAGCTGTGAATTCTAATTTCACTAGCCCAGGTTATAGCTTTGAAACTAGCATTAACTCATGCACTTAGCTAAATCATGTCACCATGGTGAGTGGGTCCTTAAGAACATACAGTCACCCACAGTTTCATTTGCTCGAACAACAAATCACAGCCAACATCCCACAGCCCCACCATAGACACTAGACAAAAAATTATGCAAAGTCCTGCTGGCACCTGCAGAAATACACAGTTGTGGTGACTGGGAGTTTTGTAGACATTTAAAGGAAATGCAAAGTAATGTAAAAATTGGCAGTAAGTTAATTGCTTGCTTCAGAAGGTTCTTTTAATTCTTGCCAATGCCTAAATACTCAGTGGCAGCAAATCTCTCTGACTGTTTCAGGGCGCTCCTAGTTCTATAGTTTTGCTGTTAGAGAACCAGTGCATTTTACACATCTCAGGTGTTTTAAAAATATACTGTAGATGCAGTGTTAAATCTCTTGTTCTTGAGAAACATAATATCTGTGATGTTTGTGAAAGACATTTAAATGGATATTCCTAGAAAACAATTTCCTCTTGTTTTCTAAATTAGCATGTATCAAATGTGCTGAATCAATCTTTATTGTCCTGTCACAAAGCAGAGGAGATTTTATTTAGATGTTGAAGAGAGTGATCTTTGCTCTGGGTAAAGGTAGTCTCTAGGTAAAGATAGCTTACAGTGCAAGAATGAATTTTGTTAAATTCACCTATGGGCATACTTTGTATGTTAATATGAGCCAGATAAAACTGCTCAGTCTGGGCTGATGTTCCTTCAGGAATTGTACCGATTTTGGTCACACTGATTCATTTATAGCAAATTCATTTATCACCTCATGATATTGCATGACAGACTCTCTCTTTCCAGGAAAAGGCAACCACATAATTTTCATGGTCTTTTGGTGCAGCTGTTTTTAACGAATGATAAGACTTTGCATGTCATAAACTAGCAAGTTACCTTTAATTTGAATTAGCATGCAAAGCATGTCTGTAGGTGAATTAAGTATGTAAATACACATAATTTATAGCACATAAATATCTAAATATTAAGCATATATATATAAATTTAAATTTTCACACTGGACACTTAAGCTAACAAAGAATAATATTGTATTATTGGTTAATAAAACAGCTTTTCATTTCTTGCATATATGCCACAGGAAATACATATGTGCAGAATAGAAATGAATATGAGTTCTTGCTCTGTTTTGCTAATACTCTGTAGGGCTGTTTTGTGCCATCATACCTCGCACAAAACCAGTCAAGAGGGCTCCACCAGAGTGCATTTGTTTCACTCAGTGCCATGTGCCTACAGAACAGTCTGTTTCCAAGGTAAATGGTTAAAGAGGTAATTGCCATAGTGGGAAAAGACAAGGACACAAAGTACGGTAGAAAATAGGATTATTTAAATGTAGAGCAGAGAATTATAACGCTTTTTTCTTCTATTCTTTAGCTGTTTCTTTGCTTTTGTCTTAAACAGTCTGAACTTGAGTTTGCTTTTCCTGGGTCAAGTAAATTTAAAGCAACCCCTTCTAACCCTAATGATATCCTGGCATATAATTGCTCGCTTTCTTGTGTTAGTGGTAGAAGGTGTCTTCACTGTAGAGAAGAAGGGTTTCTAATTCATAACAAATTACATTTCAAAATTTGATTTCACTCTAAATCATGTGACCAAGTAAAATTATTCAAAGTTTCCTGAGAACTACAAATTTGTTAGAAGCTCCATTTTGTAACAGCATCAAATGTTACTTCACTGATCCCATGTGCCCCAGACCCTTATGGCCCTGTAGCAGAATGACCAAATTTTTTGAATGTAGATAAACTTCACAGAACAGCTGAATGCATCAGGAATCTGTGGGATAAAGCCCTGGCTGCTGTGGTTCTGGCTCCATGGAAGAGCATGGCCGGATCTGACGGGGCTGCCCTGCATGCTGCTCTGCCTCTCCTCAGAGCCAGCTGGATTCAGGGCTCCTGGGTCCTTGGTGGATTTTGTAGACCTACAGATCTCCAGGGAAGAGGGTAACTCAGCCAAAGGAACCAAACAAAGGATCTTGAGCTTGAGTCTCTAAATGTTAGTGAAAAATGGCAATGACCTCTATTGTCACTTTTGATAAACAGGCAGAGTTTATTGTGCTTTACCCATTCCCATGAGAATGGTTTGGTCAGCTGCTTCCCATGTACCTATTTACCCTCATCAGCTTGGCAATAGGCTGTACAAACTGGACCCTTTACAAAAGTAATCTTCAGTATCTTCTGCAAAAATCACCTTTGTATTTTATTTCTGAGGCCCAGGAAATCAGTCTGTACCATAGATTAGTTTGAAGAAATAGCAGTTAGGAAAAGCAAACAGCTTGGAAAGTAACCATTTTTGATACTGGGGCTCTTGAAAAACAGTAAACATGAAACTTACAGATATCAGTTTCACAGGGTCTTTTTTCAGTGGAAAACTGTATGATAAACAGTGTTTTTTTGAAAAGGGAGAATTTTCTTGATTTGAATTATTCATTTTTACTCTTGACCATTATTCCTATGTTGGTTCCTGATAGACCATATCATGTCAAATAATAATATGGTATCTTAGCAACATAAAGGAAACCAGTCTCACAGATTCTGAAGATGCTGATATAATTGCATTTAGCTATTGCAAAACAATTATTGAGCTGGCATCTTCAAATAGCTTTATTTTCTGGTTAAAAAAGTGGTGCTGCTATGACATTGTGCCTCTAAGTTGCTCCAGGCTTCTTTCAAAGAGTCTCTAAAAGTCAGTTCTTTTACTGCTAAACAACTTTGTCATGGCCTTGGCTCTTTAACTAGCTGAGCTGGAAAATATTTTTCTTTCATTTTGATGTCAACAACCAACTCAAAGCTGTCATTGCAACAACATTGAAAAAGACTGTGTACTAGCTAACATCCCCTGCTGTGCAGTCTCTTTTTTCATGGAATGGATGGGAAAACAGCTATTTCAAAAAACAACTCACTAAGTTGCATAACATTAACTAGAGCCACAATAAAAGGCACTTGAACAATATTTTTTTATATATGCAAGTGTTCTAAAGCTTGTCTTCCTGACCTGAAACACAATAGTGTTAGACCTGGTTGAGAAAAAAAGAGAAAGCTTTAGATGTAAATAAATTTACTTCTTTCAAGAAGCTGCAAAAAAAATCAGAAATTTAAGGTGTGTAATTAATTTTGCCTGCAGAATGCCTGCAAGCATGTTCATATTCTCAATTTTTAGTGAACTGGCATATATGGAAATAAAATTCTGCGCTCTTGTGAAACTATAGCCCTTCCTTCCAAACAGTCCTCAGAAAATTACAGTTAGGTATAGATGCCACAAAATTCACGCCCTGGAAATGGGACATGCTTTTTACAAGGCATCTACCGGAACTCCAGGACATTTGCAAACATTTTTGCTACTGTCATTTTGGGTTTTCCTCAGAAATGTACGTGTTCCCTCCCACGAGAGGCTGCTTTGCGGCTCATGCCGCGCCTCGCAGCCCCATCTAGCGGGGAAGGGCAGGCCCGGGCGGGGATCGGGATGCTCCGGGCTGGGGGGAGGATGCGGAGCGACCCCGGGACCGGGCAGAGCCCGGCTGGAGCCGACTGTGCCCGCCTGGAGCAGCCCTGCCCTGGCTTCAGCTGGGGCACACTTAATGCCTTCCCAGTACCTGTCACAGGGCTCTCTTTCGGAGTCAGAATGCAAATGGTGTTGACAACACGCAGATGTTTTGGTTTTTTGCTAATTCATGTTTACCCTAAGCAAGGACTATTTTCTCCCTTGTGTCATGCTCTGCCAGCGAGGAGGTAGGCAAAAAAACAAACTGAGGGGAAGCATAGCTGGGACAGGTGACCTGAACTAACCAAATGGATATTTCACACCACAGAGCATCATGCCCTGTATATAAACTGGGGGAATCGCCTCAAAGGTTGGCTGATCTGGCTTTGGGAAGAGGGCTCTGTCAGAAGGTGGTGAGCAGCTGCACTGTGCATCATGTGTTGGGTTTTTTCCCCTTTTTATTATTATTATTATTACTGTTTACCGTTATTTTTGTATTTTACTTCATTTTCAATTATTCCACTGGTCTTATCTCAACAGACAAGTTTTACTTCAATGCTCCTCCTCATTCCACTGAAGTGGGGTGGGGGGAAGGAGTGGTCAGGCAAGTGGCAGTGTGGTGTTCCGCCTCCAGCTGGACTTAAAACCATTGCAGACTCTGATTCCAGTAGCTCATCAATAAACTCTTTCCAACATTAAAGAGAAAAAATAGGATTTGTTCTGCATTTTCCCGCGTGACTGTGTTAGTTACAGCATTATGTAAGTGCAAAGGAGGCCACCAAGTTGATTCAAGGGATGAAGCACCTCTCCTGTGAGGAAAGGCTGAGAGAATATTTGCATCCCTTCAGTACCTGGAGGGAGCCTGCAGGAGAGTTGAAGAAAGATTATTTGCAAGGACATGCAGTGACAGGACAAGGGGAATGGCTTCACATGGAAAGAAAGATGGTTTAAGTTAGAAGTTAGGAAGAAATTCGTTACTGTGAGGGTGGTGAGGCACTAGAATGGGTTGTCCAGAGAAGTTGTGGATGCCCCATCTCTGTGAGTATTCAAGGCCAGGTTGGATGTAGCTCTGAACAACTTGGTCTAGTGGGAGGTGTCCCTGTCCATGGCAGGGGGCTGGAATGACACTGTCTTTAAGGACCATTCCAACCCAAAGCATTCTATGATTACACTTCATGAAACAGAATTTTTTGTTTAGTGTTTGATTTTCAAAAACTGCACACTTTGAACTCTGGCTACATAAAATGGGCTAAAATGTAAAGAGAAATACAACAGAGATAGTGCTTGATATTTTTTTTATTTTACAGTGAAAATTTTATTAAAAAGACTTGTCTACGTTTGGAAAGACAGGTGCCTGCTAAGGAAGGCAGGAGCCTCCCCTGAAATGGAGAATGCAAACCCTCCCCACCCCTCTGAATTGCTATGAATTTCAAATTAAG
>JAYDZK010000001.1:94697449-94707548 GCA_034509185.1 Euphonia xanthogaster | reverse complement strand
GGAGAATTGCCCACTTGACACAAGACAACTGCCATACAGATGGTAATAGAATACATCCTGCCTTGCAATCTAGAACAAGACTGTATTTATCCCTGACTACTTCTTTGGAGCCAGCTAAGCTGATACTGTCTAGATGAGAAAATACATTGCAACATTATGAAAAGATGAAACTTGAAAGACAAATTCAAATACTCAGAAAAACATTAGTCTGGAGATTGGGAAACACAAGTGCAGAGGTCTGTCAGTCTGCAGCTACAGGGAAGAAGGTCCTACATGAGATCAAGAGCAGCCTTCAAAGTGCTCCTTGACCTTATGTGAATAATAATACTCTTGAGATCTGTTTAATGCCTGAGACATTGATCCCCCGAAAACTTCTCCTCATGAGTGGACTTGCATTATTCCTTATGTTTGCCCCAGTCCGAGGAGGAAAGCACAGCAGTCCTGGATTAACAGCCAATATTGAATCAAACCTAATGGCCTGCAATTTGCCAAATATGCACAAGAACTGCTCATCTTGTGAGCTCACCTGATGCTTTCCTGGCCACATCTTCACTTTAGCCTGCAGCTGTGAAACATCCCTTGACACCATGCCCAGTGCTTAAGGGACACCCATGGGGCCAGTGAGGAAGGGGCACTGCTGCAGGGAGAACTTTCCAGGGCCAGCAGCTGGCAAGGTGGGAGTTGGAGCCTCTCCACTTCATGTTGCCCCCCTCCACAGTCCAGCTAAAGCAAAACCAAATCAGGGACTCTCAGAAATTACACAGCCAAGCAGCTCCTCTGGATGGAGAAGCAGACTGATCCCCCACAAGCGATTTTGGGACATTCAGGTGTCATGGTACACCTTGCTGGGGCTGGACACATCTCACAAGTCCACACAAAGCTCCTGGCCACTACTGGCACTGTCTGCTGGCTGTCTACTCATGCAGAGAGGTTTTACCTGCAGAACGCCGGCAGGCAGGTGCGCCTCTGGGTTCTTATCTGTCACTTTTACTTTCTTTTGGGAGGAAAGACTTCCAGAGCAGCTTCAGGACTTTTTTACAAATTGCTGTAGCAAAGCAACTTCTGAGGAGATTAGAAACTCATCGTACACCTAAATAAGTAAATAAGGAGGACATCAGCTCCATGGATTTGTATCTATGGCGGTGGGAATGCTGGTGTTGTCTTTTTTGAAAACCACTTCTCAAAGAACTGCATTCAAGATAAAGCCCAGATTGCTTTTCTCCCCTCTTTCATAGGGACAGTTAATTACACATTAATGAAGGTACTGCATGCCTTAAACTCAACATTAGTTATGAATGCAATTCCTACAGGTAACTCAGCTTTCAGGGCACTAAGTTGCAAAAAGAGGCACAGTGTTTTTCCAGGACATATTGCAAACCAAGGCTCCTGTGGGATATTCTCTGTATTTTTCAGAAAAGCCATTCCTTAGTGATATGGTAAACATCTTATATTCAATAGGATCCACATAAGAAAACCAACTCCTTCCCTTCTGACTTCAGTGGAGACAGTACCACACTGACATTTCCACGTTTCCAAGAACAGTGAATGAGTGCACCAACATGGAAGCTTGATAACAATTTTACACATTCTCATCTCCAGTGCTTTCCTAAACATTTATTGATTCTTGGAAAACTTCCGTTCTGTCTTTACTCTTCCCCTCTCAATGGATTTTCTCTCTAAATGAGAGGTTGCTAGACTATCCTGAACCAGTTTCTGTGCTTAAACAAAATTATTATTTTGAATTTTGATTGTAAAGATTCTGACAGAATAAGAACTTTTAAAACTAGACATGAAGACATATGAACTGAAGGACAAGATTTAGCAAATCCAAACACTAAAAGGAAAGTATTTATATCAGATATATCAGTTCAAACCCAGGTACTCTTCAGCTTGATGCTTCCTGCTGTCAGCTTAAGGGTAACAGCAAAATTACTTGTGAATTTGGTTTTTTTTTTATCCAGATGATGTTAAGACTTTTGAGGAAGTATATAAAAAAAGAACTCACTTGTTTTTTCTCTTTGTGTAAGGAGATAGGTATGTGACTTCTGTATCAAATATTTTCAAGGGTAAAACATGTTTAGAAGTTAAATTACTTCTCTATTCAATATTGATAAATATAATTTGCAGTATTTCTGCTCCTTTTTTAACCTAGAGACAGGATTAATATTCATGATATTGCTTTTGGTAATATACAAGAAATTCCACAAGTCAAATTCACTCAACCCATATTGGTTGGAATATAGAATATTTACCTTTTCCATCATACCTTTAATTTTGTCAACACTGAAAGCAGATAATGACTTAGTTTGTAATGCTGCTAAAAAATTAGTCAAGCTGTTTTGACATTCAGCAGAATGCTAATATTGTTCCCATCCTTTAAGAAAGTAACAAAAGGCCTTCAACCAAGCACAAAAATAAATAGAGTTGTTCTGTCCTGGCAAGCAAATTTTTGGCATTTTGTAAATCACCTGTTTTATTTCTGTGCTGATAATGGTATATAGAGAGGATAGAAGCTGCATTCTTTGTGACTTACTACAAGTGCTCCTGGACAAAATTAGGGGTTTTATTAGTCACATTTTTTAGCTGTTACTGAAATATTTTTCAAAATAGTTTTGTTAAAAAATATCTAGACTATTTGCTCAATTATTAGGTAAATGGTTTGCTATGTTCCTTCTCTGCTCACTGCCACTGTGGATAGCTCAG
The DNA here is from genome assembly GCA_034509185.1 of Euphonia xanthogaster. Lineage (NCBI taxonomy): Eukaryota > Metazoa > Chordata > Aves > Passeriformes > Fringillidae > Euphonia > Euphonia xanthogaster. The sequence continues at coordinate 94,704,845 of JAYDZK010000001.1, read as the reverse complement.
CAAGTGGTGATGCAGTCTTTGGTCCAGACCTCATTGTACTGAGCCTGCTCCAGATGTCATAAATACATCTTGTTGGGATGTTTTATTTCTCTCCCATCCCTGCAGGCAGCCCAGACTGGAATGGATTTATGTATTTTTCTTTTGAGACTGTTTTTGCTGGAAGGCCTACCAAAAAATCCCCAGGCATTGCATTTTGAGTGAGCTGAAGTTGCACAGTACGGACACCTTAATTTAGCTAGTGAGTTGATTTATGCTCAAAAGTGGTCTCCCTTCAATACCCTTCAGATTCTGAGATATTTTCTCTCATTTTCTCGTCCAGCTCCAAATGAGAACAGCATGGATAAGTATCAGCCTTAGATTTTTGCTATGAAATTTTGATTACCTTTTCAAATGGAGAGTTAGAACCCTTAATTAGACTGAGGCTGCATGGAAAGTATTCTCAGAGCCTTTACTGTAGCTGAAGGTGCTGATTCTGTACAAGATAAGTATCTCTGTAAAAATCAGTGTATCCATTAAAACAAACCAACCAAATCAAACATTAAAACAAACAACCAAATCAAACCAAATTAGATTTATTTACTGCAAGGATTTTTTTAAAATACAATATTCTCATTAAAATATTTCTATCACATCTCCTAGGAGGTACCTCTATCTTCCACCTAAGTAGAGTGTATGAGATCCCCCTCAATGGACTGAGGTGTTCAGATAAATCAATCAAAAAAAAAGCAGCAGCAAATAGAGCACTGGTGGTACCACAAGATAAGCAAATGGTTCTTTGCTTTTCTAGCATGCTTTGTAGCTAAGTCAGCAGAGGACATCTAAATCATCCTCAAACACTGCTAAAGCCAGTTAAATTGAGTAGGGTCATGTGCATCTGCAAAGCATGCTTCAGATACTGTCCAGCTGAAAGTCAAAATTTTGTTGCAGTTCTCATTAAAACATACAAGCTGAAAGTACTACTGCAGAGAAGAAGAAATTTAAACAAATTCTGATTCTTCAAAACAAGGTAACCATCTCAGAGATACCTATATGTGACTTTCTTGGAGTGTATAGGAGTGTAAAAGAGAAATTAAACTCTTTTATTTCTTATTCTTTGTGTCCTGGTTTTGTGGGATAGAGATTTTCTTTTCTTTCTTTCTTCCTAGTAGCTGTTACAGTAAAATGTTGATAACACACCAATGCCTTACTTGCTGCTGAGCAGTGCTTACCCTAAGACATTTCAGTTTCCTGTGCTCTGCCAATGGATAGGTGTACAAGAAGCCAGGAGGAAGCATGGCCAGGACAGCTGACACAAACTGGCCCAAGGGTTATTCCACACCACAGAACACCATGCCCAGTATATAAACTGGGAGCAGCTGGGTGGGAGCTGCCTTTCACAGCTCAGGGATAGGCTGGACATCGCTCAGCAGAGGGTGAGCAATTGGATTGTGCATCACTTGTTTTTCTGTGTTTTATTCCTCTCTCTCTCTTTTTGTTGTCTCCTCTTTATTAATTATTATTATTGTTATTATTATTACCCAGGGGTTTTATTTACAGGTGTGTGAGCAAGTGGCTCCATGATATTTAGCTCTCAGCTGGGGTTAGGCCACAATGCCTGGTTATGCAGTGCATATCTCAATGACTCTCCATATACTAGCATAGCTTCTAAGACTTATTTTACTGTAAGATAACACAGGCAGCACAGCCTGATGCATATATTAGGAAAATGTATAGAAGTCTCTATTTTCTTAAGAGGAATGTAATAACTTTCCTCTCTCTTGCAGGAAAGTAACCCTGAACATCTGCAAGTGGTTTTTTGAACTACAGCAGGACAAGGGAAGAGACTGCTGTTAAAGAGGTAACATTTGACCCCAAGACATGGGTGGAAGTATGGAACAAACTTGAGATTGTCAACTAAAAAGTTCTGTTCATAAGCCCATAATATATTTTGGCATATCAGATGTTATGACATCCCCCACTCTAGTTTTACTACTGTCCTGTGCAGCCTTTTGAACAAACTGTCAGCCTGTCATTTGTTCCATGTATTTTCAAATATAATATTCTTAATGTTTTGTATGGGCTTTTTTTCTTTTGCTATTTAAAGAATATATACTATACTATAAACCTTACAAATTTGAGTATTTCTTTCTAAGTTTCTGTTTAAAACTGTTTCTCTGCATGTCTGCTTAACTTATCAGGGCAAGTGAGACTGATGTATATGATAACTAATTCAAATGTTGCTTTTATATGATATTGTTAGACTCTGGTGCCAGCTTATCCTATGCTGACAACATTGTGGCAGCTCCTATAAGCACATGTTTTATAATAAATATGAAAGTGTTGCACACAAACAAATTAAATTACTTTGCTCCTGAATGCATCAGAGCAATGTCATTTACTTGATGTGTCATAGTTTCTAATGTGTTATATGCTGAAACAGTCAAAAAAGCTAAAAGGTATTAAGCACTCCCTTCAGTCAGCGGAAGGACTTCAGCTGTTCTTAAGATGGGACTTAAGACCCATAAGAAAAGTCTAGAGGGAGACGCCATGCTCAGGGCTCTGAGAGTGGATGGCCCAGCAGAGCAGCGTTTTGTGTGACTCCAGAACAAATCACAGACTGGCTGCATTCATCACCCTGGTCATCCATGGTCTGCTTCAGCCTCAGTCTTGTCAATAGGGGAATAAGATCAAGATTCTCGGTGCAAAGGTGCCCGCTACAAATGTGTGTTTCTGTGCTGGTTTTTGCTTTATTCCATAATGCACATGCACCATGTGTTTGTGGATAAATAGTCCTAGGGACTGATGCAGCCTTAAGCCTAGAAGACTTGGAGTTTATTAGCAAAGACATTTGATTACAAGTAAGCCTAAAATGAGTATATGGTAGTCATTTCAGCAACTGCCAGCATACCCGAATTGACTGGTTTGGAAAATGTGCTATTAAATTTTCCTTTTCCTTTAAATTCATGGGGCATGTGTTTACTGTGTTTTTTGCAGCCCAAAACGTGGTTTGGCTAACCTTGTGAAAAAATAACAAAACACCAGGGGTTAAAGTCATGACAGTTTTCCCACCAGTGTAACTTGGGTCAGAATTTCACCCTGGGGTATAAAACAATTAATCCCATATCAGACAGCAGCAAAAAACTGTTAGGAAACCCAGACTGTCTGACTTGTGATCTATCCACTTGCATGGCCATGCTTCTGCATTTTGACACCCTGAACCAGAAGAGCCTCCAGGCTGAAGCAGCAGTGCAGCACAGGAAGATTTTACAACAGCTCCGTAAATAGATCATTAACAAAAAAGTCTGTCTTAGTCAAGAGGGAGTTTAGGCCTTTGTTTTCAGTCCATAAGGTAAAATTTGGAGAAGCGTGGATTAGACAGATGTCTCTGAGAATGAGAGGGTGAAAGGAAATGGGTCACACATGCCAATGGAGAGTTTGTGGGGAGTATAGCAGAGCACCAGGATTTCAGAGACAGATCTAAAAATGATGGTGGTGTCCCAGTCCAGCTCTTACGTAATTGCAGGCATAGAGAAAGGATGAGGAAAGCCACAGAGGTGGGATCAGAAAGAGCAGGAAGGAGCACCCAGGCAGACTGAATCAGTGGGGCTTGGGCCACATATTAAGAGGCAGAAAGGGATTTGGATGTGCAATCAGGAGCATGGCCGCAGAACACCTTGAAAGCAAGGCTGGGAAGTTGAAATGAGGCACACCTGTAGCTGGGCCAGGCTCAGGTCTCAGTGCTTTATTCTGAGCTCAAGTCAAGACAAACAAGAGCCCTTTCATGGCATTCAGGACTGTGATATACATCCTTACTTTGTTGCTTCATTATGCAGCTGTGTAAAGATAATTGAGAGAACTAAGCTAGATTTTTCATCAACAAGCAATAAAACATGATAAATATGTTACATGGAATGGCAAATGTTAGAATTAATAAGCTGAAATGTTGATGAATTACTGTTTATATACTTGACATGCAATAATTGCTTCATTTATCATCTGAATCTGGAAAACTTAAATAGCAGGCATTTATAATTAATTTTCTCCCCTTGCAAACTGCAATTCATTCCACACTCAAAGGAGTCAGCGTTAATTTCTTTTCTATCAGCCACAGGCCATAAGTTAATGCATTAAAAAAAGTCAGAACATTTAAAATAACAGTCTAATTAAATTATATCCTCTACTGTTGGAGAAAAACACATGATTCTTCAGGAGATAATCAGTCACCAGTAAACACCATTTAGTTCTTCTCACAAATCTGTGTCTGCCCACTGGCAATCTTGGACTGTCAAGATGAAGAATTTACTTTACTGAACAGATGAAGGATATTGACTTCAGCCTCATTAGCAACTTCAAATGAGAATGACAATGGGAGTTCATTAAATAATAATATTTTTCCATATACTGAGTTTTCTTCATCATGCAGAAGAATATGCTTTTCACAGCATCTGACAAAGCCCACATTTCTTGATCATCTAGATAATGCCCTTTCCTGAGGGTCTTTCCTATTTGAGCAGCAAGGGCTGCTACTTCCTCACTGAAACCAGGAAGTCAGGCAGCGCCCACCTCAGTTCAGAATTCTGGAAGTGCCTTGCTCCAGCCTGATCCACCCAAGTCCCTGGGAAGATCTGGGGATTTCTGTGAGGACCACATCAGCTCAAGTGCCTGCACAGAAAGTGCTTTTCACAAACAGAAGTTGCTGTCCTGTCCTATGGAGTGGCAGAGTGTCATTAAAGACCTGTGGGCTTTTACTCATCCAGCTATTCTAGACAAAGAATATTCAGCTAGGTATAAGAGATCTGCTCAATGTAGACATTCTCTGACAGCTGGGAACAACTGTCAGAGAAAGGCTGAACTAGCTACTTTTACACAGCAAAATGATCTCAGGTCCCCCACAAGTAGCTAGTCCTTTCTCTATGCATAGTGTGTGTGGCGCCTGTGAAAATCACTGACGTAGCTACGCCAAAGGTTATTTTATTACAGAATTGTTACAGCCGAAAAAAGATTAGGGTTTTGGTTGTTTTTTTTTTTTTTTTCAGCTGGTAGACATTCTCACATCATAAATTTCATTAAGTTCTGGCAAGAGATTGAGTACTTCATGCTAAAAAAATTCCCTCAGTATAACCTACTTACTTTTAATGATATTTTTCCATCTAGCAAGAATCTTGAAATACTAAGGATAAAGATATTTTGCAAACTGGAAATAATGAACGCTTCCTTGTGTACAGCCACAACCAATTAGTTCCTAGTTCTGTGTTAAGAATGTCTTTTCAAGTATTTTTAATTTTAAGACCTTCAGGCCAAAAAAGCATGTGACTTCTCTTATGGCTCCCTACCCTAATTAGTAACTTAATTCCACATACAGAGAGCTAAGTAGAATTGACAGACTACAGCTTCTCCTGCATTCTTGCAATTCTCTTTTTCACAAGATACCATTGAGGTCAGGAGCTTTAGAAGAGGATAGAAACCCATCTCTTTCAAGATGCATTCCAGCACCTTTCTCATGGAAACTTGGGAGGTCATTCATTTGTGCAGGTTATCTCAAAGCTCTCCTTTAGTATTTAAACTTTCAAGACAATGCTCTAATTCTTGCTGTCTCCAGGAAAAGGCATACCACTCTCTAGCAAACTGCACTGGAGATGTATGTAATCCATGAAGTCCTGGCTCTTGTTCCCACAACTGTTTTGGCTTGTTTTCCATTGAGAAGTCATGGGGAAAAGTCTGCAGCAGCCTCTCAGAGGGCTTCACTGCTTTCTCTTCCCAGCAGAGTGCCTTTTCCAGTGGGCATTTGGACCAGACTCCTTTGGTGCTTCCTTGCCCTGTCCAGCAGGGCAGTGGAGAGAGGATGGGGATTCTTTGCAGCACTTAGGATGCTCATTTGGGACACAAGCAATGAGCACTTGAGATCATTTGGCTCACCTCAAATCAAGTTAAGACACTTTGTCTAAAGGTGAGTGACAGCAACTCCTCTTAGCAACACTATGGGAAAAAGAGTAAGCCAGGGAGCATCTAAATCACAGACATAATTTTAGGCATGAAATCTGATTTTACTAAAGCACCTTCTTTCATCTTTGGCCTTGCTCTAGGGTTAAGTGAGAGACACTGAGCTAACATTTTTTTTTGTAGCAGAGATGCTGTCTTCCCTCCCTGCCTCACTCCCTCAGCTGACTGGCCATCAGCTTCGGCTGCAGCTTTGGCCTCTGGAACTGAACCAGGAATGTGGTGCTCAGCACTGGCACATCCTTGTCCTTTTGCCAGTCATATCAGGAACCACCTAAAGTTGTTTTAAGGAATCAACATAACTTGGACTCACTAAGCCTGAACACATTTTATGCAGTAGAAGAGAAAGTCGATCCAAATCCCCTTCTCATGACAAAATCACTGGTTCCATACAAAGAGATGTTCTGATCAAGCAGCTGACATCCTTATTGCAATATCAACGGAATATCAGGGATCTTTGCCCAGTTTCTTCAGAGAAACGATATAAAAAAAACTTGAGACAACTGAAGTAATGGACAAGGAGTTTGCTCTTGTGTTATACAGAATATGAAACTATCAAGTAAACCTCAATTAGACTTTGTAATTCAGATACATTAGCAAAAATAATTTTTAACAAATTGTAACTGCATTATAATTACATTACTATTACACTAATTGTATTATAGTTAATGTGCTATAATGTGCTTTTGTTTTCTTTCCTTTAACCCAAATAATCAGGTGAACGAATTACAATGAATTATTTGAGCTATGTGAAAGCTGCTCTTTTTTGGCAAAGCCTAGCCATGTTCATCATCTCAGCTAATTACAACTTGTCCTGTTCACTGCAGAAGGTGATCTTTGGAATTCTCCAATAAGCAGCATGAAAAATGATGCAGAAAGTAATTTTGGAAATAGAGCAACATTTTACAGCCTTGGAAGGCAGGAGAGGATGTTATCGCAATGTGGGATAAAATCACCTTCATAAAATCTCCTGCATTAATGAAGATCCAGATCCAAGATTTTGTTCTACTCTAGTCAAAGCAAGTCCCTGAATTTACATTTCCTTATTCATTCAAAGATAATTTAAATAAATCTTCTTACTGGGATTTTTTAGGTTATTTAAGATTACTGTGAAAGGTTTTCAATATTGGACCAATGCAAATTAAGGCCCATATTTAAGAAAAGAAAAATCATTGCATCAAAACGGTTCTATTTGGTCAAAAGGTAGCTTTTCCAGAATAAAAAAAAAAAACCAAAAAAACAAACCCCAAACCAAACCAAACAAATCAACCAACAAGTATGATTGCTACATCAATGTTCCCACACTGAAGACCAACATATTTTAGGCATCCTGTTGAAAACCTTCTCCTCTCCTCTCCTCTCTCCTCTCCTCTCCTCTCCTCTCCTCTCCTCTCCTCTCCTCTAGATCGGAAGAGCGTCG
>JAYDZK010000001.1:94685634-94696521 GCA_034509185.1 Euphonia xanthogaster | reverse complement strand
CTTTCTGAATTTGTCATCTTTTTCAGAGCAGTGAAAGAGTGGTGTCATCCAGTATTGTTCATTTTGTGTGCTGGGGGTGCTGTGCCTGTTAAATAAACAGGCTCTTTCCACTTCTCTCTGAGGAATCCTTCCTGAACCAGTTGGGGGGAGGGGCCATGTGGGTTTGCTTTCTGGAGGGACCCCCTTTTGGAGGTTTTCTCCAAGATTTGCCCTAAACCAGGACAGAGTCCAAGTGTTAAATCTGAGAGCTTTACCTAACTATGGCACTTCAATAAATATCATTGACAGACTTTGACTTATGGACACTAAAATAAACCTGCTCCAGTCTTTATTTTTTTAAAAGTGATGGTTTAGATTAATCATTTTACTGGTGTTATTGAGACTTTTGACTTCCCAAAACTGATTTTGTCTGAGTGTATCAATTAGTACACAGATTTTAATACATAATAAGACCCATATTCTATGCAAAAATATAATTTGTTTCAGGGCAGTGGTGTTGATAAGGATTGGCTGTTTTGCTACCAAGTAGCATAATTCTTAACATCTTTTAGCAGAAAATCTACTCAACTGTCTAGACAGTGCCAAGATAAAGATCTTACAGCGAGAGATAAACGGTGACACTGAAGCATGCCACTGGTTACTCAGGAACTCCTACGGCACATGTGCTGAACGTGGGCAGGGAAGAGAGCAGGTATTGGTAAGGTGAACTTGAAGAGACTTTTGTCCCTTTCATCCTTGGCCAACAATAATCTTATGATATATTTACAGATGAATGAGGAAGAGCTCTGATCATTGCTGGAGGAAGCTGGAGCAGCTGCAGGATGCATTGCAGTCAGATACATCAATATGTGAGGCTGTAAAGAGGCTGAGGAAGAGGATAAGGATGCCATTCTACGCAAAGTCATTAAGCAAGGTGGCAATCCTCAGTGTGTGCATAAAGAAGGCACCTGGAACAGTAACAAAATGTATCTGACGTGATTGAAACAGATCACAGGACTGAAGGGTTTTGAAAGGGCCTCTAGTCCCACCTCTGCTCAATAGAGTGGTCAATTAGAGCAGGAGGCTTATTCCTGAAGTTAAGATATCAAGGTCACATCACAAATAGCCTAGCAATCTAGACAGCATTTTGCAACTCAATATTAATCTTTGTCAGTGCAGGAGTAGCTCAGTTTAGTTTAAGACAAAAACATGCTTCATTTTTCACATGACAGATTTACAGAAATTCAAGTCTTCAGTTTGGGACTATTTGGTAAATGTCTCCAATCAATATATTACATATATTATATTGATTGAAGAAATTTGAAAAGTCATGAAGATTTCAGATAAATTTCATTTACTCTTGATGTGTTGGGTTTTTTAAATTTGATGGTGTAAAAGTACACTTGATGTTTAAAAACCTTAAAGAAGTTTTCTTCTGATCAATTAACAGAGGAAAGTAATATAGGTTAAGATGATATGTAGGACAGAGAGCTTAGTGTAATACAAGAATATCTTGTGAGACAGTCTTGTTCATTTTATGGTAAAGTGAATTGAGGGCCCAATTTAGTCCTCACATTGGTGAATAGCAACAGATTTGAGAGAAACCCATTCAAGCCTTGTTTGCATGATTTCTGGTTTAATTTCAAAGGTCAGATCATTAGAAACTTAAAATCATAACTGAAGTTAGCTGCTTCACTTGATCCTTAACAGTTTCAATGAAAAGTGTTGAATGAGACCAAAAAAGGGCTTTTAGGGATCTGAGTTCCCACTGAGAAACTCAGGTTAAAGAAAGTGACTTTTGTCTAGATCATAGAAATAGTGCTAGGTCCTAAAGCAGTGTGTTACTATTTTATGCAACTGGATTTACCAGTGGCTTTCTTCCTGTTTTTACTAGTGGTTTTCTTCCTTTTATGCACATGCAATTTTGTCTGCACATTATTTCTGATTTAAATAATTGATTAAGAGTCAAGTTCAGAAACTGAAAAATCTGAGGAAAGAGACAAAACAATGTTCTCAAAGCAAGAAATAGAGGACTTTCCAAACAAACTGTCTTCCCTTCTTATTGCTAGTCTGTGTGTACTTACAACCATCATCTGATTTGAATATTTTTTCCCTATTTAAAGGGACCTCGATACAAATTTTGCTCAATATTGATAAAGCTAAAATCATTGCTTTCATTTACTTGCCCAGTAACTTCCTATCACACAAATCTAAGGCTGGGAATAGCACAGTGCTCTTCTGTATTTTAACTTTCATGTCTCTTTGAAGGAAAGCTAATAATTGGAAATCACATAGACTTAAGGGAAGCTCAATATCTCTAGTTACGGTGAGAATTTTGTCCAATGGAGAAAACACAAACTTAAGCATATTGTAATGGAAGAAAATTCATTGGTAATACTGACTCTAGAAGGAAAAAACAAGCAGAGTATTGCTTCACATTTGCTGCAAATGAACTGAAATTCCATCTCATTGAAAAGCTTGGCTACATTTTAAATAGAAACAGAACACAGATTTAGCATTTACCAAGACAGGGAGGGTTAGTCCTTTCCAGAGGAATGTTTTTCTTTTATCTGATACAGGATACCCAGTAAAAGTATTGAAATGTGAACAATCTGGGGCTTGAGAGACTTTATTTTTGTTTAACCCTTATTAGGTTATGTGATCCTGATACACTCTAGTACTTTACATAGGCATTAAGAAAGTAACAATACTTTTAGCTCATTAACTGAACCAAAATATCATCAAATACTGAGTGGTTTAATATGAACTGATTTCCTTTGCTCAAAATTTCCTTTGCTCTTCCCATTTTGTACAGCGGTCTCCCAGCTGTGTTGTAAAACCTTCTCCAACCATTGCCCAACTATTTTCATTCCAATGACACAGATCTTCACCTCTTGTTTGCCTCTTGAACCTTAGGATCAGTAATCTGCACTCTGCTCTCTATCAGCCACCTCTCTGCCAATTGAGCATGATTCTTCAGAACAGCCCTTCTTGGGCACCCTTAACTTGCTTCCTATACCCCTCAATTTACCTTTCCTAATTACTATTCCAGTGAATTTTTGGAGCATCCCTCAAACCAGACAGTTATGATCTGGACAATGAGACCCTCAGAAATTTTGAGGAGAGTGTAAATTACAGGTGGTGTTGGACACAGCAGGCAGGGCTATCATCTGTGGGGAACCTTGGCAGGCTGAGAGGGACCACGTGAATTTCAGCACAGGCAAATGCAAGTCCTGCCCTGGCTGGGGAGAGCTGGCTCCTGCACCAGCACAGGTTGGGAACTGCCCAAGGAAAACTGGTGCACAAAGCTGATCATGAGTCAGCCCTAGAGCCTGGTAGCAAAAAAGATGGTGGTCACAGATTGGAAAGAGATGCACAGTGAAGCTGTAAAAATTTCAATTCTTGCAGGTGTGCAAGAACTTGAGCAACCCGGTGTAAGCTGGGCCAGATTTGACAGGGGGTTGAGTGGATAAACTCAGAGGTCCCTTCCAAACTATTTTGTTTCATTATTCTATAGCTGTCCTGTTACTGTGGTAAAATTTACACAGCCATCCACTTTAGGGTTCTACATATTAAAATTATAACTATATTGCCTGCAACCTAGGACTATTTCAGATTGAAACATTTTAGCATCGCTACTGCATAGACATAAAAATAAGAAAAATACTGTATATTTTTTTCTCCTTCTTCCTTATTGCTACTCCTCATATTCTTATCTAGGCTACAGTGCTCAGAATCAATGTCAGATATGATATTGAATCTTATTTGTGGAGTGAAGAACAAACTGAATTGAGAAGCTGCAAAGATGACTGCCTTCTGCTGGCTCCTTAGTGCCCTTGCTTGGACCATGCAGTGCTGACACAAGCCATCTGTTCCTTCATTCAGGCACTGGCCTGCACTGAGCACTTGGGCTGCCCTAGGGTAAAAATGGCAGCATACAAGCAAAACAGGACACATGCTGTATCACCTATATATTTTGGTCTGCCACTGTCATAGACTCTCAATTGCTCACAAACTTAAGGACAGAAATGGTAAAGAAGGGACAAATTCACCTATTTAGAGTATACAGGATTGTTACAAAGAAATGTGGTAAGATTTTTTTTGTGGTTTCACCCCAGCCTGCAACCAAGACCCACAGAGCCACTTGCTCACTCCCCCACCACTAGGATCAGGGAGAGAGTGGAAAGCATAAAAGCTAGAAAACTTGTGGGCTGAGAAAGATGGTTTCATACGGAGAGCAAAAGGCCATCACTTCTAATGTTGTCCCTTTCCTTCTTCTTCCCCCCCACCTCTTAATATACTGAGCATGCTGTCATATGGTCTAGAATATCCCTCCCGTCAGCTGGGGTCACCTGTCCCGGCTGTGTCCCCTCCTAATTCCCCAGTTTCCTTGCCAGTGGCAGCAGGAAAATCAGCAAAGGCCTTGGCTCTGTGTAAGCACCACTCAGCAATAACAAAAACATCTCTATATTATCAACCCTGTGCTCAGCACAGACCCAAAACAGAGCCCCACACTGATTCTACCCCAGCCAAAAATAGCAGGCAGGTTCGCCGCAGTGACGGTGAAGCCACAACACAAGAGAGTCAGAGAGGTTTTGTTGCTATACAAGTTTATAGCTATAAAGCATAATATGAAATAGTTAACATGTTGAAGGAGAACAAAAGAGAGGGTTTTGTGACTGGAAAGAATAACGCCAGGCCACGAAACTGAACAGAATTTGAGCGTGAATTCCTTTCGCAGCTGCGCTCCTGCGCACCGGGCCGGAGCGCGGGGGCAGCGCCGACTGCAGCAGAGCCGGGGGCGCAGCGCCACCTGCAGCCCCAGAAACCGGCAGCACATGCAGGCTTGGCGGGTTTTTCTGTATTTTTGGTTTTTGGGGTTTTTTGGTTTTGGGTTTTTTTTTTTTTGGTTTTTTTTTTTTTTTTTTTTTTTTTTTGTTCCTTTGCTTGTAATAAATCTTGTCCTTTTATTCAAAAGAGAGTCTTATCTGGATACAGTTATCTTTCAGCTGAAACTGCGCTAAAAAATTGAGATAATTATAAAATTTGATAATAATCAGAAAGCTACAGCCCGATTAATTTTCAATCTATAAGTAAATTAGCAAATTTTTTAAATGGTAAGCAGTTTATTACAGAAAATGTATATAATCAGTTTCACTGGGAAAGGTATGATTAAATGATTGCATTTTGCAAATAATGTTAGCAAAAATCTGATTATTTGACCATGTAAATGAAAGTGTTCCTTTAATGTAGCAGTTCTGCAAGCAGTGTACTTCAGAGAAGGTAAACAGGAAAGATTAAATCCCTCTTTTTCAGTGACTCAGCTTTATTGAGCCTAGCAGTTACAGTCAGAGTAGCCTTCAAAGTGTTTTATTGCTCTAAGCATACACTAAACTAGATCTTAGTTTTCCAGTTAACTATGCTGGGATCATTAATGCACATCTAATCTGGACATGAATTATTCAGGTCCCATTTCTTTGGGCATTATTAAAAACCTTTAGCAAGTCAGGTAAGTGGTGAAGAGAAGATACATGTATTTGCCAGGCTGTAAATATACCTCATTTTCAATAGTTTAATTACATTATTAGGGAGGTGGAGTATTTGCTGATGACTTACATTATAAAAACATTATAAAAATAGGTGAGGACATATCTTCACTGGAATCACATTTCAGGTCAACCCTGACACTGACCTGTGCTTAAGACTCTTTCAGAGTTTTACTGTTCTATGAAACTTGTTCCACAAGTAAACCCCTCAAGAAACTCACTCCTTCTTCCATTGTTTTAAACAAAGGTGCAGAACTTGAATTACTGGAGAGTGAATATGGTTTGGGCACTGACCTTCAGAAGGATTCTGCCTGTCCTGCACCAAAAGCAAACTCAGAGATCAGCAGAAGAGATGTCAGGACATGTCTGGGCTGGAGGTGAGCTGGGCTTTTGGTATGAATTCACACTCTGAATACTCAGATCCATAGGGCACGACGTTCAGCCATAGTGTGGTGGAAGTGACTCACCATTAGGAGCCAGAAGGTACTGCCTGCTCACAGGAGACTGCTTCTGGGCAGCAGCTGCTCACACAATGAGTTTTTAGAGGAATTCTTAAGGAAGCAAGGAGTTTGTGAGGTTTTTTTGCATCATAGCTGCTGCAGTCCAATGAAAGTTTTAGCCACTTACTTAAGCAAGCTCTAACTTAAATGTTTTGCCTAAACACTTCTGGCTATTTCTCTTGACATGTTCTTAAATGCTTTGGAACATTACCTTTCCCCAGTACACTGCCACCAGCATTGTGTATGATGCAAAATAAAAATAGGTTTTTATAGGAATCTTGCACTGTGCTTGTAACTGGTATATCTGGGATGTTTTATTGGGGAGCCTATTAACAGCAGAGATATGGTTATAGATAAGCTGCAAAAGCTTAAATGTATTATTTAATTTATTTCAGTAGTAATAAATAATTGGAAGGAGTCAGCTTAATAAAACCGAGTTTTTCACAGCTTAATTCATACAAGTAGAGATTATCTTGGCAATTCTGTTTGTAAATTACATTCATTCTAGGCAGGGAATGGCAAAAATATCCAAACATTTCTTTACACAAGTACCTTTTCTGGGCACTAACAATGTTTAGTCCTGCGGTGTCTGGTAGAAGAGGATAACTTTCCATGTACTGCATTACCAGGCAGCAGAAAAATTACCTAATACTGTGAATAGTCATTTATTCTCCACTATGCATTGATGACATTTATTTATTCAACATAATTTTAGGGATCACATTTTAATGCCATAATCCAGTACCAGTCACAGGAGAAAGGCTGGTAGAGAGCACTTAGGTTCTTAAGACCTGAAGTGAGATTCATCTCACCTAATTTCAGCCTTTTTCTTTTGCTCTCCTAGATTTTATTTATTGACTGTAAAGGAAGATAAACACCTCTGGAGAGAAAGCCATTAGAGACAACCAGGGCAGAAAAATCAATTCAATCCTAGTTTTTAGATAATAGAGAAGTTTTGCCTAACACTGAAGTCTCCTATTTGGGACCTGGTTTGCCTTGGTGTTCCTGATAATTACTTGCTAACGTGGCTTTCCTGGGGGTTGTGCTTCTTGCTTTCACTGTTGATCAAAGATGATCTTCTCCACATCTTTTGCCAAAGGAAAATTAGGAAAGAAAGTTCGATCTTTCTAGTGGATATTTCCAGGCTTTTTATCTTTCATAACCGGCAAGACACGTGTCAGTTCAGAGATGGTTCTATTATAGCTTGCACAAATAATGTCCAATTCATTTTGCTGTTACATTACTCTCAAATAAAAACAAAACAAAACAAAAAAAAAAAAAAAAAACAAAAAAAACCAATCAAAACCATCCACCAATAAATGTCTCAGTAATTAATACTTGTCTGGCAGCCCTAAGGTAAGTTAAAATAAAATTGCCATTTTCATTATGACTGCCTTTTGGCAATGTAATAGGAAATTATTACTATGGATAATATATTAGATAGGCAAAGATGTATATGAAAAATGTCAAAGGTCATTAATAATTCTTTCCAAGTCCCATTTACTCTAGGAACATCTGTCAACAGCATATCTCTGCTGTAAGATGCTGGCTTATTTTCTGTGCCTACAAAGAGCAAGAATATCAAGACTTTCACTTACTTCCATGCCTGGCCCACACACTAAGGCAAACCTGAGCACAGAGGCCATCCTAGCAGAGGCTGCCAGAAAAACACTCCTCATTGCAGGTTCCGTCTGAAAACAGGGCTGGAGAGCCTCGGTCTTTTGGGAATATTAGGTTAAAGTTTCCTTTCAAGGTCTTTATGATACAGTGTACATTTTATCCTAGGGAAGAACAAGGAGGAAACAGAGAAGTTCATGCATTGTCTTGAAGATGCTGCCCAGAAAATTTTGATGACAGGGAGATTTATTACAGTTCTCCCTTGCTACACTGAAGTGGATGATTTCCATCTGGCCGCTCCAAGAGTTCCAGAAATGGAGTAAAGAGTCCCAAAAGGTCTGAAAGGTCAGTAAAATTTTACACTTCTTTAAGAAAACTGCAGATCACTTCTCAATTGGTTGAGATGTGCCACAAAAAAATCCCCTACAGGCTCTGGTTGTGTGCTGCTAAATGGTTTCAAACCGCATTTCTTGACATTTTGTTGGTTAATAAGAAAATACACTTAAGAATAAAATGCACATATGGAACATTTATTTGTCATACCATCCCTGACAAGTGAATTTCCCTTTAGACTATAAATACAGAACAGCTGTGAAAAGCTAGACAACTTATTATAAGCAAGTATATGCTGAATGAGAAAATGAAAAGCAGGTTTTTGGAAATTGAGTCTTAAGGCTCTAAATAACCTCATAGAAATTTTAATTAATTTCTTTATACTAATCATGTTTTTCTAAAATGGAGGAATAGGGATTTTTATAGTTTTTGGTGATATTGGTGTCTTCAAACAAATTTATTCATTAGACAGAAATTACAAGCAACAGTAGTATATGTTATTATCTTATACCGACATAAGTTCAAATGTGAGATCAGATCCTTTCTAAACACTTAAAGTAGACTTATAAGCAGTGTGGAAATTGTAACATGGCTTTCATGGGTTTAACCATGCCAAGACACTTTAGCTTTAAAAACAATGGATGAAACCTGCAGTGTGTAAAACAGTATTAATGAAGATAGATACTTGTTCTAAAGTTTATTTGACTGTGTGACTGTTTTTACTATGCAAACATAGTGGAAGAAATATAGCAAATATTTTATAACCAAGCATGCTCTATTAAACAAGAGCAATGCAGCACATTCTATTAAACAAGCTGATTGGAAGAAAGATTTTAGAAGTTTTCTTTTCAAAATAGAGCTTCCATGTAAAAAATTACATGGAACCTTTATGTAGTCATCTTATGTCAACGGAGAGGGATATATTTCAGGCACAGAAAACAACACAATTCCTCAGACACACACTACAGAATAATTTAACACAACTGGTGGTCTTTGCTTAAGAAAATCCAAACACTGGAGCAGCAGGGATTCTGCAGGTCAGAAACAGCGTGGGAAAACCTGCTGGTACTATGGATGGCATCCTCATTTCAATGAATGGCAATTATAAGCATTCTCTGAAAGTCACCAGTAAACACATAAAACCTTTCAGATGAATTTTCACTTTAGTCAATTAGCACCAAAGATGAGAGATAAATGGTTTACGTTAACTAAATCAAAAAATGGTTTCTATTGCTAGTGTTTCAGGATATAAAACAGCACTTGGATACTTAAACAGAAGATGTTTTCAAACCTTAGTTATAATAATCTGCAGCAATAGATCATATTCTTTTAGGAATAGAATTAACGTAAAACATCACCATAAAAATAATTTTTAAAAGGGCTTGAAAGTTGTATTATATTGTCAAATTGTATAAAATGTCAAGTTAACATTTCACGCTCCGAAGTCTGAAAATTTATTTTAATTAGACACATTTAAAACTAGTAATTATGGCAACTTCTTCTGATTAACATGAGTTAAAGCAAGCCAGAGTTTAGGTTAATTGCATTAAATACCCAAATTATAACTTTTATTATAAACAAAAATATTTCAGAAACTGATAGAAAAGCACTGAATAGTCTGCAATAAGAAGTTGAATGTGCTCATTCTTCACATACTTTTTCATCTTTCCCTTCAACATCCTGACAGAAGAAGCTTTCCTCTTTTCTCTTGTCTACCCCTACACACTTTAAAAGCATGTCATCACAATCAAGGCATTGCTGATCATGAAAAGAAAACAGGAGAAATAAAGGAAGATATTCCACTCCTGTTTCACTACAATAGCTGATGTCTTACCTTGCATCTTTATTCAGCAGAAATCTACAAATTCTCTCCTGATTTGGTGCTTGAACCCAGGAAGTTAGGTCTTTATCCTATTTTTATTAAGTCCAAGCTAGGTTTTATATGTCATAATCACATTTAAACATAGTACCACATTATGTCTATCCAGTAAAAAGATTTAATAGACAAATCCCTTCTTTTTGACTGCATTTTTTTCCAATTCTATGTTTAGTCTGAATTTCTAATATAACATATATAGTTGACTCAAACTATCCCACAGAGCTGCCTCTATTCTTACCAGAATTTGACATTTATAGGTTTATGTAAGGTCTTCTCTCTCCACAGACTAAGAATTACAGTGATGTCAATTTTTCTGCTTAACAAAGCCAGTTCTCAAAAGGGCAAGTGACTACAGGATCCAATTGCTTGGAAATTATTTCCAAAAAAAACTGAGAGAGCAAAGAGAAGATGAGGTTTAATAGCACCTCTCATTTATCCAGAAATTTAAAATTCTGGAGTTATGTTGTCTGTTAAGAATGATGAGGTGTATCAATGGTTTCAGGAAATACAGACTGGTCAAAGGAGTGAGCTGACACTGAGGTCAAGGGAAAATACCCATACATGAGCCAAGGGACCCTGGGTCACAACCAAGTTGGCTTTAGTGACAGCAGTCATGGGTATGTTGATGGAGGACAGTGCTGTGTGCCTAGAAAGGAAAGGTATCTGCCCCATTTCTGGGATTTGCAATGCATCACCCACAGGAGACTGTGGAAAGTTCTGACACAGCTTCATTTTTGTTCTCCTGATGCAATGACTAATTTTTATGGCACTTGTTTTTCCAGTACAAACACCCAATGTCCTCCCCAGTGTCCCCACTCTCCTCCCCTCTGCATAGTAGTACTATGCAATCTTTGAAGTTTTGCACTACAGTTGGTTTGCATATTTGAATGAATTGAAAAGCAGTTCACCTTCAGGTAAACACCCCCCCCACACTGCCCCCAATCCAATAAATAAACAAACAAACCAGGACCCAACAAACCACCCCCCCCCCAAAAATAATACTCTTAGCTTCTTTCAGTTGGATTTATGCCAC
>JAYDZK010000001.1:94672794-94685534 GCA_034509185.1 Euphonia xanthogaster | reverse complement strand
CTAGCTTCTTTTAGTTGGATTTATGCCACCAGGAATACCTTTCTCCTTCTGATTTAAGATTAAATTAAAAATACTCCATATCCAACCAAAGATCTTTCAACAACAAATTGTCACTTCCTCTTTTTAATTGCAAAATTATGTTGTTGGGTTTCTTTTTGTAGCTGGCACAAAACTATGGTACCTTTCAGTTTTAGTCCATATAAGATAAATGTACATATGTGTAGTTCATCATGCTGTAGAAGATCTTGATTTGTACATGAGCTGCACTTGCAAATCCACTTCTTCCTACTCTGTTCTCCTTGAGTATTGCTGTTAGCTAGCACAGAAACACATAAAATACTGCTCTGTTCTACTGTTCTTATTTACAAGCCCCTTTTCCATCCATTAAAATCAATGAAAAAACACACCACCACCCCAAAACCCCCTCTGCCAGATTTGAATATGGCAAAAGCCCCAATAGACATGGATGTAGAGGGATTTTTTCTGCATTTTATCTTGTTTTCTGAATGTTGACTCTCACAGCGGTTCCCAACACTGACTTATGCTCAAAGAAAACCTTCTCCTTCCACTTAAATAAAGCAGCAACCTGATACTGATATTATCAGTAAATAATCAGATATTACTTACTGATAATATCAGAGTGTCAGTAAATATTGAAGATTCTCAGTAAATATTTTAGTCACCCCACATATTATATATGAAATTGACAGCATCTGCATATAGCAGGAAAAGAAATATTTCAAACTTCTATACTTAATGCTATTCTATTTGTTGGAAGATTTAATGATGAAATCTTTTAAGTGGAATGTGACTGGAAGCCAAAAAAATAGATCCAAATCCAGCAAAACACCACATAAAACTCTATTAGAAAAAAGTGAAGCTTCACTGAATATATTTAGGGTTACTCTTGCTTTAATGGTACTGTACACCACAGATTATAATGGAGCACTAAGTCAGAGGCTTATTAAAATTTTGTATCAGATTCACATATCCCTACAAAATACTAAAATCAGGCCATTTGACAAGATGTATTTTTCACAGTATATAAAAATGTTGTAATTAATACCTTAGTCCAAATTTCTTAGCATAAATATCCAGTTCTTATCTGGACCACTGAAGCAAACAAAGAAAATTGTTAAAACCCACCTCAACTCACACAGTGAACCCCAGAGATGCCTGGGTAAAGAGCAGTGTTCACACCTAGACATCCATTAATGTAGGTATGAAAATCAATATTAATTCTTTCTGTTTATCTGTTTATCTGCACTTATTCATACCAGAGAGTGTCTTTGAAGTTCCCAGTCAGGAGAACAACAGTTCCTGTACCTCCATCTCAGTAGAGTTGCACTATGCAGCTGTGTGGTACCCCTTGTCCGCAGGGAAGATGAAGAATGTGTGCTTTCCTCACATGGGGCAGTTTTGAGGACTAAAGCAGGGAATGAGGGGAAAAATCAAGTTTCATAAAAGTTAGGTAGTCTTTTACAGTCTGTTTCCTGGCTTTGCTGAGAGCCCCCCATGTAAATCATACACCAGTGCCAAAATGGAATGTTGACATCATTTTATATCAAAGACAGCTGTGTTTGCTCCTCAGGTTTTTTGAAGGTGGGTCTCAGTGACGCCTAAAATAACCTGTAAGTGTCATTTGCCTCAAATCAGAAAACTCAACATATTTAATGGACAGAAACAATATTCTAATTTCTCTCACAGAATAGTGTCTCTGGACTCCTGGCCTTCAAACATATACTGGATTGCCATCTCAAAGAACTTTTCATTCTGGGTGGCATTTTTGGCCTTTTTTCTATTTTGTTTCAAGGCACTTCTTTTCAGCAGTAACTGTGGTTAACAGGGAATGAATTAATGAAGTGGAAAGTACAGCTGATCCAAAATGGTTATGGTCATTGGCCTACTTGGTAAAGTAGATAAACTTTTTTAGAGAAGGGAAAATGGATCACAAAAAAACCCAGACAGACCTTTCTGTACTTTCTGCATGCACTGTTTCTCTCCGTGTACCTTTCTGAATAGGTAAAATGCTGATTCTTATTTGCATGCTTCTCTGTGTATTAGAAGGGCTAACTCAGGTTTTGGGTTTTTTTTTTTTTTTGGCTGCGTGGTAGAGATATAATGACAGAGAAATAATAAGAACAGGTACTTCAGCTAATGAAAGATCCTGAATGAGACACTGTGGCTGCTTGTTTCTGGCATGACAGGATCTAGTCAGTGACTTTTATAGGTTGAATTACAGCTGAGTTTCAGCTGTGTAAAATGGTTGAACTGAGGATCAATTCTGTAAGCTCCCTATCACCTCCCTTTGAAATTTTTCAGTTATTTAAAATAGACAAATAGCAGAGGATTTTCAAGGCGTCTGAAATGAAATAGTTTCTGTTTTCAACACCTATAAGAAGAATAATCTTCATGATTAGAAAGCCATGGGTTAGAAAAACTGAAATGGAGTCAGGGGTTACTGTCCAGGTTGTCAGTCTGCCATTAACATTCTGAGGGCTGATAATGGAATTTAGTTACTCACCTGATGCTGAAAATGGAAGCAATAAAACAATGATTTTTTTTAATAGAGGACAAGAGAAAATTTTTCTTCTTTATCAGGGAGTTGTGAAGAGTAATTATTGTTTGAAATGGGCAAGGAAATTCATGGCAATGACAAACCATCTGTATACTTTCAAGGCACACAATGAAAAAATACTTGATGGATAAACTAAGGAAAGCATGCAAGTGGCATTAGTGTTGAATTTCTAAACATTTACTTGGAATAAGCTTTGGCTACATTTTAAATATATTAAAATATAAAATATGTAATATAAAGGTATTAAAACTCTTTTAACCCATATAATTTCATTTTCATTACTAAAATAGCTTATGGGATGCTGACCAACAAACAAGAGAAAAGGGATTCTCTAGGGAGACAACAGTTAAGAAATGTACAGTCTTTCAGGTTTAGGATGAAAAGCAGTGAGGTTAAAAATAAACATTTAACAGAAACAAAGAAGAAATTTCAACCAAAAAAATAATTATTTTGGCACAATTTTTTTGAAAATACAGAAAATACTAAACTATAATTGACAGCAGTATTCAACTTGCTACTGACTCTGAGTGTATCCAGAGGTCTCCAAAGATTCTGGTTCTAATAAAATAAGAAAGACTCATTTAAAGTTGTTTCCCACAAAAATTCTCTTTATACTTTCCAACACAATCTGTGTGAACTGAGACCTGAGGCCTTTAGAGACAAGATGTCTTGGAGTCTAAATGTTCAGTCAGAAAAAAACTTCATAAACACAGAAGTTCCTAACATAGAACTACATAAAACTTAATTTCACCTTTGGGATTATGCTTCCATTAAGGTCACTGTTTCCTATTCACTCATTCACTCATTCGTTCACCATGTTATAATGAACTGTTTCTGAGGAATAATATGAATGTCTCTTTATCTGCCCTACAATGGCAAAAAAAAAAAAAGCACAGAGAGAAAATAACTGTATAATGCAATCCATTTTAGGTATTTTGCTCTACTACTATCATTCTCCCATTGTATTTTAATTTCATAAGAGAAAAGAAACACAACAGCTGCCTTTCTCTAATCTTGATGTCCTGGCAGTTTCAGATTTGTGGAAAACCCTGCAAACTGCTTAGTTTTACATTACCTCTAAGAGACATGATGACAACAAAGTTCTTTTGTCTTTTTGTAAGTAATACTTAGAGGGGAAAAAAAAGGAATAGAAAATAAAGACTAAGCATAGTGCCTTAAAAAAGAGGAATCTGAGATACTGAACTAACCATTACTTCTGTGCAGCTTGCCTGAGTATCAGGGCCCACAGTTCAGAGATGTAGGGCATTAAAGCAAAGACCCAGCAAAACAGGAAAAACCCCAGCAGTGATGGGGCTAATGCAATAGATTATGTAGCCAGTATATATCAATTATTATTATACATTGAGCATTATTGTTTTCCAATCAGCTTCAGACAAGAACTGCTAAATATTTCATAAGGCTTAAAAATTTTTACTTAACATGGATCTCCTCCCATTTCAATTAAATTCAAATATGCCTTGTCAACTCAAGTGAATTTTAGACATGCCTACCTATTAACTAGATTTTAATGATGAAATCCTGAAGATATTTTGAGAGACTTGCTTCAATTTTTTTTTCTCATATTGAAGATAAAAAAACCACAAAATACGTTATTGGATATGTCTAATACTACATATGCAGTGAAAAAGGTTAGAAAGCTGAAGACATGTCAGAAATGGACTCTTCAGCAATTTAATTAAAAGTCCTTAAATTCTGCAAGACTTGGACAGATAATAATGGAATTGGTAAGTTTGCAAGGCTGATTTGAGTAGCTGAAAAAACTGTATGAACAAGGTGCCACTGGAGACCCTGCTGCACATACAAAGCAACACCCTTCATAGAGAGAGAGCTGTATTTCCCATTGCCATCAACATCTACAGGATTCTGAATTGGCTTTTTTCTCCCCTGCTCGTAGTGCTAAGCTAGAGTTTAACACCTTTGTGCATTACTCCTCTACTATGACAGATTTTGCCCTGACAGATTATTTTGCCTAGTGCCATCTCTTCTTTTATAACTACTTCTTTTATTTCTGTTACCTTAGTAGAGGTATTTGTGTTCTGGTAATGTATCCAACTGCTAACACTGGTTCTTCCTCATTTTCACTAGAGAATATTAATGCTGTTCTGGGAAAACTTATTTAATAGCTTTAGGTATTTTGGGAATGCAGAAATAATTTCAGAATAAAATAACTTAAAAAAACTACTGGAGTGCATGTGTAATTAATACCATTTTTCTCCTCTGAGAGAAGGATTGGTCCTGGGAATGTAACTGCAGTTTGTGTATCAGTAAATTCCATTTTTCCTCTGACTGAGGGGAATCCTTTCTTTTTGCAAAAATGATGAGCAGTTAAATAGAGTAAGGAGATAATAGATATGAAGATATTTCAATATCGTGTTCATATTTCTCAAGTATTGTTGTCAATAACAGCTTCTATCATTAGGGATGCTTGCAAGGTGTTATATAAAGCAGTATTAGGAAAATTTTCTTAGTATATTTTCCACAGATCTTGTATTCTTCTGAAGGCTTGGTTACTCCTGGAATTTTAAGAAAGAATAAAATTCTCTGAAAATACCAATACACAGGCTCAATTGTTTCCAATAATGCCAATGAGAGATTTTGTTCCTCAGCTTGAATTCCCAAGGCTGTTGGGAGGCTTATGCTCCTCAACAAGCTTACAGCATTCATTATTCTAAATATGGCTGTAAATGTAACCCCTCTGATAGTAGGTGAATTCCTCAGTCTTCAAATCAGTGTGGCAGCATCAGTTTGATGGACAAAATTGATAATTTATAATTAAAGTTCAAGTTCAGAGCAAATTATTTCACACAGATGTTCATGAAGTAAAGGTATGGATTACTTTTTTACGTAATCATCTTTAAAGTCTATTTTTCTACAGGCAAATATCTGGATTATAATTTTTTCATGAAGTTCATCAATATTTCTCATTTAAGCGGACTCCTTTAGGTGAACTTGTTCTGCAATTTTAGTTATTACCTAATCTTTTTTCAGCTATCAGTTCTGTTCTATTACTATTTTTGCCAAACTAAACAACACCATGTAGGATGTGTTAAAGCAAGAATAGTATTTTACTTACATTTCACTCAATCCAGAGAATAAGAATTAGTAAACAACAACAACAACAACAACAACAACAACAACAACAGCACAAATTAAGAAGAAAATAGCAACAATTAAGGAAAAAATAGCTAAAATGTCTGTGAAGAAATGGGCTTCATTTTTTAAATGAATATTTTTCATATGAAAATTATATTAATTCTACCTCCAAATAACAAATTGAAACACTGAAAGAGTGTTTCAGAACACAAAATATTAAAAAAAATAATTTAAATTTTACTTATGAATTTGATAAGATGCAACCTTGAGGTAATACAACAACAGCAATAAAATTAATAATTCAGTTTGGCCTCATGTTTTAAATATTGCAGAAAAAATGCTTTCAGGAAAATCCCAATCTAAAAAGTATAGCATGATTTAAGTTAAAGCTGCTACAGGAAGTGAAATTGTGGGCTCAAGGTTCACTTTTATTACGTATTGCTGAGGATGGCAAGGGCATCTAACTTTCAGCAATGCAGACGAAGATTAGGCTGAGGCCCTTGACACAGCCTCTGATATGGCCTGGATGATACATGGCATATATGGTACAGCATATATCAGACACACTGAGCTACCTCTATATTTCTGCAGAAATAAATGACTGCAAAGTACCAGATCTTGTTACCTGAAAGGCAAAAAGGAGAGCATGTAACAGTTTGAAGGGCATGTGTTTACAATGAAATTTTGCTTTTAAATGCAATAATGTAAAAAAAAACCCATGTTCTGTTGAGTCATTAGGAGAGACCAGCAAATACCTACAAATCCATAAGGGAATGGTCCTGACCTTTTACTCTAACCAGGCTTTGCTGGGGGAATGAATTACTGATAGATTGCTAAATGCACCTGCTGCATCTGAATGTTTCATGTTTTATCATTAAATTATGAAGTTGTGCTTTTCCTCTTGTCTGACATTTATTTCAAGCATAGGTGATTCAAGCTTTCTAAGTCACAGATATTGGTTATGTGCTGCAGGCCCAGGTGCTCTGTACATATGGAATAAATTACACGTTGGGACAGTGGTCAGATCTTAACTGTGATGTGGTGATCATCAGATGTTGGTTTTGTTTTGGTTTTCTTGATCACAAAGGTCTGCAGTATCCCTTAAACCATAAAAATCCTTTTTAGAGTAGTCTTGAAGGACTGAGATATTCCCAGCAGGACTCAAGCAGATGACATCTGAAGCACTGATGATCAGAAATTATTATGAAAATGGAATCCTTACTTTCCAAAAGCAGTGCTTCAGAAGAGAATCTGACAAACTGACTGCTAAGGACTTCCTGAAATTCATAAATCAGAAATGGCATGAATTCCAGGTATTTACATGTAATTTATCAGCAGTATTGTGTAATAATCCTGTGAACATTATTTTAATTCTTAAGTGTAATTAGTTGTGGGTTGATTTTATATTTTAATGGAAGAGGTTGTTTCCCTTCATAACTTTGATGCAGATTGTATTTTTATATTTTTTAAAAAATATATGTTTTTCTTGAAAAGTTTGTTGGTTCTGTTTTTCCTAACAGAAAGATATCATTAATCTCACTGAAGTCAAAATTTGTACAGAAGGGAAATATATTTTATTAGACCCATGGTATAGCTAGAAAGAAAAAAAAACACACATAGACAAGTGATTTTTTTTCCCTCCTATTTTTAATTTTATTTGTCATTTCAGTCTCTTAAACAAATCTTGGTTTTTTTGGTCTTACCTAAAAATTATGGTTTATTTCTCAGTCACAACAAAGAAATCTAATCTTGGAACATTTACACCATCAATCTTAATTTTATTGCTCTTCATTCATGGAAATCTATGTTAATTACTCATCTCTTTCACCTTTCTCTTCCTTTTCCCAGTTCTATAATATTTCAAAATATTCTCAATACTGAAACTTTTATAAAGAGTGAATTATTCTCACCCATTTTTCAAAAAGAAAAATATCTAGTCCCACAGAATAAATCCAGTGGCAAAAAAGGAAAAAAAGAAAAATCAATAAAGATAAAAAATTATTTCTTACTGATTGAAAAAATTAGATACTGCTTTACTGCAAATCACTCAGGGAAACTTTATGGAGGAAAATGGAAATATTTTATAAAATTAATTTCTTTATTAGCTTGTTCCATTTTTTTTTCCTACAAAAGCTTCCAGGTTTTGTCTTTATTTGAAAAACTGGTCATAATTGTACTGGAACTAGCTTGAGTCTCTGGAACTGGTCAAATCAGAGAAAAAATATTGAGATGGATTTATTTTCAGTGTAACTTACATATATTCAAACATACTTATAATGATAAAATTTAGTCTATACATTGCTACTTTAAGCTATTCCTGCAAAACTGTCCAGCATTTTATGTCATCCTTACTTCTAAGTAGACTAATGCATCCCCTGCACATATGTAGGCTGAAGAGAATATAATTTTGGAGAGCCTTCAACAATTATCTGATATGATCTGTATTAGTATATAGAAATAATCAAACTTCATTGTAAGTGTTCTACGGCTGCATCATTCTGTGTATGTACATACATCTAAAAGTTACTGTATTTGGATGTGTCTTTCTGGTTGCTCAGTTTGTCCAACTCATAAAGGTCATGACTCAAGGTGTTTGGCAGAATGACATTTGTAGGGAAAATGAACTAGTTGTTATGGAAAGCAAAAAGAGATAAACAGAAATGCAGAAGAAAGCACTAAATGTCAACCACCTCAAAACCATACCACTTTACATGTCTTTAATGTTAAAGTATTTCCATGCAAATTCTTGACACAGCTTGGAGAAGTGTCTCAACAGTAGACAAAGAGATAAAGTGCAATAAAAAATAGGTATTGGGGAAGAGACTACATTTACTTTTATAACATGAGAACACCTAAACACCAACACCAATGTTACCAGTGACAGGGGAGAAGAAGAGAGAGAAGAAAGTTTTCCCCACATCCTCTCCCCCTGCCAGCACATTAGCACTTGGCCAATGCAGTAGGAAGTGCAGCAGCAAGGTTTTCTCTGATTTTTCAACTGATGTGTCACAGCCAAGGAACCAGAGAGATGAGATGCCAGACAGTCACTGGAAAATATGTTCTGTGTGATTTCAACCAGACACTCTAAATTTATGCCTTCCCACCATGAACTGTTATAAGGGGAGAAGGGTTCAAGACCTCCTTTTTTATTAGGTTTGAGCCCAAGTCATACACAGCATTGGCTGCATGGGAGAATGCAAAGATCTCTGCACAAAAGCCCTGTTATTGCACAGTAGAGCTAGAGGTGCTTTCCAAATGAAAGCACCTAGTCTGCTCTAAGTGGCATATTACCACATTTAAATTTAAAATTTATTTTATCATAGTATTACTACCTTGACTTGATATTAGCTGAATCTGAAGTGTAAAATTCTGGTTTCACTGGTAGCAATATGAATTATTGCCTTTAGCGAGGCTAAATTAAATTTCAGCTGATGCATAGTGACTTGGTGAACCCACAATGATTTGCACCAGTTGAGGATTTGACCCAGATTTGCTGAGCACTGCTGGGCTTTGCACAATGGACACTTGCCCACTGGTAATAAGGTTAACCATTAACTTACTTTACAGGCAGAACTACATCCATCAAAAGGTCAGAACTCCCTGTCAGGACCAGCTCTAGGTGAATTTCTGAGACTGCTGTAAAAGTACCTTAATGAAATGCAGAAGACAATGCAGTATCCCATAAGCCACTTCACAGCAAAGGAGAATATATGACATTCATCTTGAAGAACATATGATAGATTATCTTTTCCTCCATTATTGCTGGGGTTTTCTTTTTCTAATAGTTTCAGACACAAAGCTGAACATTATTTCATTTAGTTTTGAGGCCATATTTTAATAGTAACTGTATGAGATACAGTCCCAAGCCCTTTGTACAGATAATTTGATACCAAAGATTCAGCATTTCTTTTAAGAATTCAGCCTGACCTTTGGATAAACCTTGATCAGCACTTAGGAGTATGTTATATTTTCATCAAGCAGAACAACTGGAGTGGGATGACCAAATTTTTTCTCAAATAAAAGGTATTCACTCCACTAATAGAAATTGTTTCCTTGTCCAGAAGGTCTCTGATACACTAAATGCAGAGCTTTCAGCTCTTTCTGCTTACCATGTTCTTCCACTGGAACCATAAAGAACCATGTGCAGCAATGTAGGAACAGCACTTCATTTCTAATAGTCTGGATTGCCTGTGCCATGGCAGCATTTGCCCCATTTATCCTATGAAGGGCATGACAATTGTGCTTTATCTAATTTCTTCTTTATTAAAATGTCTTTTTAAAAAGATATCTCATCCTTCGGTGTTCATGGTCTTCTGGCTCTGACTGAATTATTAGTTGAAGGCTAAGTGCTGTAGATGGAGGCCTTTAACTTTTGAGGGTTAGAGGCAAGGGAATAAAATCTTTGTGGGGGACATTACCTCAGTAATCCATCTCCCTTATGCAGTTTCTGCCTTTGTTGTAGATATCCATAGCAGTCCCAAAAGTCCAGAAAAGTCCCCATATAAGACACCTTCCAAGCCTTCCTGCAGGCTCTATGAGTGTCCAAGGCCAACTGCATCCCTCAAAGGAGAGCCTGAGGGCAGTCTTTGCACATGTGGTATGTACAGACTGTCTGAAAGTCTGCCTCTGGGCACCTCTGCTCCCAGTCTGGCATCTTCCCAAAGCTCACTAACTGCAAGAGAGGCAGGATTTGTGGCACGCTGTGCATTAGAAGTGCTCCTTCTCTGTACATGAAGGACAAAATCCATTTAAAAAAATCAGAGAATCTAAATAGTTTTCTTATTCGAACCAAGGACAAAAGGTACCCAAAAATGCGAACCATTTATTTAATTTAACTATCAAGTGTGCATCGTAGCTCTTAAATATCAAAAGTAATGAAGAAAAAACATACTGGGTAGCATCAGTCCATATTTATGAGTTACTTTTGGGCTCTGGTGTGCTACTGTAGGAATTGCAGTTGTGTGAACTGTAAAATAAAATTCCAGTGATCACCATCCAAAAGACTGGCTTTACTCCAAAGCATTGTGGCAGAAACAATGTTGTTATTCTGTATTTGCTGAGTAGGAAAACTTTGCAAAATCTTAAATGTCACTGCAAATGCTGACTTCTAATGTGCATTTCAATAAAAGAACAGATAATTATGTACACAAAAGAAAAACGGTAGGGATACTAATGCTAAAGGAAGAAAGTGAAAAACATCATAAATGTAGGCAAAGGTAGGTCAGAAAGTGTTTGAGTATCTAACTGTGATGTGCAGCTTCTTTGTACAGTGTATGCTTGAGGAAAGATTGACAAAAGGAATAATATAAGTTCCAAATATAGGCACCATGTGTAGGTTTAAAAGATTATTATGAGTAGACCTATTAACCTGGCTGGAAAGGAACATAAAATACAGCATAAAATAGCTGGAAATAGCATGTGGTGAAATACTCTGAAAGAAACATGAAGAGACCAATTATCACTGTACCCACAACAAAATCCACAAAACAAGAGCAGAACTGTATTAGGCAATTCTTACATCATTATTTTATGTTGAAGTATATAAAGCTAGAAAGCTAGATGTTGGCTATAACAAGAGAATAAAGGAACACACCACATCAAAAACTTTTCAGTTTGATACAAGATTTCACTTGACATGCAGAAAGTGCCGACGGATATGAATAATTAGACTAGAAAACCTGAAGCATACAAAGCAAAAACTTTAATTCCAACGTGGGTTTCTATCTCATGTTGCAGCTATGATAGCTGTAGCATATAATGTCGTTCCCATTGGAAGATATCAAGTCCTTCCAAAAGCAAAATCCATGAGTACTCCTAGATACTACAGAAGACAGATAAAAGGTCATGGAATCTTAATGTAATAGACAGCTGCTATGGTGATGCTATCCTTGACACTTAGGCAATAAGTAAGGTAAGCAATCAACAGATTAATAGTTTTTACACATGTTTCTCAGAAGGGTTGACCAAGGCAAAGAAGCATTATTGTCCTTGTGCAAACAGCAATCCAAAGCACAGACAGAACATCACATCTAATTATGGCTGCACAGTAAATCTGAAACATATCTGGGAACAGAGAATAAGGTTACTAATTCCCAGGCTTGGATTCTATCTGCATAAAAACATTACCCTTGGCTGAGATCATATTACTAAGTTATACTGTAGGAAGAGAATTGGAATAGTAGCCATCAGACAACCATTATATTTGTACAACACTCAAATTTATAGGATCTGGTTTAAATCTTCTTTATGGACTTGAAATGGTGAAGTTAGTGTAGTCCCAGTGGAGCCTATGAAAGTGCTCTTAGATCAGAACATAGCAGAGAATCATGACATATATGCTTGAGGTAAAAAACAGCTTTCTGTATATAGGATGAAGGCATAATTTTTTGCAGAATGAATTCTCTCAGAGAATATTTTGGATTGACTGGAATGATCCCAAAAAAGCAAAGCTTTTTATTCTGTGATAAAAACAAAAATCCAGCCGTAAAGCTTTCATTAAGAATTTCACAATTATTTATCATATAATTTAACATTCAATGCACTTTAATATCATGCTCTTTGATACTCTTCTGTCAGGCGTAAGTTAAACAGTGATGCAGCAAACCAAAATAGGCTTTGAAACAAACAGCAGAACCTTATATGCGCTTATTTCGAGTCTAAACCTCCACTTCAGTGTACAGAACTTCTCAGACTCCACCTGCAGTCTAATGGAAAAAAACCTTGGCTACAGCAGGTTCAGCCAAGGAAAAGAACTTTCTGAAATTCAGCAAAGACAAATGCAGGGTTTTTTCCTGCATCTGGGGAAGAACAGCCCCCTGCACCAGGACAGGCTGGGAGTAGCCTGCCGGAAAGCAGCTCTGTGGAGAAGGACCTGGGCGTGCTGGTGGACAACCATCTGTCCATGAGCCAGCAGTGTGTCCTTGTGGACAAGAAGGTCCATGGGATCCTGGGGGGCATTAGGGAGAGCATTTCCAGCAGGGAGGTGATCCTGCCCCTCTGCTCAGCCCTGGTGAGGCCACATCTGGAGTGCTGTGTCCAGCTCTGGGCT
>JAYDZK010000001.1:94653946-94664345 GCA_034509185.1 Euphonia xanthogaster | reverse complement strand
TCTTTACCTAGAAAATTTTAGTTAAGATTAAATTTTTCAAAAACATTTCCATTCTATATAAAAGCATATTTTTCAATGACATACATTTAACTAAAATAATTCTGATCAGTTCAGCTGGCTGTAAATAACTATTTGTTTCTCTATTTAATTTGCATATGCACTGGCATCAACTCTGCACAAAATGTTAAAAACATTGGAATGTATGTTGTGGGAGAGCCACAACACTGTATCACTCTTTCACTATTAAGCTCTGACTACTTAAAACTCTGAACCAAATTTTCAGAATGTTGGTGGACGAAAAAAAAAGAAAAAAAAAGATTTTTTTTCTCTTAGCCAAGAGAAAATGGGAAGATCCTATAACTGATAGTTCTTGTTACTGAAGGTGTGATGAGTACCCAGTATCTTAAGTACATACACTGATACTGGACAGGCTGCCAAACTCCATCTGCTCAGTGACATTTGTAAACACAAATCAGACAAATCAATTGCTTGAGAGCCACAGCTCAAAATTAGCCTTGGAGGTAATCAGAAGGAATTCTGCTTAGTAGTAATAGGGGATGCATTTTTGACATTTGACAGGTTCATTTCACATGTCTAGCTAAGCCATAACTAATTACTTCTTTTAGCCAAATTAGACCATCACAGCCCATGGCTGGACAAGAATATGGCAAAAATCTTGTTGGATGGGCAGGATCAGGGATGGGTGGCCAGTGGGAGCACTCTATGTGGCTGCCTGTGACAAGAGGGCTCTGCACTGGGACCTGCCAGGTTCAACAGCTTTAGCAGTGACCTGAGGTAGTAATGGAGTGCACTTTCACCAAAGTTGCAAGTGACCTCAACCTCAAATTTGGGAAAACAGTAAATGTGATGAAGGGCAGCACCACCATCCAAAGGGATTCAGGCAGGATGGAGGAAGGGCCCAACAGGAATCTCAAGGAAAAAAGCAAGCATTGCACCTGAAAAGGAAGAATCCCAGGCACCAACACATGCTGAGGACTGACAAACTGGCACAGGTCACTGAAGTATTTTCTTGTAAAAAAATCATATTTGAAGACATTGGAGGGTGCATATCAGTACTGATATCCCTGTTTATATTGTGTTTGGTCACATCCCCCTAAGTTCTGGTACGACAGGGAGTCATACAACTTTCACCATATTCTGTTCTTCTGAGTGCTACAAGGAACAACACCATTGAAATTTATTACCAATTGAAAAGAGGCAAAGAAACAACTTTCCTGGAGTCCTTCAATACACTTAGGAGTTTTTCTCATGTGTGTCTGTCTGCACATGCAGTAGCACAGTTACATACTTAATCATTTTTAGTACAATTAATAAAAGATTGGGTATACAGGCAAAAAAATTGCTATGGATTTTCCTTCTATTAATTTCAAAATCAATTAACCTTGAAGAAAAGATTGTGCACAACAGTCTGAATTATTCTGTATTTAAGATCTTAGCCTTTGTAACACAGAGCAGGAAATTCCATAAAAGACAAATTTGAAGGATCAGCTTCTTCTTAATTATTGTCATTTTCATTCTTTCACTTTTGGTGTTATTTTAAGTTGAAGGACAGTGTACACAAACAACAATCTTTCAAGCACATCAAAAGGTTTCCTCTTAATTCAAGGGAACATGTTTTTGTATATCTTGCCTTTCTTTTAACTATTTTGTGTTCAAAAAATGTTACTGTAGAAATTGAACATGAATATTAAGACTTCATAATTATTAGATAGGTATGTTTTAAAAGGATCAATTAATTATGTGGCAGTTCTGGTATCTGGAATGATGTTTTCTTAAATAATTTGCAAATAAATCATAAAGTATGAATGATATTAAAATTATATATAGATGCCAGTTGAGAACTGATACATGTCATGTAATAGGCTGGTGGTTGCTTAGGACTGAGGCTAATAAAAAAGAATTATTACAATTGTTCAGACTCCACACACATCCATTGATGGATTTCAAGCCCAAGAGGGTTTTCACCTTGATAGGTCTGTCTCTCCCTGGCAAAAGCAATAATGGCAAGTATGGCAGCAAATTAAATTAATAAATTCATGGAAATAATTTTCATGCACATATAAAAAGTAAATCTGATTTTGTCATTTTAGGTGATTGCAAATCTGATTGGCAAAGGAAATGTCAAAAGCATGTCACTTGTCTTATTAGGTGACTTTCTAATGAAAATTTGACATTCAGCAACAATCAGTGTAAAGCATTTGTGTTATGTAGACTAGGAAAAAAATCTTTATAATTATACTCTCTTCAAAACCAATTGTAAATGAAAAATCATAAACAAATTAATGAATTTAGTGTTGCCTGTTCTGGACTCAGTGTTTTTTAGTTTGTGTATTGGTGATTAGAAACATAATAAAGTCAATTTTTACAAAGTTTCCATGTGACATGATTATTGACTCAAGTGATAAATAATATATGCAGAATTCTGAATCATTCAGTAATCTGAATTCATTTTTAAACATCATGCATTTTAATGCTGCCATATGAAAGATTGTGCATCTAGGAACACAGAAAGTAGGTCACACTCACAGACACAAATGTTTCTTGGAAAGCCTTTGTCTCTGAATGCCTTTGGGGTCTGGTGAGTAACCAACTGAACATGAGCCCCCAGCAAAATACAGTAAGACTAATGTAGCTCTTAAACTGTGTAAGTTGAAGACAAATAAAGAGATTATAGATACCATATTTCATCTGTATGGTATTATTGACTCTGTATGGTATTATTACTAGAATCAAAATGTCCAATCCTTATACACCCCAAGGTTGGAAAGTCTCTGAAAAAAACAGATTTACAGAATCCACAATGCAGCAACACTTCATAAAGAAATTTCAGTTTGTTTCATTTATAAAAGAAGTTAATAATGGTCTGCAGGGAAACCTCCCTTGTACCCCAGATTTAGTTAAAGACACAGACTTGGAATAAGTGAAGCCTTGGCTTTGCCCTATTCTGTGTGACCCTGGGAGGAAATAAGTATGTTCATTCAACTAATAGCATTTTGCCTCTGACCCTTCCTTATTAGTGTCTCAAGCACAACATTTTCCTAATTAATCTCATTTAGTCTTCCTTCTTTAGTGTCGTGCATGAAACCTTATTCAGGATCATCACTTGAGCACCATCTTGGAATCTAAGGGATTGATCCTTGCATCTTGAAAATAAGTTTGTCTAAATCTGAATTCTTTGGCACAAGGTCTCTAATATTCAGTCCTTTATATTCATCCATGGAGCTAAACTCCTATCATTTTCCATTGTGATTTCTTTTCTCTGCTCTTGATGTAGCAGTAAATATTTATCTGCCAGCAGCAGAGCAAAAGGTGCTTTCCAAGCCTTCTGTTTGTCATCTTGTCTCTCTTTGTATTTCTGAATTTGCTTCTCTTCCGTACTGCATGAACACACAGACCATAAGGTTTAGTTCAACACTGAAAAACTCAATCCTTCTTAGAGACAACTGATGATATCAGCAATTATTTTTCATTCCTAAATTTTAAAATAAGCATCTTTATGCTTTCTGTCATGTTTCTTACACTTGGGAATAATCTCACTAAAACTATCCCATAATTTTGCTTCAAACCCCTCTTGTGACTGCTCTTGTGTGTCTCAAACACACAACATGAGACTTATCACATATTCAAAATTATCTAATTGGTTTCCTGTTTTCTCAAAATTCTTGGATAGACATCTATTTCCTCTTGCTTTATACACAGATTATGAGATTTTTGGAACAGTGAATCCTCACTTCATCCTGCCATCCACTATTACTGATAACTGCACTACTAATATTCTTACTACCTATTACTGATTTCCCTTGGTCAAGAGGAAGTGGTGATGCAGAAAATTCCTATTGAATTGCTCCCAGGAGAAAGTATTATTATAAGGACTATATGAATGAAGAATATCAGCTTTATGAGACACAGAGATGGATTTCTGGAATTTACTCACAGGCTTGACCTAGGACTATCCAAAATTCTATTTCTCAAAAGGAGTTGGAGAAGGTCATTAACTTCAGGGATCACATCAGGAAGGAATGATATAGACCACCCATAAGAATCCCTGGGGAAAAAAGAGTTACTATGCAGTCCTTACCAAAGGAATGGAGTTGTATTCAAACCTTGAAGAAATGTTCAAAGCCATAAGAAATATTTCTCCTCCTCCCATTCACAGGCATGAGTGTTTGTCCTCAGATGGCATAATTTCTGGCACAAATTAATTCTTTCAGTGTCTGCTCTGGCTTCCATTGTTTTACTTGAAAAAAGAAATGGTTTTGTGGAAGCATCTTTCAAAATCCCTTCATTTTCCATGGTAATTTCCAATTTTCCCTTGAGCAGCAGAAAACTATAGGAAACAGGCCAGTTTCAAAGCTCAGAAAGACGAATAAGGACTGGTGTCTAGCAGAGTTCTAGTTATTACAATTTCTCTGTTGAACTGTAGCTAGCAAGAAAACAATCAAGAAATCATAGGTGACCTGGTCATCTCCTAACATTTTATTAAATCTATAAGTTCAGTTAATACAGTTAAAAATATACCTAATATTCTAACAAAATTATTTTATATCTTATATATATATATTCCCTTCCTTGTGTATGTCCTGAATTAGTGAACTAAACATGCACTGTAAGTGGGACATATAAAAATGTCTTTAATCTCTGGCCATGAATTCATTAACTAAACAAATAGACCACGGATATTCAAAAGGCCCTTAATGTTCAAACACAGTTGTCCTTCTGCATTAAATAAGTACTGCTAAAAAAAGTACCTGCAGACTTCAGTGAAGACCAGGGCCAGCAACTAGTTTTCAAGGCAAACATTTAAAGTGAACATTTTTATTTAAATTTCTTTTCCATTTGGGAAGTGTAATTGAGAATACATTTGTTTGTTCAATTATTGTACTGCTCAAATCACAGACTGGTTGAGGTTGAAAGGCCATCTGGAAGTCATCTGGTCCAGCTCCCCTGTCCAAGCAGGGACACTTACAGCCAGTTGACCAGGACCAGGTCCAGACACCTTTGGAGTATCTTCAAGCATGGAGATGTCACAACCTCTCTGGGCAACCTGCATCAGTGTTTGACCACCCTCACAGAAAAAAAAAAAAAAAAAAAAAAAAAGGTGTTTCCTGCTGTTCACAGGGAAGCTCCTCAGTTTTCAATTTGTGTTCATTGCCTCTGGTCCTGTCACTGAACACCACTGAAAAGAGCCAGTGTCCCTTTGGATTTTATATACATTAAGGTTCCTCCCTCTCTTCTGTAGTCCAAACAGTCTCAGCTGTTTTTGCCTTCCCTCATAGGACAGATGCTCCAGTTTCTTCAGCAACTTCAGGGCCCTTACTGGACGCTCTCCATCGTGTCCTTGTCTCTCTTGTGCTGACAGGAAGGAAAGGAAGACCACTCTGGATCTGCTTGCAATACCTTACCCTAGGCAAGAATATCTGTCACCTTTTTTTTTTTTTTCTGTCAGGGCATTTTGCTGGCATATATTGAACTCCACCAGGACCCCCAGGACCTTTCCTATCAAGCTGCTTTCCTGATGGGTGGTCCTCAGCATATATCTGTGCATGGAGCTGTTCTTCCGCAGATACAGGAGTTTCTACTTCCCCTTGTTGAACTTCATGAGGTCCCTGACAGCCCATTTTTCCAACCTGTTGAAGTCTCTGGATGGCAGAACAGCTCACTGGTGAATCAGTCACTCCTCCCTCTTTTGTGTCATCACCAAACTGGTTCAGGATACACCCTGCTCCACCAGCCAGGTCAGTAAAGAGAATGTTAAGAATTAAGGAAGTGTGCCTGAAAATGTATTTCTGGATTAGCTGCTCCATCACCTTCCCAGGGATCAAAGTGAAACTGCTTGGCCTGCAGTTTCCTGGGTTGTCCTCCTTCCCCTTTCTGAAGACAGGAGTCACATTTGCTTTTCTCCAGTGTTTGGGCATTTCTCCCAGTGAGTGGACAAATATTACCTGAAGTGGCTTCACAGTGATATCTCTCAGCTCTCTCAACACTTGTGGGCGAATCCTGTCAGGTTCCATGGACTTCATCATGTCCAGTTTACCTTTATGTTCCCTGACCTGATCCTTTTCTGACAAGGTGACATATTTCATGCTTCGACCTTCCTCCTGCTCTTTGGAAATGCCATTCCTGAAGGCTGGTCATGATAATAAGGTCTGGGGCAAAGGCAACATTCAGCTTAATCAAGTCCCCTGTCTCATTAGGCAATGGTCCCATATTTTCCTTAGTCTTACATTTGTCTCCCATGCACTTACAGAAGCCTTTCTTGTTCTTGAAATCTCTGGGCAGATTCAATTCCATGTGAGCTTTAGCTTGATCCCTGGGTTCTCAATGTTTCTGTATTTTTCCATTATTCTTCCCAAGGAACATACTGTTCCTTGCTTCCACCCCCTGTATGCTTCCATTCTATGTCTGAGCATTGCTAGGATCTCCTTTTCATCCACAGAGTTCTCCTGGCATTTTTCCTTCCTTTCTGTTCGTAGGATGGACTGCTTTAGAGCTTGGTGAAAGTGATCCTTAAATATTAAATGACTTTTTTGAGTCTCTCTTCCCTCCCAGACCTCACGTCACAGATCTTGGAAGAGGGCAAATCTGCTCTGCTGAAGTCCTGGACTTTGAACTCAGTTTTCCTCTCCTCCCTGCCCTCAGGATTTTGAACATCTCATGGTCTCTACCACCAAGAGTGCCCTTGACCTTCACATCCTGATGAGCACCTCCATGTTGGTATGAAGTCCAGCAGATCCCTTGCTCTTGTTGCCTCCTCTATCTCTCAGAGGAGGAAGTTATCAACAACACACTCCAGATGCCTGGACTGCTTATGCCTTGTTGTCTTGTCCCTCCAGCCAATGTTGGGGTGGTTGAAGCCCCTCAGGAGGACCACGGCCTAAGAACTTGGGGCTGCTCCCATCTGTTTGTACAGGGTCTCATGCACTTGCTTTTCCTAGTGAGGTGGCCTAAGGCCACCTCACTATAACATCACCTTTACCAGTCCTCTCTTATGTGGTAATAAGGGTTAATCCGAACCCTTATGTGCTCATCTCCCTTCTCCATCCATCCTCAGACTGAGCTCCAGACACTCCAACTCACTTCACACATAATGGGCAACTCCCCCTCCTCACCCTGTCCTTCATAAAAGACATATATTCTTCCATTGCAACACTTCAGTCATGAGAGCCATCCCACCGTGTCTCCCTGGTCCTGACAAGATCACGGCCCTGCAGCTGCAGATGCATCCCTGACTCACTGTCTTTACTCCCATACTGCCTCCATTAGTACACAGGCACTTTGGAGAGGCACCCCTGCATGCTGAGTTCCTGAAGAGGATTTGGGGAATTAAGTTGTACCCAGAGCTATGATCATTTTTGATGTAATGTAGTTAAAGCTAAAGACAATTGAGTAATGAATGGCATATCAGGATGATTTAACCTGTGAGCTAGAATACAGAGGTTTACAGGAAAACAATAAATATTTTTAACATTAACAATATCTCTTTTATTTTTTTTGCCTGAAATCAGAACCTGATGTTGGCAGTTCCCTATCGAGTAAGAAGCAATTCTTTAAGATGAAGCCATCTTAATTCAGAATCGATTAAACCCAACTCATTAGCAAGAACTAAACCGGTACAATGCGGTGGCTCTCGCCTCGCAATGCCAGCATGTGGCGCTGTCTCCTGTGAAAAAACAGCCCCTGGTTTGAGAAAAACCTCATTTGAACATTGTCAGACTCTTCTGAAGCACAGGCAGGAAAATAATGCGGATATTTTTAGCACAAAAATAGTACTCTTCACTCGCAAAAAATTGTTAGCACTAATCCTACTATTTCTAATACAAAAAGAATATTTAATGTAATTTATTGACAAAAAAGAGTGAGCAAAACATATGAATGTATCCATGCATCTATTAATCTGCTTAAAGACCATAATTATATTTACAGGTTGGTTGAAATGTATACATAATTTATTTCCAATTTTCTTTATTCTGTAGCCAAATTATTAAAGTCATTTAAATGAGTATATTTACAAACTTGCATATCTACCCCTTTGGTCTAGAAGACAGTCCACAGTGGGTTTTAATTACCTACTAAATTCTTGAGCTACCGAGCCTGTTTCATAATCTCCACATAGGGGAACAGGACCTGTGTGACTGCAGTTTTACTGGAAGTGAACAGCCAGGCTTTTGTGTGCTAACCAAGTCAGCCCTTACTGAGAAGGAATTTAGTGACTACACTGATGATCTCTGTAACCATGAACTTTCAAACAAAAGCAACTGAGTAAACTGTGTATTCACTAACTTTTTAATCATTAAGGGCTCTATGCCCTTTGCTACCAGACTTTTTAAAACAAAAGAAACAGGGTTCATACCCTTTTACTTAAAGCTGGAGTTTATATGACATAAAAGGCAT
This sequence comes from Euphonia xanthogaster, assembly GCA_034509185.1. Classification (NCBI taxonomy): domain Eukaryota; kingdom Metazoa; phylum Chordata; class Aves; order Passeriformes; family Fringillidae; genus Euphonia; species Euphonia xanthogaster. The sequence goes on along the minus strand of JAYDZK010000001.1, from coordinate 94,655,933 downwards.
TAGTAGTAACATGGAGGGGATATATCTACTGAATTTTCTGGCTTTACTAGATTTTCATCTGATTTACAGAAAGTTACATATTTTTTTCAGGCAGTTCTTATGATCTGTGGTAAAAGTTCAATGCATTCAGTGTATCTGAAAACACTATGAATCAGCAAAGCAATTTTCTTCTCATGACTCAAGGCAAAAAGTTGCAAAAGTTTTAGCCAAGGCTTAAGAAAAACTATTTAAAAGATTCATCTAGAAAGTGGGAAGTCCTGAACTTAATACTAATGTTTGTCATAACGTTGCAAAGACTGTGGATTGACTTCTGTGTTGTTCTGTCATGTGCTGTTATTACTTTGTAAACATAGAGATGCTGGATGAGGCAAAGTAACCAGTTTTCTACTGGTGACATATCACTCAGCATTAATAAAAGCATTTGTGAACCCCTTATGGTCTCTCCTCACTACAAGAGGAAAGGTAACCATTCCAGCTGCAGAAATGAGGAAGCTACACAGAATTGACAGAATTGACAGAATGACTAGGTTGGAAGAGACCTTCAAGATCATCAAGTCCAACCCATGCCCCTTCAGGAGGTGCAGCTGAGATGGTCTCCTTTGATTAACCAGGGCATTTCCAGAATAGCTGGCAGGTGAACAGCGCAAGCAGCAGGGCACTTTCTGTGCCAGGATGTGGCAGGTGACCTCGACTTTTTTTTTTGGCAGCTGTGCTCCCTCAAGCATCCAAGGGCACAAAGTGTCATCTCCATTCGGTAACACTGGCAGGACTGAATCTGGCCTTTTGGCTTTTCACAAGTGAAGATTTCTGACAGCTGACAAGAGAGACCACAAGCTGTAAAGTAACATCTAAACCAAAATGTGCCTTGATTTTTGTTATATTTGTATGTTAGCAATACTTCTGACAAGAAATCTTTTCTTAATCTGTGCCTTAATTTTGTGGTAAGACAGTAAAACTATAGATAGAATCTACTGGTAGAATTTGACAAGTGATTTCCTAGCTGGGATGTAGCAGATCTTTTTAAACTTTGAATTTCTGATATATAAATGCACAAAAGGAGTACACATATAGCCTGGTGAGAATAGTAACATCAGGGAATGTGTTTTTATTTCACATTTGTATACATAAGAACATTCATGGAAAAATTATAGCCATGTAAAATTAGTACCAGCCAGAACGGTTGAAGATCTTGCTGACTTTTATAAGATTTTAGATGACTTTCCTAGTGAGCACTTAACTTTTACTTGAACTTGTTCCAGTAAAGATGTCTCCTGTAGTCTTTTTAATACAGGGTTTGATAACCACACTAAACTACTAGTCATAATAGTAACTGACCTAGTACTAACTCCTGAAATGGCCTAAAAGTTACTTATTTCAGCTCACACAGCCGTGGGATTTTCGAGGTCAGGAGGCTCAATCCACAGGCTCCAGTGAGAACTGATCCACTTGCTCTTTCTGGCAGCACATACTTGAGACAGGAGGAGTCCATACAGCGCGCACAGGGAGAGAGGAATGTGGTAGGTAACCTCTGCGCTACATACTGCGGCACACGCTCCGGCCCTGGGGCTGACGGCAAGAGGAAAAGGCTGTTAGGCTGATATTTACTGTATGGGGGCCATTTTACAGCTCAAGGTGCTGTTTTAATCTTTGCAGCTATTACACAGAGGTATTGGGGCTAATGACTTGTAGATTTTCCTTTCTAAATCACTCTTCAGAGGAGCCTGTATGTGTTTCACCTTGGGACAAGCGCTCACCGCTGTGTTACTCTGTAAGAAACACCCAGTTTCAAAAAGTGACTTCCCTCCGTTCTTGCTTCGCCGTCCTTTTTCAAAATTGATTTTTACAAGAAGAAATAAAAGAGACTTAACCAGGGTGTTCCCTGGCGCCCAGCCACCCCCACGCAGCCCGCCTGCGTGTAGGGAACAGGGCGGGCGGCTCCGCGGCCGCCCGGGCCCCGCAGGTGGCGGCGTGCGGGAAGGCTGCGGCC
>JAYDZK010000001.1:94614374-94650792 GCA_034509185.1 Euphonia xanthogaster | reverse complement strand
TTTTAAATGTACATTGTCAGTAGACAATGTCAGTAGAAATTATTTTAACTGATGCATAGGTCGAATAATGTATTTTTTTATTCCATGTAGACTATTGATGTGGGCTAGAAGAAGAATCTGTCACCTAAATCAAAAATCTTTGATCTTCAGAGTACTTGTTGAAGGGGCACAGATGCCTGCTTATTCCTATAAAATCTCCATGGCTAGCGGGGTTTTCCAGTTCTGGTGGTGTTGGGAAGTTCCATGTAGAGATTATACCAAAGGATACATGAGATCATTATGAGAGTTATGCACCACATGGGTCCTAGACCCAATGAAATGTGTGTATTTGATATCTATGGCCTACTTCCAGGCCATGATCTTTCACAGAGACCATGCTAGCACAAAGGCCTTTCATCCTAAGCAATCAAACAAAAAATTACAATTAGGAGGGGTCATAGTGGATTCTTCTTTTATATAAAACTTATTTATTACATGCTCATCCACAGTAGAGAATTATATTTAATCTCTAAATGAAGGGACTCCAACATATCTCTTCTGTCTTATTGGAATGCGTTCATTAGTGGGCTTTAGCTTGCTCTGAAGTTTTGCAGATGAGAGAAAGCATTTTTATCCCAACTGTGTAACTCAGGCCCCTGGACAGCACTGCATGAAGCATTCATTGACCTGTGACCAGAAAGAGTAAGGGCAAAGAGAGCTCATCTCTTTAGCCTTATGTTCAGGGTACTTATTTTAAGCCATTTTGGGTGTTGACACTAGAGTTTTACTTTGACTGTTGCAAAACATGTACGAGGGAGTAATTGGAACATTCACTGGAACCTGTCCATGCTCTTGGGTCACTCCCTTGATAAAGCAGAGCTCCTAGTGCTGTGCTTCTTTTCGTGACAAAATTCTCTCTAAAACACCTGAACAGGGGGGGTTGCAAGAGTGCTATTCCACTAAGCTGGAGCTTTACCATCAAATGGCCTGCTTAGGAGAAGGTGTAGATTTGAACCTTGAAGTCCTATATCATAGTCAGTGTTGTGTGGTTTTGGCTGGTATCTAAAAGACCATGCCTGGGTGTTAGTATGGTGCCCTTATAAGATGAGCAGGGCAATTCCTTTTCTGGTCTGAAATGAGAGGAAGGACTAAGGTGTCTGGCTCCATAAGAAACACCAAGAGTGTGAATCCTGTGTGGAAAAAGGCATACTGCTTTCAGGACAGAAGTTGCACAGTGATGTAATTGGATATAATCTTTCCTCAACATTTTCTTATTATGGCAGTTTCTGTCTTAGTGTTTGAGTTGATCTCCAGGAGAAAGGTGCAAATTTTAATTTATGTATTCAAAGTTTGTTTGTGAATCTAGTTTTATAGTAATTTAATACAGTAGGTAAAACTCCATGAAGATGAGGTCAGTTACTGCACAAGTTCTTGTTTTTTGAAAAGGGTATGGGTATAAACAGGGACATCATACAGCCAGCTGGACAAGAGGCCTGAATGCTCAGATGAGTTTTGGTAGAGCTTTTCTGCATAACCTGCTGGTTTTTGTGGAGTGAGACTAAACTCCTTGCACTGCTATCTGTGGGTGTAGCCTTTCTTGTTTGTGACATTATTTGTGGATGAACTTGTTTTATTTTGGGGGAGCAGACGTGGCAGTGACTTTTTTAGTGTTTTGTTTTCAAGTTGAGTGAAAAAACAATTTGGATTTTAATCTCTAATGCCAGCCATTTGAGATATGTTTTAAAACTGGCATGATACAATTTTCTTTGTGAATAAGAGCTTGAACATCACTGTAACTACTTAGGCTAAAAATATTATGGTGAGAAAACTTTACTTTTTTCCTGTGGACTCGTTGATCTTTGTCTTAGCTGGGATCTGTTACAGACTGCTCAAGTGTCTTCCTGTGTAGTATGTGCAACTTGATAATTTACTTAAGACACAGGACTGCTCAGGCTCGTTTACTGGGTCAAAAGCTGAGAGGGTGGTAGAACATGTCCTAAGAATTTGGGGTAGTTGCCAGTAAGATTGCCTGTGGTTGTGGTGTGGTGTGTTTGTGGTGTCACTGGAGAGGTTACAGCCATATGCTTACAGAGTATATGCTGAGGCTGAACAGCACCTCCTGGCAGCTTGTTCTAGCATTTAACCACCCTCACAGTAACAAAAAAGGTGTTTTCTCCTGTTCAGTTTAAGTTTCCCATGTTTCAGACTTGGCCATTGCCTCTTGTTGTGTTACTGGGCTTCGCTGAGAAGAGCCTGGCTTGCATTTCTTTACTCTCTCCCATCAGGTACTTATAAACATTGATGAGAAACCATTGAGGTTTTTCTATTCCAGACTAAACATTTCCAGTTCTTTTAGCTTCTTCTCATGTGAGAGATATTACTATCCCTTTCCTGGGCTCCCTCCACTAAGTCTGTCTCTTTCCATGTCATGGGCGGCCCAGTGCTGGACCTAGCACTCCAGGTGTGGAGAGTGACTAGAAGTAAGAACAGGATTGGCTACATTTTAAGGATATAATGCCTGCTAAATACTGTTACTTGCTTTTAAATTCATTTTCATGATTTAGATTTTCTTACATGAGTTCCTGTATGATCCTTTATCAGTGCATTAAAACTACAATGCTAATAATGCAAAATAAATTTTTTCCATCCTTTTAGATATTGGTACATCTCACTATAGTTTTAATTTTTTTTGAGGGGGTTATCTTCAGTAGTAAATTGAATCTTAGAAAATCCATTTCTTTATTCGTCAGGGGAAAGTCCAGGTTCATGGAGATGTCTACATGTTGTGTGATCCAGCATTGTGGCTGCTGCTTGAACAGGCTCATGAGAGATTGTTTAAAGTCATTAAAATGGGCACTGGTTAGAAACATACAGGCAACCCCGTGGATGACCTTGGTCGCATAGGGGTTCTGTGTTCCTGTTAACTTATTTGTGAAACGGATGAATTGTAGCTGAAAATTTTGATACAACATAGACATCCTTCAAGTGGTAAGCCAGTTTTGTGATATATGGAAGGAAATTAGAGAGAAATTACCTCTTGTAAATGTGATTTAGTGTAAATCTAATAGTAATATACTATGATTTAGTACTTAGGAGTTAGTACTAAGCTAGATGAGCCAAGGCTAACTCAAAATTGTTTTTGAAAGTATGGAAAAATATTGTTTTAAGCTAATAGAGCCATATGTTGCATAATGTTTAGCAGCTGTAAAAGGGAAGAGTAAGGCCTTAGAAGTTTGTTATATTGAATGACTGATAACTATATGGTGGTAGGAAGTTGTTTTTAGTGTTGTAGAAGGACTCTTGCCTTTCAGGACAACTAAAGTTTTTGAAGAAAAAAAGGCAATTCTTTTAAGTAAGTAAGTAATAAAAGGTTCTCAGATTTTATATCTGCAAGCAAATAATGTGCAAGTGATTACCTCTAGATAAGCGATACCAGATTTCACCTACAAGTCAGGAAGCTAGTTGTCTCATGGCCAGCACATCTGCCTTCAAATTGCCTGTAACTCTGAAGTGACTGCACCTGCAATAATCTGCAATGGGTCCCAGCTGGGAAACTGGTGGCCAGGCTGAAAGTCCAGGATGCTTGTGTCTCTCTGTGCTCTGCGGTAGAGAAGCTGGAAATTGTGAAGAAATCATTTATTGTAACCGTCTCGAATAATTCTGAAACTATAAATTGTTTTTTATTAAATCTTTTGAAAAGATACGTGGTACTTCTGTAGTGAGATATGGTAGATATGTAGTGTCTTATTCCCAGAATATTTCAGTTCCAATGGACAGGCTGCCCGGGCACTGAGTTTACTTAGTTCTCTTGGGACGTGTTCACAACCTTTTCTAAATGTGAGGATGTGTGCCATCTGCTTTTGTTGCTGTTTCAGTACTCATCTCTTTTCTGAAAATAGCCCTTGTGTTAAGTAATTCTGACTTTCATATGTCTTGCAAAGCACACTGCTCCTAATTTATTTCCACAGAAAAATTGTAGAGTTTGTCATTACTTTGTTTTTCTCAAAACTCATTAAAAGGCCCAATCCTTCTTCTGTTTTTAATGTTCATATGGCATATGATCTGGATAATTATTCTGGCATTTGGTGTGCCCTGATTATCAAGATCTGCCGTCATGAACAAAAGGTGCACAGATCTAACAGAATCTTGGGTAAAACCTGTGAAAATGAAAGGTTTGTTTTGAATAACAATGGTTACATCTAGTGAAAACAGCTGCATTATTCACCATATTGTGTAATTGAGACATAGTTAGTCTTTGCTATTGTAACCTGGTCTGGTATGAACCTCCCTGATTTCTGATTTGAACCTCCCTAAGTGGGAGTTTTAACTTTCTCATAACCAGACCCAAATCTGTTTGCCCTCAGTGGATGCTTGCATAGTTGATATGAGTGCAGGGGTTTGCACGGCCTGGTCATTGTTTTCTAGTGGCTTGGATGACTCAGACTTGCTCATTGCTTTCCTAAATTAAAATACTTGTCTGTGTCTCAAGTGTAAGTTTAAATGCAAATCAAGTGAACTGTATGAAAATGTAAGTGGATGGTGAGCAATTGTACTGAGCAATGGGAGTTGCCAAGATATTTGTCTCATGTTTACTTTTGTATTCTTATATGTTAAGAAAAAATTTCTTTATGCTTATGTGTGGAAAATATTGGCAAAGAATAGTTTAAATGTCGCAGTCATGCTGGTGAGGGGGAGGAAGGGCTGCTTTTGAAAAGCATTAGAAAACTTAAAAGAAAAATGCTGTCAGTTCTAAAATGTAAACCTTTTTGCATTGGAAGATATAGCCACTTAATACAGAGCAAAAGGTTTTTCAGATGGGTAGCGTTCATATTAACACTATTACTAAAGCATTATTTATTGTCTGAATATGGGTTGTCTCTGTGATTAACTAGTGCTCTGAACTTAAATGTATTTGATTTAGTAAGTGTTGTATAAGGAAAAAACCCCACAACGTTAGACTTCTGAGCTTGAAAAGCAGACTGATTTTCCAGATGCTCATTTGTCATTTTGTAAAGGGCATCTTCTTGAGTGCTGAATTTGTGTTTACTGATAGAGATTGTTATTCACATTTTGACCTGCATCTCCACTGGCCATTCTATGTGAATTTTTACTCTTGACTAGCTGGTTTGAAGTACATAGCCAACTTTTGTAAACAGAAAAAGAGAATGGTGTAATTTAGCATCCATGTCTTTAAAGATTGAAAGTAGGAATAATGACTGAGTATCAGGAGTATCCTACAGAAGATAGACACATCTGTATTGATATTTAGTAGCTGGTGCCTAACAAATGTAAACCTTGTGCTAAAGCTCCTTGCCTAGGAGTTTACACCAAGAATCTTCATTTTTTGATCTCTCCCACAGCTGAGCCTTATAAGGCTTTATACTTCAAAAACCTTTGAAGTCCATGAAAAGCCTTCTGTTGATTTCAGCTGGATCAGGTCCACGTGTGAACACTAGGTCCATGTAGTCAACAAAGTAGAGTGCTGTGAACTGGGTGTCCCAGCTCCAGTTGTATCTGTTTTTCAGTCTTTTAATGACCCAGAGGTCACAGGACACAGAGATGGAGAACTGGGGGTGTTGAAAGGTAACTGGACCCTTTAAACTTGAAAGTAGAGTACTGTTCTTTTCTTCTCTGATTAAAAAGAATCACACATTCTATCCACTGAAAAGAATATCAGATATTTCCAGATTTGGGGAACAACCCCAGTCTAAAGTTTTAATCACATTTCTGTTGTCTTCTGTGAATTTTCACCAATGCGTCTCTCTAGACTGTCAGAGAGATGTGACATCAAAGTTATGTACACACATAGGTAATTACTTTCCTTTAAAAAAGAAGAGACTTGTCTCAAGCTTGCAAAGGACAGGACTCCCCTGGTAAGCAGCTGAGATTGCTGAGGAGCACATGTCTTCAGAACTTGTAGGAGGAGCATGAAAAGGGACAGAATGGAGAAAGGTGGAGATAGGTGGACTTTTAGCAGGCTTGTAATACTGGAAGGAGAAATTATGTGAGAGTAGAGGGCACTGTAAAATTTCCTGTGACACAGTTAATTGAAATTAAGGAATTATGGAAGCAGAGAACAGATGTAATGTCTGTAGGAAGAGTTGTTTGTAACTGTTCCTTGTGAACATGTTTTATTTCTGTCCTTTCTCAGCTGCTTGAAATTTTACTTGGTTTAAAAAATTTAATTTTTCATTTTTGAAACATAGTAAGCATGTTTTGAAAACCCTTTTATCTTCATTGAAGAAGTCAGTTACAGGAAGGGCCACTATGAAATTCACAACAAAGTTCTAGCTGACATTGTATTTGGTGTCAGAACTCAGACAAACTGCTGCCACTGTAATTCCTCAAGTGGTCACAGCTGAAACTGCAAACCTGGCCAAGGTAGTGAAGCCTGTTTTTTCTGCCTGTGAGGGCTGCAATCTAGCTGTCATGGATCCTGTAATAAGATAATATGAGGGAAAAAGAATTGCTATGGAGCAAATGTCTTGTGTCCAGACAGTCAGAAATTCAGGCTGATGTTGAAGATTGGATGAGAATCATGTACTCATTTAGTCTAGTGCAAACATAATTCAACTTTCCTTGCCATTCTTATGAGAATTTAGTTCTGTTTTTCTTTTTTTAATATGTTACTCTTTAGGGAAGTTATCTTCACAGTAATTTATATTAAAAAAAAAAAAAAAAAGAAAAGCAATCTCAGTTCATGTACATGAATGTGATTTCTCAGCTAGTGATTTAGGCCATGAGCATAGAGCAATACATCATTTGGATTTAACTGACTGTGTTTTTTAACTGCTAATGACTGGAACATTCCAGTCAGGCCTCAGGGCATTTTTGGACCTAGACACTACAAATTCATTTCTTTGACTTCGGTCCTGTAAGACTTTGGGTTTCCTTTGAATTTAGCACATGGCCGAACAGATATGTGAAACAGCAAATAGTGAGGAAAGGCTGATAACAGTATATTGTTATGATGATGATGTCTTAATACAGTGACTATTTGTCATTCTCTTCCCCAGAATTTGTATCCTTATATATAAACTATTCCAACTGTGTGACTTTTTTTTTCTTTTTCGATTAGATGATGGTTATAGCTTCTTTGACAACAATAAAATCATGTTAATGTGTAACTACAACTAGACAATAATGAATCACACCATTATCTGCCCCCATTTTAATTAGTTACAAAGAGTGTATAATATGTTGACATTTAATTTGTACTTAACAATTTTGGGAAGGGAACTGGAACTAAAAGAGCTTGAGGCTTTCTTCTGTTTTGAAATTTCCTTCTATGCAACTATGAACTGAGATCAAGAATTAGCCAAACATTGGTCAGTCTGGATATGCAGTAGGTGGAAGAAACATTTGGGTTTAGACAAACTGACACAAAGAGGTAAAAATAATCCAATTAATGAAGAGTGTGTCACTTCATATACTACTTGGTAGCAGCTATGGGACATGTTTGTCAGGATAGATAAGGAAAGAAGATGTAGATTTTTACAGCTACGAGCTTATTGCTGGATTTTTTCTTTGAGTTAAAAAGTTGAATGCACAATGTGAACGACAGTAGCTTTCTGGTAAGTTTTATGGTTTTTCTGTCCAGTGGCTCCTCACTGACCAAGTGGAGTAGAAACACATGCATGCTGCACATGCAGCATATTAGTTTGTCCTGTAAAAGATTTTGATTATTCATAGATTCACACTCATGTGTTTGAGCCCTGGACAGCATCAAAGCCAGAATTTTTAGTTGCAATTGATGTGGAACAGCAAACAATAATTATTTCAAGTCTTCTTCCTGTGTTCAAAACTGTCCTTATGTAGAAAAAAAAAGAGCAGCAGTGTGAACTAAACTTGAAAGTTAAATTTGACCTCAGCTGTTTTCCAAATTGTAGAAAAGTGAACATTTACAGTTTCCTAAAGGATATGCTGGCTGCCTTTTGTTTTGGAACAGAAAACACGACTTGGTTAGTTTTAAAAACAGAAGAACTTTACAAATTAATGTAGGGTGGGCTCATGTTGTTTACTTTAACTGGGGCTCTTTTGGATTTCTAACTGATACTCATTGATTCTTCCATTTATATAATTAATAGGCTAAGACAGGATTTTTCTGGAGTTTTTTTTTCTGGCCTAAGTCTGGTATCTCTACACCTGGTAGTAATGCATCCATCGGTTTCAGTGGGAAGAAGCTTAGGCCAGTGAAAATATAATAGAAATATCTGTTTAGCGTTTAAACAGCATAGAGAACTTTCTTGTTTTTATCTATGAAGGTGATTAAGTTGAATTTGTTAAATACCATCTTGTATCATGACATCTTTCTTTTCAATTCAATGGTAGTAAATAACACAATGCCATTAGGACAAAGTAAAACTGAATTGCCAGTTACGTGCTAGATGTAAAGCATCTTTAAATATTTGTAGAAGAGATTCTTTGAGATGACAAGGGAAGGTAGAAGCAATTTAATGTAACCAGAGCTAAGTACCTCTAAAGAAAGTAGACATTTTTTTTTTTTTTTAAGATGAGGTACTGCCCAGTTTCTGATTGCATGTATCCAGGTGCTGTCAGGGATTCCAAAGTATCCCTTTAAGTTTCATCAACAGGCATGGCTTGTTCTCTTAATAATAGCAGCAGATGTCAAATTTTTATGCCTCTAAGATGCTTAGTCATACCTAGGAGATCCATCTGGTATAGATTGAGCCTCAGTTAACTTGTTTTCACCCATGAACTTCCCACTGAGAAAGTAAATTGAGCAGAGCTCCTCAGAAAAAGGAACTTGAATATTATCAATCTACTTGTAGTACCAGAACCCCCTTCACTGTATTTCTTTCATAGTTGCTTTACACAGGTGACAAGGCTAGGAAAATGGAGGGAAACTACAATTGGGACAGAATTCCTGGAGCATACCATTAGTATCAGCGACTTTCGAAAAAGGAACAACTGAAATATTTGTCAGTTCTGCAGAAAAAGGTGATTTAAGAAAGAGAAACAGAATCTTAATATAAAATGCTTGCTGATAGTACAAGTTATTGACAACTGGTATTAACTGCAGTCATCCGCATTTTATGAGCTTAAGGATATATATTACAGTGGTTTTCTTTTGTGGCTGTTGATTTAGAGTAAAGATATAAAAGCAAATGCTTTTATTTGCCTCACAACTGGTGTGATTCCTGCAGTGGAATTCTGTGTAATTCCATATCTAATTGTTTACATTAACTGAAGGATTTAAAATTCTGTAGCTTGGGTAGGGACTTAGGCTGTGCTTTGTCATCTCTCATGTTACAAGCCTTTCAAAAGCTACAATGCAAATTAACCTGATTTAATTTTTAGCTCTTTCACCTGGTGCCAGGAAGGTCTGAAACATGATGGACCTGTCAGCAAATGCTTGTTCTGCATAACAGCTACATCTCTGATAACCATATGTGTTAATGACAAATGCTTCAGTTCTGCCTTGAAGGGAGATTTATTTTCCTTTTATGGTATGTCTTCATTAGTTAGTTATAAGACTGCATTGTAAAAACCTGACATATGAAGTGCTTTTATGTTTGTGGGAAATTTTATGGCAATGTGATGAAACAACATAAATCTTCCACTGAAGATTGTCAGTGAAGAAACATCAAGTTAATACCCCTGTACCTTGAATTGTATGAGTAGTTTTAGTATATTATTATCAGTAGAATTTCATGTTGATTTCTTCTCTCTCTCATCTGTCCTTTCACAGTCTTAGGTTGCTTGCAAGGTGGTCTAGAACACTGGCCTGCAGCAATTGTCTCATGGAATATACATTTGTAGCATACAGTTCTTAAACTGGGAAAAGCCCCTAAGAAAACAGGAAGAATCTATCGTAACTTGTATTAAAAAGCTGTTTCTCTAGGAATATACTGTCAGTGTTGCAGGGCCAAAGGGTCTCAGCTAGGATCAGGTTAGCAGATGTGTTAAATTTCAATGGAAAGGGAAAGACTCACCCACCCTTCGGTGTGTTCCTTCACTTGAGGCCTGTTTTTCATCCACTGCCACCACAGTGTCATTGCAACTTCTGATGTTGTGGGATCTGTTACCTTTCCTTAAAATAGGAAAGGAATAAGAATGTGGTCTGCACATAAACACCAACAGGGATTACAGGTCTGGGAGCTGGGGAAAGGCAGCAGCACTGACTGGTCTGGAGAAGGGCATCATGACTTCCTCTGCTTGTGTGACCCTGTTGGGAGGAGGACGTTCAGTGAGTGATGGGATGTGTGGTATCTGAGCAGATGCTACTGGCATCCCCTAGTCTTTATGACAGGTTTAATGTGGCAGCTCTGTGTGTTGGCCTTCTGCAGAAATGAGAGCTGGGAAGGGGCAGGCCAAGGACCAGAAAAATAGGATCAAAGGAGAGAAGAGTGTTAACCTGTCTGGTAAGATTTTTGTTGAGCTGTGCTTTAGAGATGAAACAATAATTTGTGGCCTTATTAAACTTCACCCATTACATCTTTTCTGTCTCCCTTCAAAATCTACAGTGAAGGTAGATGCATAAAAATATTAATAATTAAAATATATCAGGGGAATAATACCTTTTTTTTTTTTTTTAATGCTGCTTTAACTGTTGTGGTGAAAGACTGTGTGTGTGTGGTTTCTAACAATATTGTGTTGGATTTGGTTCAGATTGCAGATAGGCTATTCTGCTCAAGTCCAAGGGTCATTTTTTATTTGACAAAATCTCTAATTCCTGAATGGCCACAACCCTTTTGCAAATGTTTCTAGAAAATCCCAGGTCTGGTGAGGTGCACTTCACTCACTGAGACAGGTCTTCCATGGAAAATACAACAAAAATCCCCAAAGACTGTTTACACAACTCTTAGACCTCCAAAGACTGTGTTAAGTTTTGTGCTTTTTACTTTTGAGAGCTTTTCTATGCACTTTAATAATTCATCCAAAACGTGACTTTGTATAAAAAATGTTACAAATATTAATAGGTCTCTGGAGCTACCAATGAATAGTTATGGTCAAATATTAGACTGCATATTTCATCTGTAGGATCGTTATTTGTGCTAAGTTTTACTGCTGAGATTATACTTTACTACATGCTTTAAAAATATTAAAAGATTATGAAACACAGTATTCATATTAGCAGTTATGTTTATTGAGCTTATTGCCTTCAAAGAGGAAAAATTTCATAGTAATACATCAGGACAATAGGACTAAGGAGATACTTGTCACAAATGTTTTATGTTGAGTAAGGTGCTTTGTGGAATTTGTGTTTTCATTTGTGTTCCTTTAAAAGGGAACTGAAAAGATATGTATTCATCAGCTTGTGGGGATGTGGCTGCTACTGTGGCTTGAAATATTTAGTATCTTGTAAACTGGTAACACATGCCAGAGAGAAAGGAAACGCATTCCTGAAATTTATCATGTGAATTTCACGCAATTATATTGGAAATAAATAGTCTGTTAAGCCCAAGAATGTGAGTGTGTAATTTGATGGTACCTGACTGAGTCATAGTAACATGGCTGCTGAAGAGCTGCTGAGTTTGAAGGACAGGTGTGTGTATCCATACTCTTGCCAAAGTTACAGGTGTGGTATATAACAACGTCCCTCTCATACATGCCAGACAGAATAGGAGAAAATGCAGTGAAACTTCACATGGCCGGTATGTGGTGCAGTAAAAAGCATTTAGCAGTTTTTGGAATCAGAAATTACTCCATGACAGTGCAACATGCATGGACTATTCCGTGTTTGTGTAGTTTATGGCTAGCCTATTTATAATGGACATTTTAGTTTATATAAAAATGCATGGTTGTTATTTTTTTTGTGTGTGTGTGGTTAGTTCCTTAAGGATGTGACACAACAGAACCTTAAGCATTTTGCAAGTCTGGAAAGGAAAGCTGCCCTGACTGACCCTGAAACTGTGGTTTTAGAGGAAAATTTAGTCTAATAGGAAGCACTGAATTACTACTCTTGTGTGTTTGGGAGATGTCAGAAATGTCTGAGATGCAACTTCACATTAGTATTTTAATGTGGATCAGAGTTTCTTTTGGAAGTGAGTCTGTTAACTATCATGATCACCTTTTCTTTCACATTATAGACCAGTCTAAGAGTTCATGCACTGGATTTCTTCTGGATAACATAACTGGGAGAGATAATCCAGAGAGATCTAATGTACTTTAGCAACTAATGAACATTGTGTCCCTGGGACCAGACTAGAATTAGTTGAAGGAAAGGGGAAAGTTGAAATGCGTGCAGTGCATTCATCAAGCCCATCAGGACCAGGTGTTTTGCTCAATGCCTGTGTTTCTGTGGTCCACATGACTTCCTAGGGAGTTTGTAGCTGATTCTGGAGTGCTCTGTTGGTAGGCAGTGGAGGCAAATGCAGCCTGTGGTAAACATACCACATCACATGCTGTTGGGAGTCACCCAACTAACCAGTAATCTTATAGAGAATAGTAATATGGACTGTAGTTTTCAGTTAGAAAATCAAATCAGCATTCAAAGCAGTGTGCAAACATTTCTGAAGCGTTGAGTCCTACAGTATATTGAGAACTAGTTGTATATTTTTCAAATACAAAGTAGGTTGTATATGTCTACATTTATATTGTATTTTACATAAGCAAGGATTATGTTTTTAGAATGCATTTTGTTCTTTTTGGTATTTATTTCCCAAGGCTACACTTCTGTCACATCCTTGAGCTAGAATATACTTTATCTCATTATTTCATATGTATAGCAAATCAAGTTTATGAAACAACAGAAGAGGTGCATTAGAATTTTGAAAGGGTGGGGATTTTGAAATAGAGCCTGTGAATAAGTAGTTGACAAGCTATCTTTTGCTTCCCATATTAATGCTGTTAGATTAGTTTCTGCTCACTTCAACTGGATTACTTAATCCCAAAAAAATGTGTTTGAAGTTTGGCTCAAATATAGTTGGAGATTTAATATATAACTTTAATATCTTCCAGTGTGTTTAATTCCTCCTGTTGCATGGAGAAGTGAAGTTTATTTCATCTGGATTCTTTTACAGATTGTTAAAAACTTCTGCTAAACAGAATAAGACCTCAGTTGAGATCAGTCTTAGAAGTGGTAAGAGTGAAGTCTGTGAAACCACAAGAAGGCAGTCATAACTCACAAGTGTGTGGAGACACAAGGATTTCTGTGCTCATTTGTTTTTACAGCTTGTGTTTATCTAGTAGTTTTTCTGTGCATTTGAGAAGACAGTGCTCTAAAAAGAGGAAAGGTCTCCCATACTCACAGATGCAAATTTAATCCAAACAATGCATAGTCTATTTTCAAAAGTACCAATCTTCTGCCGTTTCGTTGGTAATGGCCTTTGGATTTTGATGATTGTCTTTCTAGGAACCTACTGATGATGACAGAGAACAAATAGTGTTGTGTATCATGTTGTAGGTGATGGTTGGTGATTTTCTTAATTTCTTTTTTAATTACTCTGGTCTAACTTTTATTTTTCTGTTTTTGGTGTATGTGAAGTTGTATATTTTAATGTTTTGGTCTGTAACATCAACAAAGGTTGACTTTGTATAAACTGTTTGGGAAATATCAATGCAAAGTTTAGGTCAATATAGTTCTATTTGTAGCCATCCATCTACAGGAGGACCCACCATATCTTGTGATAGGAGCTAGCACATTACAGATGATGGCAATGTCAACATAAATCCAAAAGAAAACCTGACTAAGACTTTCTAAAAAGTTATTAGTGATATCCATTTTCTGGTGTCAAATCCAGATGTTTAAAATTAGGTGGCAGTGTGAGTCACACTGTGGCCCATGATAATTTAATTTTGGTTTATAGCTGCAAATTCAGAGAATGAATTTTTAGGGTGATCAGTTTTATAGGTATTTCTTGCATTCAGTCATCTCTTTAACTTAATTACTTTGGATTAACCAGTAAGCAGCATTGACTTTTCTATGGTTTAAACATCTGTGGTATAAAAATGGCTTCCTCTAAGGGCATTGTACATTTGATTTAGTTGTGAGGAATCACAGTGGTTAGTTACAGTAACAGAATAACTTGAGGTGTTTGTTCCAAAATGTGTTCTTGTCCTCATCATCTTTTTTTGGGAGATACTGTTGCTTGGTGGATTTTTTTTTTGGGTTTTTTTTTCATCTTTTTTTTTAAGAGTTGTATGTCATTATAAGATGGCAGAGGAAATATATGTACATTGTTAAGCTTAATGCTGAATTTCTACATGTGTTTATATAACACAGTCCTAAAGTTATCTGATAGTAATATATTAAACAGTGTGACTAATATGATGATAAGTGCTCTTTGAGCTCCTACCTTTTCTCACATTTGAGGTCTATGCAATATTTTGTGTTGCTATTTTTGTTTTGTTCTGGTAGGTTTTATATCCTTTTTTGTTTTCTCTTGTTTGGGTGATCTTTATTTGGTTTTGGTGTTGAAATTTTGCTTTGTGCTTTTGCTAACTAGAATAAAGTCTAAGGACATTACTTATACATCAGGAATAAATGAAAATGTTATTTTAGACCTTAAAGCACAGTCTTGTGCTTTCAGTCTCAGCCTGGGCTGGCTCCCAGGGCATGGAGAGCCAGGGGCTGGAGGTGACCTCATTGCAGGCTATGGCCTCTCCGAGGGCTGGGCAGAGCTGGGTGCTGGTAGCAGGGCCATCAACAGCCTCAGGCATGGCAAAAGATGAGCCAGGGTCAGGGAATGCCAAGGACAGCTGTGGGATGAGTGGGCTCCTGGTGTGCTGGGAGAACTGGCTGAAGGTCAGGGCTCAAGGGTTGTAATCAATGGGGCCACATCTGGCTGGTGTCTGGTCATCGCTGGTGGTTCCTCAGGGTTTGGTTCTAGAGGCAGCTCTGTTCAGTGCATTTATCAGTGCTCTGGGTGCAGCAGGTGAATGCACCATGAGTGCTTGCTGATGATACCAAGTTGGGAGGCGCTGGTGATTCTTTTGAGGGATGAGAGGCCTTGCATAGGGATCTAGATAGGTTAGAGCATTGGGCAATGGTTAATAGGATGAAATTTAACAAGTAAACAATGTTGGATCCTGCATAACGCTGGGCACAAGTATAAACTGGCAGAGGGGGAGTTGGAGAGCAGCCCTGCAGAAAAAGATCTGGGGTGACTGTTCAGCATCAGGCTGAATAGGAATCAGCAGGGTTCCAAAGCAGCTGAGAGGGAAAATCACATCCTGGAGTGCATCAAACACAGCACCACCAGCTGCTCAAAATGGTGATTATCCCACTGCATTCAGCATTGGTGCAGCCTCACCAAGAGTGCTGTGTGCAGTCCTGCAGTTCACCATTTAATAAGGATGTGAAAGTCCTTGAATGCTCCCAGAGGAAGGCAACAAAGCCAGTGACAGGGCTGGAAGACATCCTGAGAAGTGTGGCTGAGGACTTTGGGCTTGTCTAGTTTGGAGAGGAGGAGGCTGAAGGGCGACCTCATTGCTCTCTATCTGAAAAGGGGAAGTGGAGAGGAAGGCTCTGGTCTTCCTGGGGTCTGCCGACAGGACAGATGGGAATGGCTCCAAGCTACACAGTAACATTCAATTTATTATTAGTTGATGCTCACTTTTTTCAGTTTCATTCTTTATTAGAACCATTATAAGGCAACAGAAATCCCTTACTAAGGAATTATTTCTGTAAAATGTAATGTACAATGAAATCAGAAACTATATAAAGGGGAAAAATGTACTCATTTCAGTTCTTTGTATTTCCTTCCTTTCTTTCCTGAACAGAAGCCAAGGAACCAGAATATTACTATTACTATTACTATTCAGAATATTACTGCTATTTTGTTGTATTTTATGGGTGTTTTCATCTCATACTGTTCTTCTTCTATCCATGACTTCTCCAGTGCATGCTCTTCAGACTTGACATATGCTGGACAAGTATGTAGTAGAAACAGTGCTAAAAATATGTTTGCATAAGTTGCCCTTGAAAGAGACAGTCTTGTTTCTGAGATGGACCTCACTATTGAACTTCATAACTTTCTCCTTCACCACCTACAGCTCCATGTTTCTCCTTTGCATTTCTACAGAGTGGTTTGGTTTCACTAGCCAGGTTTTAGTCTCCACTCTAGCCTGTTGCTGAGTCATCTCAAAGTGCATAAGGGCTTAAATTTGCTGTAACTTGGTGAAAGACTTCTGGGATAGGTGTTGATAGTGTTGTGTAGCAGGGTGTCCTCTTTTCATTTTCCTGCATTATTTTCAAAGAAAAATCTGTTCCTGTTATTTATATACAAAAGCATGACTAAATACCATAGACCAGGAGAGGTGGTACTGTGGTTCCCCTGCCCATACATTTACTGCAGGTTTGTGTTTGATCTTGATAGAAGGGCTTTAAGAAATAAATTTCTCTTTGGCATTTCCTATCTATTTGTTTTGATATCTCTCCCCACTAAGTGTAAAGACATACCTGAAATTCATTCCTAAGTGCATCCTTTTGTATTTGGGAGCTGAGATGCCTAGTTTGATTTTGTTGATTCCATTTTGCACCTTAGTTCCATATTTCAGAGCTGGGCCTGGGGACACACAACACTGACGTAGATAAGTACCTGTGTTAATTTGTGCCAGAGTGACCATGCAGTCAGGAAATGCATGTTAAACACAAGTTACACTTTACTGTCACTTTTAACTTCATGCTGTTGAGATTTTTGAAAGGGTACAGAAGATGTATATTGGGAGCCTCTTTTTAAATTCATCATTGCAGCAGTATTGATTTGTCTACTCAAATGTTCTGTTTTACTTCAGTGGGTACTGTTATTTGAAAGGTTTATTTCTACACTTTTTTGTCATTTTGAAAGAATCAGTGAGGTTGTCAGGAGAGGCCACTTCTGAGAGACAGTGGTTTCACACAAATGTGGATTGATGATTGGGCAGGTGGGAAGAGACTTCCAAAACTGATAATAGATATGCAGCTACTGTCATAGCAGATGAAGTGGCTAGTTCATTTTCATAGCTCATGTGTGGCATTTCAAAACAAGGGTTGTATCTCCTAACATAATTACGGACAGAGATGCAAATTAAGTAATTTTATACTGTTGTTTTGTTTGTATTTTTTTTTTGACATTGCTCCAATTAAAGACCAGTTTGTGTTGCTTGTGAATGTTATTAACTTTTTTCCCCCCATGGGGCTTGCTGTAGGTAGAAGAAGATTGATTTTTCTTGCTTCTCTACATGTATTTTTTTTTACAAGAGATGCTGCATAGTTTTCCTTTTTTCAAGGCACAGAATATAGATGTTTGTGTTAACTGTTTAGGATGAAGGGCATTTGCAGTTTAACAAAAGAAATCAAGTGTGCATGAATACTTGCTGGAATGAATCTTGTAATATGATCTTGTAATCCTATGAGTCTTGTAATTTTTATCTGCTGTTTCGTTTTAGTTTTTTTCCCCTCCTGTTTTTGCTTTTGTAAGCTCTTTTTCTTGTACATGTCAAACAGCCCTGGTCTTTGAGGGTCTGATTCTTGAAGTTTGTCTACCATTTCCTTCCTGGCAGAGTGAAAGTGTGTGGGGCTCAGGTGGTGGCCTGAGTTCCTCTAATCCATCTCCTATGTGCTGTTGGAGTGCTTTAGTTTCCTCTACCTGACGTCTTTCATATGATGTGTCAGGCCTGGGAAGATGGGGTGCTTGGAGTTTGCCCTGTTGAGTGCAGTTTGCTCTCTTCAGTATGCAGATTAGGATGCTTCAAGGTTGCCCTGAAGATAGGCTGTGCAAGGCTTATAGATGGGTAGGAAAAACGGTATTTAACTCTTCCTTGAGGCCATTTCTGCACTGCAGATTGAAGGCACCACTAAAGACGAAGTCAAAAGTCTCACTGGCATAAGTCAGAATAGAGTTTGAAGAAAAACAGACATGAGGAAACTGAGAATGGAATGTGGGAGCATGTAAAATGCTACAGATAAACCACAAATTGCTGATTATTTGAAATTATGGTTTCAGCCAGGTACGCTGGCACGAGCAGTAATCACAGCTGAATGTTTGTGATTAACCATGTGTTAAGATGCAGAGTGGAGGAGAGCCTTCACTTAGAGTTTGTGCTTGCTCTGATACCTTGCTGTTCAAAGGAAGCCTGTAGAATTTGTTTTTCCTTATACAATGAAAGATCATTCACATAATGTTAGTTTGTATGAAGTTGAAGTTGCTGAACAATATTTTTACATTTTGATAGACTTCCTTTTTAACTCAAGTACTAATAGGTTTCAGTAGAGAAATGAAAGCAGTTGTACATGTTGAAATTAAGTAGGGGAACCACACATCTGGGCATTTATGGCTTTATTGTCTCAAGTAACAGATCTAATTTAAAAGCAGAGGTGCTTTTTCATGTTCAGTGGAAAGCAGCAGTGTAACTGAAATGAAGTGGTGAGCTGCTACTGATCTGTTATTGCAATCAGCTACTTCTGTCACATTTTATGTGAAGAAGAAAGGGGGATAAATTGAAACTAGCACATAAAATATTGTTTTAACATCGCTGCTGGCTAGATTTGTAAATGGAAATAATAAATCCTGATACGGCATTGAGAGTAGTACTAAAGAATTCCCACTAGCTTATGTTATTTACAGCTGTTCTAAAGTTTTATTTCTTTTATTTATGTCTCTTTTCAAAGGGGTTGGACCTGAGATGGTGCTCCTAGTTAGCTAATCTTATGCTGGTGAATCTCTTTTAGCTAAATTTTACTGTAATGACAGATAAAAATGGTATTTAAAAATAAGTAGACTGCATGGTAATCTGCTGGAAGATAAAATAAATTTCCATAAAATATTGAAATTAAATGGTATGAACTGAGTGTTTTAAAATGCTCCTAAATAACTGCAAGTAAGTGGAAAGGAGTGAAAAAGAGTGGATATGTCTTTATATTTATTATCCCCATAGCTTCCTTGGTAATACAGGAGTAGAAATTGTTAGCATTTCAGCTCATATGAAAAAAAAGACATACATGAATTTTGTGAAGTTCAGATTAAGTGTTGTGGTGAATGCCAAACCATTTTGTGATCCTGACTATGGAGATTGTTGAAATCACAAAATGATTGAAATTGGAAGGGATCTTTAAAGATCATCTAGTTTATCCTTCCTGCCCTGGCATCTTCCATGAGATCATGTTGGTTGTTGAACAGTTCCAGTAATGGAGCATCCACTTGTTCTCTGGGCAACCTGTTCCAGTATCTCACCACTCTTATCTAGGGAAGAAACTTTTTATGATCCAATCTAAATCTGCCCTCTCTGTTTTCATCTGTTGCCCTTTGTTCTGTCCCTACAGGCCTTGGTCTCTCTGCCTTTCTTGCATGTCCCCTTTATATAATGAAAGGCTGCAATGAGGTCCCTCTGGAATGTCCTCTTCTCCAGGCTGAACAACCCCAAGTGTCTCAGCCTTTATTGAAAGGTGCTCTGATCCTCACATAATTTTGGTGGCCCTTCCCTGGGCCCTCTCCAACAGGTCCTTGACATTCTTGTCCTGAGGATCCCAGAACTGCATGCAGTTCTCCATGTGTGGCTCATGAGAGCAGATTAAAAGAGGACAATCCCTTCCCTTGACCTCCTGGCCACGTCTTGGAAACTTTTGTGAACGTGTGACTACATATGTTCCCACTACTTGTATGAAGGCATGCACAAACATGATCTTTTTAAACATTCACAAAGAGAGATCCAGCTTCAAAGCATAGGCTTTATAGTTGTAGCAAATCACTGTATTCAAGCTTACAAACTTTGCTGAGATCAGAGCACAGTGTTGCAGCTTTGAAAAGCTATTGTGATTGTCTCTATTACCATGATTCTAATGTATCTATTTCTTTTTCTGAATTGTATAATGACGGAATAATTTTTATTTTATCTGTGTGAGTTTTATACGTAAAAAGTTTTGTATTATTGTGGTTAAGAGCCAGCTGGCAGCTAAGCTTGACGTGCTCACTCATTTGGTCCGTGGGTGGGACTGGGGAGAGTATCAGAGCAGTAAAAGTAGAAAAGCCTCATGGGTTGTGATAAAGACAGTTTAATAGGTAAAGCAAAAGCCATGTGCACAAGCAAAGCAAGGAATTATTTCACTGTTTCCCAGATGTTCAGCCATGCCCTTTGTCATGCATAGTGGTGATTTGGGAAGACAAACACCATCACTCCAAATATCCATCCCTCCCTCCTCCTCCCTTTGGCATTATATGTTGAGTAGGATACCATATTGTATGGAATATCCCTTTGGTCAGTTGGGATCACCTGTCCCATCTGTGTCCCCTTCTTGTGCATCCCTTGTGCATCCCCAGCCCTCCCTGATGGGATGGGCTGAGGAGCAGAAAAGGCTTTGATGCTGTATGTAAGCACTTGTAAGCACTGCTCAGCAGTAACAAAAACATCCCTGTGTTATCAACACTGCTTCCAGCACAAATCCAAAGCATAGACCATACTAGCTACTGTGAAGAAAGTTGTGCCAGATGAAACCAACATATGTAACATACGTATATGATTCCATTATTTGCATCACTCTTTAATAAAAAAAGGAGAAAGGAAAAGATAGAGTGCTGCTATATTAGTGCTTTGCATTCTGGCCTACCTGAATTCCTTCTCCTTGGAAACTGATTTCCAGATCTATAGTTGGTGCCAACAGTGACAGAATACTGCAGTCACATTCCCTGTGGGAATAACTTGCCTAATTTCTATGAAAGGGTTTCCTTTTACTCCCTCATAGACTGACAGTTGTAGCCTAATTCTGAACAATAGATTGACCAGAATCTTCAGCCATTCTGTTTCCAGAGTATGGATGTATAAATGATGGAAGAAGTACATACATATAATGTCCTTACCCTGGACTTCAGTTGTGTTGCAGGGTTTGTACCCCATTTCTCGTGTTCTGTCATTTAGATCTTCCTGTTGTTTCAATCTTCCACTATACAGAAAGTAAATCATTATTTTGTTTCATCTTTTAACACGACAAACATACACTTCTGAGCTGTGAGTTTTTTCCAAAACTGACCTTTCAGAAGCATCTCTAGAAGAGCAACAAGTTGATATTTGTCCCCGTGCCACTTTCATACTTCTCTTTCTCTTGTCATCATGTTTTCTTTTCCTTTAGCTTAAATTATTATTTTGCATGTTATACTGTATTGGTGGTTTTACTGCAGTCAGGATAAATCAGAGCTATACTGTTTCCTTATCTTGGAAACACACTTTATTATCAAAAATATAAAATAAAACTGGCACAGGTGTCTTTTGGGAAACTCATATTGCATTTAATTGAATTTTCAATTTACGTAAAGGTTGTTCATTGTCTTTGTTTGACAGTTTGTTTTAAATGTTGTGCAATATTGAAATGCAACTAATGGACTTTTCATGAATTGGTACTAATCTATATCAATTTTCTAAATGCAAGTGTTGCCTTTTGTCTACTGTTTAGCAATTCTAGACAACAAGTGTTTACGGAGATGGACTGAAAGATGACTTTGTTCAGTTTTCCATCAAACTTGCCCACTGAAATGCTTTCCTAACTTTTTGATGTTCACTTTACACTTGTGTGAGCCTTTAACTCCACAAAAGGGACCAGGAGTCAGGATTGGTACTTACATTCTGGCACAACATCATTTTCTAAGCAGAAGTGGATGGTGTGTTCTAATTAAATATGTTAGGGTGAATATGTCTAGCCTGAAAGAAATGTTACTCTTCATGTACGTTTATTTTGTCTTTCAGAACAATGGGTCACTTGCTTGGTGCCAGAATCATAAACAGTGTTCAAAGGTAAGTCTGTTTTTTCCTCTCATTTATGTTACCTATCTGCTTTCAGTCTTTTTTTTAAATCTGTAGATTAAGTGCTTTCTTTAATCTGTAGATTAAGTGCTTTTCTTCGTAGCCTGTTTTCAGAACTGTCTGTTTATATTTTATTTGGAAACCTCAACCTGTAATAAAATATCAAAAATTAAAACCAAGTGATTTACTCTTTCAGGACAAAGGAACCATGTTGGAGGATACATATCAAGCATAGTTAAACCAACATAATTGTGTCATTTTAAGAAAGTTTACACTGGCTAGAAACTGGTGTCTCATTTGTGGTTTTTTCAGTATTTTTGGTCAGAAGAGAGTAAAACTGCCAATAACTTAAAAATCTTCCTCCAACAGTACCAGGGTATTTCAACATTCAACATTTCATTCAGTTTGGGTATTTAATTTTTATCTTGATACTGAGTTTGTTAGAAAGTATTCTTGACACAAAACCCAGTGATTCTACTGATCTCCCTGTCCCATTCTAGCGTTTAAACCCTGGAAGCCTAAAGGGTAAATGGGCTAATTGTAAACTGATTCTCCTGTGTAAGGGTCTTTCTATGGTGCCTGGGTGGAAGCAACAACCATTTGGGAGCTTTAGTGGGTTTAGCTCAAGTGGAATTGCACATTTGTTGCTGACTGTTCATAAATCTCATGGAAGATGCATTCACTGGAAATTTGCCTAAAGGTCCTAAAAGTGTATTTTGACAATAATTTAGGTCTTTTATTCATGAAGGTTGTACTGAAAATGGAATTAAATCTAAGTAGCATTGTTCTATATTGTGTCAATAATGCAGTCAATGTTAAATGCTGATGGTAACCCTTGATTTTAACACATGTTGATTTCTTGTGTACATTTAAAGAATGAGATTACACATTCGCTCATCTAGCTTCTGTTGACATAAAAGGGATTGGAAATGGGCCGATTTTTTGACTGTTCTGTTGCAGGTAAATAAAACAAAGTTGATTGCTTTTATCAGTATTAAAATCTAGGGTATAACAGTGTCAATATAAGAAAATCATGGAATGGAACATTTCCTATTCGCTGTGTTACACTGCTAAGGATTTCACTTCTGCAATGAAATCTTATAATTCTTAAAATTCTTCTTGAAAACCCCAAACAGATGTGCCAAGTACATGTTTCATGATAACTGAATTGCCTTTGCAGGAAAGCATGAGGGCCTTGTTCCATAGTGATCCATCACTTGTTCCATAGTGATCCTGATACGGTTTTCTAAAATTTTAGTTGCCAAGCCTGCTGTGGTAAGTAATCTGAAAGGTTTTCCAATGGTTTGTGTCTGCCCAACAAAGAAGGAATCACACATGAAAAGTAGTCCAGGTTTTAAAACAGGGCAGAGGTTACAAGAATATCTCTCTGAGTCACTCCCAAATTTATTGAATCCACATAAGGTGTATATAAGCTGACATGAATTTTACCTTAAAATTGAATCAGTATCTTGAAACCAGTGTAAGAATGCTACAAAATAATATTATATTGTATTACAAAACAATGATAGTTTAAGTTTTAAATTACTTAAAATGTGCTTTGCAGTCATGTTACCCTATGTTTTTCATTATTTCTTAGGAAGGTAATATATTTTCCTTAAGAAAGCAGCTTTGCCATATTTAGAAAAAAAAAAAAGTGTAAACTTGGCCGAATTGTTAGCAGAGCTAAACTTAAGCATCATGGTGTCTTTCCAGCATGGCTTTGATTTTCTGTGTTTTGCAATGCAAAGTTAGACAATTGCTTTAGCTAGCTAAAATTTTCAAAGTGATGCAGGGAATTCACTCAACCTTTTAAAAATGCAAATTCCTTTTACTACTTCTCAGCACCTCAGTGGAGGAGATTTGTGTGAGTGTGACAGGTGCTGGAAGATTCCACAAGGAATGGTGTGCTGCTCAACCTTACTACAACTAACGTGGAAGGCCTTGTTGGAGATATAAAGGCTGGGGGCAGCCTTGGCTGCAGTGACCATGAGATTGTGGAATTCAGTATTAGGCAAGAAGGAGGCAGGGCAGCAAGTAAGCATGGACTTCAGGAGAGCAAGCTTTAGCCTCTTTAGGGGTCTTCTTGGAAGAATCCTGTGGGAACAGATCCTGTGGGGAAGAGGAGTCCAGAAGAGCTAGTTGATCTTAAGGATCACTTCTGCAAGGCTCAAGAATGATGCATCCTGGTGAGCAAGAAATTGGGCAGAGTGGGCAAGAGACCTGTGTGGATGAATAAAGAACTCGTGTCATTTCTCCAGTGTTAGTAGGAAATACACAGGAGATTGGAGCAGGGTCAGGCCACTTGGAATGAATACAGAGAGGTTGTCAGAGTGAGTGGAAATGAGGCAAGGAAGGCCAAGACACATCTGGAATTAATGGAACGGGGACCGTGGTAACAGAGGACAAGAAGGCAGAGTTGCTGAACGCCTTCTTGCTTCAGTCTTTATTGACCAGACCAGCCTTCAGCAGTGTCTGACGCAGCAGATCTGGGTAAAGGAGTGCTTGTTATAAGGTTTCCCTTGGTTAGGCTCTGATAGGATGCACCCATAAGTGCTGAGAGACCCGGTGAACACTGTTAGTAGGCCAAACGCAATCACCTTTGAAAGGTTGCGGCAATCAGAGGAAGTGTCTGGGGACTGGAAGAAAACAAATGTCACCCCAGCCTTCAGAAGAGGCAAGAAGACCTGGGGAACTTACCAACCAACCACTCAGCCTCATCTCAATCCCTGGAAAAGTGGTGGAGTGCCTCACTCTGAAGTCCCTCTCCACATGGATGACAAGTAGATTATCAGGAGTACTCCTTGACCAACTGATGGCCTTCTACAATGAAACAACTTACCTGGATGCATGGGGAAATGCAGTGGGTATTTTCCACCCCAATTTCAGCAAGGCCTTTGACACTTTCTCGCGATATCCTCATAAACTAACTCAGGAAGGAAGGACTGGATGGATTGAGAACTGACTGACTGGCAAATTGCAGAGGGATGTAAAGAGGCACAGGGTCTGGCTGGGGCCTGTCACTTGTGGTATCCCCTAGGGTTCAATACTGGCCCAGTATTGTTTCTCTTGTTCATCAGTGACTTGGATGAGAGAGCAGATGCCTCCTCAGCAAGTTCAGTGACAACAGAAAGCTGTGAGGAGTGGCCAATACCCCAGGGTGCTGTGCAGCCCTTCAGAAGGACCTTGACAGGATGGAGAGATGAGCAGGGAAGAATGGACTGAAATTTCAGCAAAGTCAGGGTCCTGCACCTGGGGAACAACAACCCCCTGCACCAGGACAGGCTGGCAGTAGCCTGCTGGAAAGCAGCTCTGTGGAGAAGGACCTGGGGGTGCTGGTGGAGAACATCTGTTCATGAGCCAGCAGTGTGTCCTGGGGGCCAAGAAGGTCCATGGGATCCTGGGGGACATTAGGGAGAGCACTGCCAGCAGGGAGGTGATCCTGCCTCTCTGCTCAGCCCTGGTGAGGCCACATCTGGAGTGCTGTGTCCAGTCAGGTCCTACCCATAGGAAGGCCTGCTGCCTTCCTGGGAGCCTGGGTAGGGATGCCACCCAGCAACTTCCTAATCTGGAGCAGTCCTGAGACTACTGCTCATTGCTGATTTTCCACATAGGGGATGATGGAGTGGTGACACGTAGTCCAAGGATGATCAAAAAGGACTTCAGGGCCTTGGAGTGTTTGGTAAGGGGATCTGAGGCACAAGTTACGATTTCCTCTATATGTCCACTTGAAGGCAGCAACATCGGAAGAAACAGATGGGCTGAGTCTATTACCGCATGGTTCTGTGGCTGGTATCACCACTGAAATTTTGGGTTTTCTCACCATGGAATGGTCTATGCATTCCAAGCATGCTTGTACTGGTAAGGACTCACCTTTCTCAAGGAGGAGAGTTGCTGCTTGGGAGCCAGAGGGGTCCATTGATAGAGCTTTAAACTAGTTGTGATAGGGGAGGGGGACAGTATCAGGTTTGTGCCTGGTGACCTGTGGGATGAGAAGTGAAGGTTAGAGGGACAGCATGCAAGAGGACCCTCTGCCAGGGACTCTGGAATATGCTGGCCACACTGGAATGCACTTGCAGTCTTAGGGAGCCAAGCCAGGGATTCCTAATGTAACAGAAACCAACAGGGGAACACCAGAGAATTATCTCAAAGAAGTTAAGGGCTGTTCCTTTAGGAAGGCAACTGCCTGACAGGCCAGCTGAGGTGCCTTTGCACCAGTGCATGGGCAGCAGACAGGAGGAGTTGGAAGCCACTGTGCTGCTAGAAAGCTGTGGTCCTGTTGCCATTTTGGGACAAGGTGAGTGGATTCAAACTGTGTTTGTGTAGAGGTATTTCACATATACTCTTCAGCCCTCCACATTCCCAGGAGCCACATAAGTGTTTCCACTTGCATTGACACACACATTAGGATTGATGCTACGTGGCATAGAATTGTTTGTGTACTGATACTCCATTTATATTTGGTCTAGGTAATGAAAATTAAAATACTGCATTTCTTTTACTTTACCAGTAGATTGCTGGCTGCCTGTCAGACTTGCTGAGTAATGCAGAGGTGGACTCATAACAACAGCATGAGGAAGTAGAACTGCAAAGTGGAGAGACTGAAAAAAAAAATTGGGCTGGATTGAGCTGGGCTCAGTATTTCTTAACACAGTTGTTGGACCAGCACCTGGATTTCATCAGCTCTACTCATTCCTAGACACCACAGGGGTAAAAAACTTATCTGGGGAGAGAACCAGACAAACATGCTCCCTTCTTTTTACCCCATACATGACTACATAAAACCCCAGTTCCTGTTGCCAACAGCTGGTTCAGCAGAGGAATTAAAAATAGAATTTCTGCAGGGGTTATTGTCTGCCTGGGGAAAGACAGTTAAAGCTGGAAACTGATGGATCTAGTTTACTTTTGCATCTGGCCTAAAGTCTTCCATCAAAGCCAAGTGTTTGGCAAAATAGTGCAAAAAATGTATTAATGCCTGTCATCTTCAGACTGTCTTTAAATAATATTTTCACATGAGTTAGGCCTGTAGGTAGGCAAATATAACTTATTTTGGACTTATTCCTCCTTTTCCCATCCAACTAATCATATTTGTTATGATATATCAAACTCTGAGTTACCTAAGAGATTATTTTAAAGCATTATGAGGTACAGGTTATATACAGGATGAAATGTTGTCTGTAATTTATAGATTTCATCTAAAACATAATTCAGCTTGTTTCCAACACAGGTAGTCAGTCAGCTTTGCTACTGGAAGAGGTGCTTCTCCCATTTGATAATTTTTGTGGCCCTCCTCTGGACCAGCTCTAACAGGGGCACATATTTCCTGTGCTGAGGACAGAGCTGGAAGCAGCACTCCAGGTGGGGTCCCACTGGAGCAGAGTAGGGACAGAATCACCTCCCTCAGTCAGTTGATGACACTGCATTTGATGCAGCCCGGGATGCAGTTAATGCAAGTGCACACTCTGGGCTCATATCCAGCTTTTCACCCACTGCTACCCTTAAGTCCTTCTCCACAGGGAAGCTCTCAATTCCCTCATCCCCCAGCCTGTATTGATACAAAGGATGGTCTTGCCTAGGTCAGCACTTTGCACTTGTTGATCCTCCTAAAATTCCCATGGGCCCACTTCTTAACTTGTCCAATGCCCTCTGGATGGCATCAAGCATGTCAGTCACACCACACAGCTTGGTGTCATCTGCAGAGGGTCTTGCTTGGGGCCCCCTCAGTCCTGCCAGGTCACAGATAGCAATAGTAAGCCGTACTGATGCCCAGGGGTCTGGGGACCTCTAGGGAACGCCACCCTGTGGATGAGACAGCCAACTAGATTATCTTCTACCAAAGAGTCCAACTATCAAATCCATCTCTTTAATTTGGAGAGAGGGATGTTGTGAGAGATCCTGTTAAAGGCCTGGTTAAACCAAGCCATGCTGTGTATCTCAAATAACCTCCCTATCCTGCATGTGCCTTAGCATAGCTTCTAGAGGGATCTGTTCCATGATTTCCCAGGCACAGAGATGAGGCTGACAGGTTAGTAGTTCCCAGAGTCCTTCTTTCTACCTTCAGAAGTGGGTGCAGCATTTCCCTTTTTCCAGCCACCTGGATCTTTACCTGTCTGCTATGACTTTTCAAATATTATGGCAACTACATGGGCCAATTCCCTCAGGTCTCTGGGATACATCTCATCAGGTCCCATAGACCATGCATGTTCCAGTAGCTCAGGTGGTTATGGGCCTGATCTTTGGGTACAGGTGGAGTGACTTTGCTCCTCCAGTCCCTCTCTTGCAGCCCATCCACTTGGGAGGTGGGGGAAACCAAGGTTGCCTCTGAAGTCTGAGAGGAAAAATGTTGAGTACCTCAGCCTTATTCCTAACACTTCTTGCCAGGATAGGTGTCCATACTTCCACTACCTGTGTATTTCCTTCTTGCCCTTTACCTTGACCAGAAGGTCTCCACTCATCTATGCAGGTCTCTTGCAATCCTTTCTCGATTTTTTACACTTGGGATTGAGAGTTCTTTTACTGTATGGAACATGTCCTTAAAGATCTGCCAGCTCTTTTCTGGTCCCTTGTCCTTTAGAGTAGTTTCCCAGGGAGTGCTGTTGACTAACATCTTGAAGAGCTGGAAGTATACTTTCCTAATATTTAGGGTCCTGACCTTATTCTCTTCTTGACCCTTATTCCTCAGGATTGTAAACTTCACTAGTCCATGAACATTGCATCCCAGGCTGCCTCTAACCTTCATATCACTGATTAACTAACTTGGTTAAAGCATTACAATAACCATTAAATTTGCTGATCAATCTTTCCCTAATTGCTGTATGTGGATTTAAGAACTACTTGATAGATGAAATGCTATCAAAACCTGGCCTAAGAAAATAATCTGCAAGGCTGACTGAAGTACTTCAAGGGTAACAACTTTGCACTGGAGGTTTGCTCTTTTTGTAAATAGCAATAAACTGTTCTGTGTTGTGTTTTGAATTCCTTCACTGACTTGACCTTTGCTCTTGGATTTAACTTTCACATCTTTACATAATTCCTGGGTTGGGGTTTTTTGTGTCTCCTTAACTTACCCTCTAAAAATTTTTATGTGATATTTTGTCTCTTTCTCTCCACTAGTGTCACTATTCTGTGTGCTTACCTATCTATCTGTTTCTTAAAAATCTATCAAAGAATCAGTGAAGCTGTTGGAACACCCTTTTACATCTTTTAATGAAGGGTCAACTAGAGCAGGTTGTACAGAACCACATCCAGTTGGAATTTGATTATCTCTATACATAAAGACCACAACCTCTCTAGGCAGCTTATTTTGGTGTTTGACTACCTGCACAGTAGAAGAGTTTCTGTGTTTCTTGTTTCTTGATTTGTGCTTATGGCCTCTTGTTTAGTCCATAGGCATGACAGAGAAGAGCCTGGCTGTCTCCTTTTCATTGCATCTCAGTGGATATTTATAAACATAAGTAAGATCCCTATGAACCTTTTCTGGAAGCTCATCAGTTTCAGATACCTGCACTTCTCTGTATATGGCAGATGCTCCAGCGCCTTAATGAAATTCTTGGCCCAATGTATTCTTCTTCTTTTCTACTTATGCTTTCTGAGCCCCAGATGACTCATTCTTACTGCCATTTGCAAAACTTCTGTCCTTTACTTCTGTCCTTCTGTCTTGCCTTCCAGCGGCCATTCTTGCTAAATTGGATGTGAATGCACAGCTTTTGCTGTTCCTGCTCCATTTTTCCAGTTTGTTTTTACAGTGTGAGCTCCACAGTTCCAAGGCTGTTCTTCTCAAGTACTTGGAAGTGCTGAGCATATAACAGGTGCTTCCCTATAAAAGCAACAGAGCTGATTGCTGCTGAGAGTAACCTGAAAGGCAGAGTCCTGCATTGATGCTGGCTTAGTGTAAAATGTGTTTTAGACTTAAGGTGGGGGGCAAGGGGGATGAAGTGACTGGGAAAGGCATTTCAAGAGTTTGTGAAGTAGGCATAATTTATTTTTTTTTTTACAGCTCCTTATGCAAGGTTTTTTTTTTTTTTTTTTTTTTTTTTTTTTTAGGCAGCCGAAAGTCAGGAGACCAGCAGGCATAATTTAGAGCTGCACGTGCTGTGGCATTTACAAGGACTGGAGATAAATGGGGATCATCATAACACACTGTGAATTGCAATACAACTTTCTTGTTCCCGGTGGCCAAGGCAGTGGTCCCTGATTGATTGATTCTGTGAGAAGGCTGGAAGGCTATTTCATGAGTTTTCAGAACTGAGAGGAAAATCTGAAAATAAACAGTTTATGAATTCTGCAGCGAAATAAACATACTGTTTGACTATCTCAAAAAGACAGTTTACTTTCTATTTAGAATAATATACACTCCTGAATTCCTTTTCCAGCAATTTTCAGGCTTCCAGCTGAGCTCTTTCCAGAGATAATGCAGGTGGAAAGATGAGTTAATGGTTTAAACAATTAGAGATTTGATGCAGTGTTCCATCTGTCAAAGCCCACTGAAATGAAAGCTCACAGTTTTAATTTGCGCCTGCAGCATCCAACTCAGTCTGAAACGGTGTCAGCGATTTGCCCTGCCCACAGTAGTGTTATTCTTATGTTAAGCATTCTGTGCACACATGCTGAGAGACTTCTATCAAACATATTAGTGTGCATTTGAGAGATCATTAGCCTGAAGTAGCTGAAACATTCTAGGTTTCTTAGCCAGGAAACTCACATCTCTGCTGGAAAGTATGTTGTGAGCCACTGTTATTAACACAATAAAGCTAGAGCAGGATAGGGATAGCTTTGTAAAGTTTAGCAGGAATAGTGGTACTGTGATTTAAGTGGCACCCTTAAAAGGGTGAGCTAGTGAATGTTTTGGTTTTTTGTCTAAAAAGATGGAATGAATAAAAATTTCTTTCTTGATCTGTTAGATAACTTTTTCTAGGTGAAAGAAAAAACAAATAAAAAAACCATTTAATAGAATTGGAGTTCATAAGAATTGATCAATAAGATTATTGTTTTTCTAAACAGACCAGAAATCACAAGCATATAAGAGAGCTGATGTGATATTTATTGCTTGCATTCTTATGGATTATTTGATTTTTTTTTTATATTCAGCTATAAAAAGGTAGAGGGAACTGAGAGAACCATAGTGGTTAGATGATTAAAGCTGTATTAGCTAATAAATAGGGTGACTGAAGTTTCTGGATATTTGTGTTTGGGGAAATAGAAGAAAGAGCTTTGTGATTCAGTGTTTGTGTTTATATGAAAGCATTAGTGTATAAGTGTGTTGTGATTACAGGAATCCCTTTGTTCCTAAGGGCCTTTAGAACTGACAAATAAACAGAATTGAAATGCAAACAATATTTGCAGTACTCTGCAATACTCTGATGTATTGCTCCATATTTGTAAATATCAAGTTTTGGGGGTTTTGGGTATTGAAATAACAGTTGTGTTAGAACATGAAATAAGTGAACATGAAGTGAACATGAAATAAGTTTATATTCTTTACAGTTGCTATATTGGATCACGTCAGTTGTCCTTCTAGTCTAGCATGTGTGTTACCAGCTGGATACTCAATAGATAAGTAAACCTGTAGGTCTGGAATAACCTACTGCTAGGAAAAAAAAAACAAACTTCCTTAAACCCTACTGCTTGTTTTTGTGTGATACTGTGCAACCTAAAGGATATATCCTTTTCAGAACGGTAGTTTTGGCTTCTCAGCTCTTGCTGCTTGCTGTTTTGTGCACCTTAAATTTTTTTGCATTGGAAGAACTGACCTCAGGGCTTTATGGAAGGTGTTTTGCTTGGCCTTCACTCCAAATGATGATGCTGATAATTTTCTGTCTCTAGTACAAATGGTTAGAATCCAGTTACTTTCTTTCTTCCCTTGTTAAAAGGTTATCATGACTGCCAGAGCCCTTATGAGGGATAGGGAGGAAAGGATCAGATTGGTTTTATGTCCCTGTAGCCCAGGTTTTTGTTAATGAGGAGTGCTGAGGTTTTCATTGATCTTCAGCATGGCTTTACAGAAAAGTTTGGTTCTTTGGGGCTTGTTCTTTTGGCCAGTTGTATCTGTTCTAAGGAGATAATCAACTCTGATCACTGTGCTGTTTGAAATTTGAACTCCTGAATACTGAGCAAACTGAGCCAATGCTGAGCATAACCAGCTGAAGATTAAGTAACCCTCTTTCACAGAGAAAGGACACAAAATTGTCATTAATGACTGAATTGTGCCAACACTGGCTTTGAGGGTGATAGCTTAGCAGTCTCAAGGCTGTTCTCAGAAAATCCAGTGCTGGCTTTGGACTTTAAATCTGCATACGCTGTGGTAAATTGAGACATAGACTACAGCTTAAGGGAGAAATGTGTGCATGGGGGTGCTCACATATAAACACAACAGATATTATTGAAGCTGGCATGCTGAAGCACTAAATGCTTCTTTAACTTAGCTTTATCTGCTTCAGTGAACACTCTTCAAAATCCAAAGACATTCAGACCTCTGAATCCTTTATTTAGAGGTATTTGAGCACAAAAATAATCCCTTCCTAGAAACTTCTGAAATACCAATGCAGCTATTCAGTCTAATCAACTGTAAATTTTTGTCATCTAAAAAGCAGTTGATTAAGTAACATCTAGCAGAAGGATGATTATAATTGGAGCAACACTGGTCAGACAGTAAAGACAGACGCTACTTCTGAGATTAAGGAGAATTAGCAGTAAATCTTCTTGAAAACAAGTAACAGAATTCTATTTAAAATCTTCAGTTTTACCAGGTCTCTCACCACTCAGTTTGCTCAAAGCTTTCACATGTTTTTTCTTCTTTCAATGACTTTCCATGGTATATGCAGAGGGAAATATGTGACATGAAAGTGTATTTGAGATTTTGATTTCCCGAATACATTCTTAGTTTCCAAACTCGACTGCCTGAATTACTATTAGGAAATTTTAATAACCTAAATATGTCAGAGAATCTGTACAAAATTTAAAAATTTGCAGTTGAGATGAGAATCTTAATTTTATCTTATTACATTGCATTTCATTAACCTAATTATTTCGTAGCGCAAAAGAGGCTGTAATAGTCTGTTCAAATGTATGGACTTTTTCTCCTCTTGTGGGAGACAATTGCAAAGTTAGGTCAAATACAGCTCTAGTTAAGTGACAAAGACAAAATGTACTTGCATTGACCTTTAATGTGGTAATAAAATACATTCAAGCCACTGGAAAGGGACATATTTCTGTATCTTAACTGTGACTTCAGAAAGAGTTTTGCTTGACTAGCACCAGGGCATTATTCAAAACCCACTGAAGTAAGGAATACTGACTTTCAACAAGCTTTATACCCATCTATAAGTTAAGATTGTGCTTTTTCAAGTGACCTCCCTTGGAGTTTCTGCATTACTCTAACATTGAAGGAGATATAAAAGTGTGCTTAGGTAGGTGGAGTTACTGTGCCGAGAGAGAGACAACTGTCTTTGAGGCAGACAGGCAGGGATGCAAGTGCCCCTTTCTCCACACATGCATTGAAGTGTAAGGAAAGCATTAAGCTGGAAGTGAGAGCTATGACTCTTTTTTACTTTTGAGTGCCTGCAAAGAATTCGAAAGCTGTCTGAGCATAGAGGCATGGTCTGTCCTTAAACAGAAATTGGAGGTTTTATTTTGTAACACTAACTGTGATATTTAATCAGATGCTGAAGAGTTAATTGCCATTTAGCACTGACTGTATATTAGAATAACTCTCTGTGCACAACAGACAAAAATGCCTCTGAAAGGGTACAGTGTTAAAGAGTGGGTTTTGTGCTATGAATTTTAAGTAGATCTCCTTATTGAGTTTCCTTAAAAAGTTCTGCTTGAAGTCAATTCAGGGTATAGTCTCAGGTGAATGGGTCAGAAGGGTAATTGGTTCTGACAGTTCTTCCATAATATTCACATCTACTATATGGATTACAAGCATACATTCTGATATTAGTCATAGCAAATATTTTTAGCTATTTCTATGGCCTGAGGAATTTAAATGCACAGTGGAAGCATGTAATTGTACAGATAGAAGTCCCAATATGGAGATAGTGACAGGAAAATATTTGGGCCTTTTTTCTCATACCATAAACTTTTTGAAGTCTGCAATGGTTCTAGAGGCAACTTCCTTCAGTCTAATTTACATTTAGTTTGCATCCTCATTTTAAACTAGTGAACAATTACTTGGGGTGTAAAGTGAGAGGGAAATTCATAGCCATATTTTTTGAATGCTGACATATGCATTTAATCCACATGGAAGGATGTGAAGGAGTATTTTGGGTTCATGTTCAGCATAAGGAGTTGCCCATGCAGGAATGCCAGCAAGATCAACTACAATAAAATGATAGAAGACGTGGGTACCTATTCAGCCTTGTTTTGATGCTGGTGTATGTGTGTACAAAATGGATTTCTTGTTTCAGGTAGGTGTTTTCAGCTTATGCATTTAGAAATTAAAGGATTGCTGTAATTAAATCTGTAAAGGAATGTTTTTCCTTTGGAATGTGAACCAGAAGACTGAGTTATGAACAAGGACCTTTTCCCCAATATATCTACTACTCTGTTTGCTTTAAGTTGCAAAACCCATGGGTTCCAAAGAATGTCCGAGTTTGCAGCCCCTGACTTTGAATAAAGAATACAGCTGACTATGTTTATTTTTCCCATACACGTGATATTGTTATATCTAAAATCCATTACATTTCAAAATCCACAATAAATTAGAGTATGAGGAGGAAAAGAAAACTGGGTTACAGCCCTGGGGATTGGAACTGCACCCTCCAAAAACAGAAATTTTCCAGAGCTAGGAATGAAGAATACAATTTTAAAGTGGTTTCATAATAGGAATGAAATATTTTCATTTTTTTGGTTTATGTGAAGCATTTAGCTGCATTGTTACTCACTAAACTTTGAACACCCTCAGGAGAGAAATAGACTTAATTTTGTTTTACATAAATATGACCACCCTTTTAACCCTAGTAAACAACAAAATAGTGGTTAAACAGTCATTACCACTTTATAATTTTTTTCAACTTTTGTCCACTTAAATCAGGCTTTAACATTACATGGATACTCATGCGCTTTTCCTAAATCTGGAATTCTTTCAGTTTGGCCTGAGAACACAAGGCAGAGCACCAAACACATCCCTGGCCTGGTCCTTGCAGTTTGCTGTGAGGAAAACTAACCTGGTTTGCTTGCAGACCCAGCAGGCAGAGCTCTGTCTGGCTACACTTGTTAACTTTTGTGTGGTTCTGGACCACATTGTTGAGTGATGTTTGAGGATATCATTTTTCACTCACCAGAAGGCAAGTCTGAAGCTCCTAAAGAGCCAGGAGCAAGGGAGGCAATTGCAGTTTTTTGGGTGAGATTTTTGAAATGTTAGGATTTATATCTGTAAAGAAGCGCTGAGACAGTAGAGCTGATGAGTAACTATTTAAGTCATTGAAGACACTACCAGACCTGTCTCACCAAACCTGGCTCAGCAAATGTTTCTTAAAGGAACATTGTTTTTTCAGAGAAACTCTCCAACATCATTGCACTGCTGATATATTCTGTTCATAAATTATTCAATGATCTATTTTCCTTTCCTATTTGTTGTTGAAGGTATCTGCATGACAGGAGTATTGTGTTGCTTTAGAGTTCAGCTTCTCCTGCTGTACGATTTCCTCATCCAAAGTCATGTTTCAATTTGTGTCAAATACAACTCCTATGATAATTGTAACCGATGTTTGTGGTGGGGCCATGATACATAAAAGAATCCCCTTTTAATGGCTTATTTTTTTCAAAAGATGAATTAAAAATTTCTGTATCATAACTGACAATTTTAAAATTATCTACAGTTAAATAACTTATTTGAATAACAAATGAGTGGTTTTAAAAAAATAATATATATTTAGTTGGTAGTTTTCTTGCCTTACTTTTTTCTTTCAATTTCTACCCCTCCCATTAAATAAAATGAAACCAGGAAAACAAAATTGGTGGAGCTTTATTGTAGAGTTACATTTTTGTTAAATATTAATAGTGGTGCAAAAAAATCACAACATGCACTTCATTCAAGTAATATCCATCTATAGGGGAAATCATCAGATTTTAATGTTTTCTCAGTTTAATAAGTGTTTGAAAGTATTGCAGATAGAGGACTTGAATTCCTTAAATAGCAAGTGAGTAGGTCATCATCATCTTCAGGGAAAGGCTTATTTGTCCTCATTATTCCTGGGGTCCAACATTATGCAAATTTACTTCATAATACACTTGAAAGTAGTTATTGTAAGGAAGTGGGTGTATCTATAGGCAGTACACTTAAAGATTTTTATCCTGACAACAGCTACAGCAAAATAGATTTGCAAACACTATTCATATACATGAATGTTTTTAATCACTAATAGGGGAAGATGGAATTAATTAGAAATTCAGCTTTTATTCCCCCTTTTTACAGGTTCTGTGGTAGAAAGATTGTCAGATGTAATACTGATTGAAAAGGGTTAGTGACTCGTAAGTGCACTTAATGGCTATTTAAACTCCTACTTTTGGCAGATTAAATAAAAATGTTAAAAGATGTTCATGGTGCTCTGTTAAAAAAAAAAAGTAAGGGCACAGCAGGGTGGTGAAAGAGCAATGAACAGGCAGCACAGTAGTGTAGGCAGATCACATACTTGCATCTTTACCAACAAATGTCAGGGACCATTCCTGCCCTGCCAGCAGGATCCTAGTGGAGGCTTTTTGCACCTCTGCCATCTGCCTACCTCACCTTCTTCTACTTAAAAAAAGGACTTGTGGTTTTAATTGTCTA